>JAOXJK010000011.1:5692884-5706718 GCA_025774025.1 Xenus cinereus
GCCCGGCCCGGGGGGGGGGGGGCACGGAGCCGGGGCAGCCCCCGGCGTCTCTCCTGAGGGAAGGGCGCGGGTTTCGCCTCCTGGCAGCCCGGGAGGGACTCACCCTGCCCCCGAGGGAGCTCTGCCGGGACACCCCGGAAAGCCTCTGCCCAACTCCGGCTGCCAGTTCAGTCACCGGCAAGAAGGAAAAGCCCCCCCCCCTCTGCCTTAAGCCGCCGGGCCCCGGCCCTCGCCGCGGCGGAGCCGGCCAGGCAGGTGCAGGGAGGCCGCTCGGGGCTGCAACCCCCCCGCGGTCTCCGCCCTCCCTTTCCATTCAGGCTATACATTTAGATGTATGTATATACGTGTATATATATATATATCCACACACAGCCCGCGGCCGGGCCTCGGGGAAGGGGAGAGGGCGGCCCTCGGGCCCCGCCCTGGCCCGCTCCGTCCCCCGAGAGGAGCCGGGAGCGGCCTGGGAAGGGCCGGGGGCCCCAGGGCTCCCCCGGGGGTGTGGGGTGGGGGGGCCCGGCCCCCCCAAAGCCACAGCCGGTATGTAGGTTAGGCGTGGAGCGGCCGGAGCCATGGATATCCGCCTGGCTGGTATCCCCCTGCTTCCCCCGAATCCGTAGCGAGCACCCTGTTCCTGTTTTCAGCCTCCAGCTTGCGGCTTTTATCTCCATCCAGCCATTCAGATGGCTCGGGATTTTGCTGGAAAGACAAAACTACCACATAGGCAGTTAAAGGAGCGCTCCCCCGGTGTGGTACGGTAAGCTGGTAGGCCTCGGTGTCGTGAAAAGCTTGGAGTCAGTGAAGCGAAATGCTCGGTTACCAGTGGGGAAGGGGCGTACGCACCGCAGACGCCGGGTCTTCGGCCCCTTCCGAAAGGCAAAAGCTTCCCCGTGTTCCTGTTTGAAAGCCAGAAGGTTTGATGAGAGCCCTGAAGTCTCATAGTCATTCTCGGGCTGCTGTGCCAAGATTCACTAAATTTGCTTTCATGTCTTTCCTTGTGCAGTGATTTGAAAGAGATGCAGAATGGTAAGGGCTCACCGGACTTATTCTTCTGATGTATCTCGACTGTAGCAAAAGCTCAAAAATATTTGAGGGAGATTTTAAATACTGCCATGCGTACAGATTTAAATTTTGGTCTAAAGAGGCGGTTAAAGCCTTGTTTTAAAATGAGGTAGCATCGGGGTAATAAAGCTGCTGGATCTGAAGCGCAGGTACAGAAGAGGGCGAAGTGCCTGGTGCCTGTGGAAGCTGGGGAGGGCAAAACGCAGGGGATGATAGTGAATCTTGTGACTTTTGGGACCTGGGGAAGAAGGCCAGAGATGAGTAAGTTGGTGTCATGTGGAAGAAACACTGAAAACGTAAGTCGCCTTGTGGATTTTGTTCTTGCTGGAGTCCTTGGGGCTCGTCTCCGGGGTCTGGGTTTGACGGGGCATCAGCCCCCTGTGAAAATGCCGGCTTGAGAAATTCCCAATCTCTTCCGTCTTAATCCTAGCCACCTATTCCTGTCTTCGCACCCAAGTTGCTGCTTCTCAGTCCTGTTACAGCTGTGGGGCTGTGCTGTAAATGGGATCACTGAAATCATCCAGGTTAAAAATAACACTCAGGGGGAGGGGAGTAGTGGCTTTTAAAGCCAGCAATGCTAGTGAGGAGAGCGTAGTATTGAACAGCAGCCTCGGAAAACTTAGTTTAAATCCAGGAAGAATGAGGATTTGGAGGCTTCTTGTAGAGAGGGTGGTTGGTTTGCAGATTTTAGTCCTGTTGAGATATTTTTAATATTGTTTGCTGTTCAGGAGATTGCTCAATAAATTCCTAGAGCGATGGATACCACCTGACGGTGCGAAATCCTGGACTTTCCTACCAGCTGAGGGCATGTGTTAAGGAAGAACACTGCTCTGGCGGGTTCAAGGCTGTAAAAAACTCTTGCTCACATCATGGTGAGCTGATCTCATGTTCCCACTGTAGAGAGAATTAGAAAAAAAATAGGGCAAGGTTTCTAAAACATATCTAAAGTATACATATTTATTTTAAATTTACTTTTAACTACCATATACTGAAGAATCATGAGGCCACATCCCAGGAAGTAGAGGAGAGATGCGGGAAGGTGTATGGGGTGAGTGTTCTCATGCTTGTCTCGAGTTAGAAATCTAAAGTTTGCTGTGGCTGCCAGCACCCAAAGCATGGAAAAGGGATATTCTGGAAAATTAGAGGGTAACTCTTCTGCACCTTAATGGAGAGGAGAAGAACCAGCTCACCCGCAGTACTGGGCGGACAGGATACTTTTCATACGAGGGAATGGCTTACTTAAGAATATGCTAACATTTACTAATCGTTTGTTAATGAGCTGGGATTGAATCTAGAAAATAAAAAATCACTCGTGTGCTTTTGGATCTAACTGGTTCAATTAAGGACCTGTTGGCCATTTCTATGGGCACCTTGTGATGAGGTTGAGTGGAGCTCGTCAGAGGCGTTCAGTTTTCAGTGTACGTGAGACCTTTAGCGTACATTGTACAGACATCAAGGTAAAAGAAGACACAAACTCTGAATTTTCCAAATTTTGGGTAGGGAAACACATACACTGCCTCCTCTTGAAGATCCTATTATCATTTTGTATAACCAATGAAGAATAATTAGTAGTCCCTCTGCTCTGCTCCAGTATGATAATGGCTGGACAAGCAATAATCCACATCAAACACTTAAATCAGAGATACTTTCTGACCTGCGGGTGAGTACTGAAACTTGGACACCAGAATCAATCATGATCAATCACGAAATGAGGAAGACTTTTCATTGCGTACATCACAAGTGTTTCTTTGCTTTGTTACTTTGCATCTTTAATAGCAAACTGGAACTAGTGAAGGCCGTGATACTTAGTCAAGATATTACAGACAAACACTTGATCAGTCAGTTTGTGTTTCTCGCTTAGAGCCATTAAATAGGATTTGGCAGCCTTCTGTGTAGAATTTTGGGAAGTCTTTTGATTTGAGCAGCAAACCCTAAAAAAATGTTAAATAACCTTCCAGTCTTGCCTTTGGGGCAGTGCACTCGTGGTGGCTTTTGCACGTATAAATAACTTACCGAAACACAATAATAAATGTTACACTTATATGGCTCCTTCAAATTAGCTTCAGAGGATAAAGCCTTTTATGATTGAAAAGATAAGGCTCTTGCTTCAGTGTCAGCAGTGACTGGGTTGATTTCAGAGCCTTGAAAAGAAATGATACGTGTTTGTTGTTCATTGTGGCACTCCTAGTTTTCAGGTTAGGGAACTGGCCCTATGTCTATTTTTTGTAGTTTCCTGGTAAAGGAATGATACTGAAATCTATCTCATGATAAAGTTTAATTTCATAGCCTTTTAAAGCTGAGCTTGTTAAGTATCTGGTAACCTAAATATTACATTTTTTCTGGTTACTCGAGTTTTTTAAATAATGTAATTTGTGGTCATATGAATATTTTGGAAGTTTACAGAATTGTGTAACATTTAGATAAACTGACAGTATATAACTGCCGTTTATCAGAGTTAAAAACTCAAAACCCCTTAAGGATTCTTTGTGAAATAGTTCGTTTATCGCAGCTAGGACAAGATGTGGTTGTGGGAGAAGGGGACGCTGCGTGTCGGGAGCGAATCTGGAACTGAAATAGGCGCCTGCTCAGTCCTGCCCTCGGTCTGTCGGTTCTGTCGTCTTTTAGCATTTTAAACTGTTGATTTGTTGGGTGTGCGGGGATAGTTCTGAATGAGCACAGTTTTAAGATCTTTTTTTATTATTTTTTCGTGGAAGTAGTTCATCTATTTTATTCATCTGTTAGCTTGAGATTTAATTATTCTAACCCTGATTTTCTCGGGGTCTGGTTATCAGTGCAGCGCACTCCTATTACTCACTGTCTAGGTCAACTTTTTTCCATTCTGCCTTTGACTCCTGGGAGGGCTGGAACAAAGAGGGGATGTTGCGGCCCTTCTGTTCTTCAGCATCGTGCCCAAAAGGCAGACATGAATAACTGGCAACAGAAACAAACATCTGGCTCCCAAACTTAAAAAACGGGTTGTTTTAAGCTTCTAACTGGAAGTTCTTAACGCCATCGTGGCTCCAGACCAGACCATCACCTGTGGTGGTGTGGAGCTTCAGAGGGGTGCGTGGTTGGCTCCTGACTTCCCGGTATTTACCCCTTTATAAACTGCTTTTCTTTGGAGAGCGTTGTGTGGTGATTCATTTCTTTCATTGCAAAACTTTCATTGCAAACGAGGTGTTTCTTGGTTGCAAAGCAACCTGTCTTTAAAGAATTTACAACCTGACGTAGATGGCTCTTTGAAATATCTTTCCCAGCCCCTTTAATATGTCTTAAGGATACTCTGTTATATTTAGCAATGTTTAACCTGTATCTGTTGCTTTTTATAGGTTAATTATGCAGTATCTGCTAGACTACAGAATGTGTAGTCTTCTGATCCTGCTGCATGCCAGTTAAAGATTAATTGTGACTCTCTTACATGTAAACCCTGAAAAATTAAGCTTAATGAGTGTAGTATTTGTGGTCAGTGTCATTTGGAGGGGAAAGTTGTCTAGTATAAATATACGATCGTGTTATCCAGCCTTGCAACTTGCATTTCCAGCACGTGTAATTAGAGCTGAATTTGAGCGTTAAAGGTTCTGTGCTGAGTGTTCAAGTCTCGTGCTTCAAAGTCGGGACCTCAGGGCTCTCTGGACCCTTCTGCCACTGGCTTCGAGAACAGGAATGTCTTTGCTCTTCTTCCCCCTCCCAGAAAGGCCTCTTTCAATTCTGTAATTCATAAGGCTGATTGCATTGATCGCAGTTACAAAGGGATTTACTTGTCTGTGTGGATTTGACAATCCTGAAGCATGTGCCACTGCTACAGGCGGAGGTAGTTGGATGCTCTTTGGAATGAAGTGAATTTTTCCAGTGGGCTAATTAGTCGTGGCATTGGCAATTTTACTACTTGGCTGCCATTATTTGCTCGAGATGCCAATGAATACAACTTCATATTCCTTTTCTCATTGAAGTTTGAAATTCTTAAATTCTTAAAAAGATACAACTTAGAACAGAACTGAGGTAATTTTAGTTGTCTTTTTTTTAGAGAATAAAATGCTAAAAACATACATGCTTGTTATAATGCTACATTTAGAAAAGGACTGTGAAGCCGAGTGACAAGATTTTAATTATCTGGTCTTATAAATGGTTTGAGAGAATTGGTTTTGACTCTAGAAGATGTCTTGTGGTGGACCTCATCCTGTATTTCGGGTAGGCCGGCACTCTACTGAAGCCATTCAAATTCCTGAAAAGGTTTTTCCATCAAGTTCTTTCCTGCTCTGATAACTGGTGAAAATCAAAAGCTTTACAACAAATTTGAGTCCTACTTGGCAGAGCCAAATAATTAGCCTTTTTGGCTTTTCTGCCTTTGAGTGGTGTTACCTGGGAAAACTTTTAGGTGAGAACTTAAGCTGTTGTCTCCTACTGGGTGAGGTTTTCCTCCCCAGAAAGCAGTGCTGAGCAGGAGGGGTTGGGAGGTATGTGTCATCTTAGGCTAATGACAGGTCAAAATGTCTTAAAGGTCTGCATTTTTATTGCTGGGCAGACCTGCTTCTGTTATCTGTGTCTGGCTCATTCAATAGGTATTTGAATTGGGATTAATATTACTAGAGCTTCGTCAAAAGCAACTGGTTTAAAGTTTTGAAACGTTCCTTCATTCCAGGCGTTGGTCTTAGTTCATCTGCTGCTTTTAAGCACGGCAAAACTCCTTTCCTTATGGGCATTTGTAGCTTGCTCTTGCCTCGATTGGCCTCTTCTTGTTGAAGAGTAAATTTATTATATTCTAGAGCAAGGTGAAGCAGGGTGACAGCTCTGTAATTGGTTATACCTTATGCAGGGAGATGCCTTTTTGCCTTTTCATAGGATTGCATTCAGGAAAAGCACCGCAGGAGCGGAATATCTGGCTTCCAAAACACAGTACTAGCAGAAACGTAAAAGCTGTTTCAAGGTATCGCTTGCAGTAAAACACGTTCATTCATCTCCGTGATCAGCGTGGTGTCCGTAAGCACGAGGCTACGGCTGCTTGGGAGATAAAATGGTCATAGGTGAAGTATGCTGGGTGGTTTATAGCTTTGTTTTGGTTTTGTCTTACAGGTGTGTCTGTACTTCATTATTTTTGGTGGCTCAGAGGGAGGAGGCTCACGCTAGAGCCTGTGTGGCAACATGAAAACTCCTTTTCTTTATTTTTTTATTTTTTTCCCCCTCCCCACTGAATTAACTGATGAAAGCCTCAGGAGTGTGCTGTACAGGTACACTCAATATCGACATCTTTGCACCCTGACTTTTGCCCTTCATTTTGGGGGAGACGGAGGGTAAATGTGTTTTAGACTACAGGCTCGCTCAATCCCTTTAAATATTTCCCACTATGTTGCACTCTCTTGTAAAACCGGCTTGAGGTTTGTAGGAGGTAAGAAAAAAAAAATTATCTAAAAATAGGTAATTGCCTTTTTAAGGAGCCTCTGAAGTTATCTCCGCTTAAACCTAAACTTTTTTATTTTGCAAGCACAGCGCTATGCTGAAAATTCTTCTGTCCTCAGAAGAGGTTGTTTTTAAGAGATGGAGCCTATTGTTAAACCCAGCATTGTCTGCAGTTTGGACAGCTCTTTGTGCAGCTCCAGTGCTTAATCCAGAGAGATTTGGATTTGTAGATTGAATAAAGGTCTCTACGAGACGTTTATAAAAAGCTGTTCTCATTCTGATTTTTCTGGGTTGTAGAAGACCTTGAAAAACCCCAGGCCCTAATATTGGGATGAAAATTGTTGGCCTTTGATCTTAGGTTTTGGGAAGGGCTGTAATCCTTTAGGTTCATGCGTACCGAAAGATTTCAGACTGTAAATCTTTACTAGAAGCATCGAATCTGAGCAGTGTTACTTCAGCTGTTACATTTGCTAGTTTTCTGCTTTGCAAGCATGTTGTTTTTAGAATCGGGTGAAGTTTATTAGGTAACATTGTTTTGGTTTTATTGCCATAAAGAGGTAACATGGTGAGAAGAAGGCGGCAGCTCTTACACGCTGCTCTGTAGGACGCGCTGCTGCAGGGGGACTGACAGGCAGGATTTGGAAAGATTCACTAATAATTAGGCTTGTTAAAAAGTATATAAGCCCTTACGTAATATTTCTTACACAAACAATTATGTTAATAGGAATAAGCCCTGGATGTTTGCTTTGCAAAGTTGGTGACTGAGGTTAGAAAGAAACTTCTGAGTCAGGTTCGCCTTGTGTTGACCATCAACTGTGGGGTTGGCTTTCCCTGGGGTACCTGGAATTAGCCCTTTGGCTCACAGATTATGAGAGGGACCCTTCTTATGATGTGGGTACGCCTAGTAAATTATGCATTTGAATTTCTTAAGCCTCACTTATTGCTGACTAGACTTGAATTTGGGTTTTATGTACACAATGACTCAGGAACCATTCCTTCGGCGAGCCGAGGTAGATGGAGATACTCAGTTCAAGGCTGAATATCTGCTTCCGTTTACTCATCTTGCGTAGATACCAGCTCCTTTATGGTGGAGTGATAAGTGTCTGCTTCGACTGTGACGCTTCACAGCTTAGTATTTTGGCTTTAGTTGTAATAAACACATTTACGTTGAGGTGTGGGAGTGGTGAGCTGGCGTGCGCCTTGCTGATTGTGTGCTACGGGGGCGAAGGAGCTCTGGGTTCACGAGGACCAGTTTCCATCACAAAGGGGTCCAGTTGGTTTCTGCCATGTGTGGGTACAGGTGTTAATAGGGCATTTTAAGGTTATAACAGTGAAAAACCAAGAAAGGTGAAAAACCATTCCTTAAGCTCTAAGGAATATACTCTCTGGGATAGGGAGCAGTTCCTTTGTGCATATGTTAAACTCCACTTGGCTCTTACAGAAATTCTTGCTCGTTTAATTAAAGAACTGGCATTGTCTACTGCTAGAAATTGTGCCCTGGACCAGCAGGACTACCAGCTCCATCCAGCGTGATGATTCTAGCGGTTTCAGCCATAAGTTTCTAAATAATTCCTAGTTTAATTCCCAAATATTTTACCCCCTTTTGTAATTAATTGATATTTAATTTGAATTCCTCTGTATTCAAGCTCTTGCATCCAAATAGAAAGCTGGCACAGTGAGACGGTTTATTACTACGCTGGGAGCTGGCCACTTGTTAAATAAAGCAAAGTGTGTGTAGCCAAGAGCTGGCAGAAGGAAAGCTTTCAGGAAAATGTAAAGGCGAATTTCTTGGCAGATGTTTTTAACCTAAGACATTCTTCTGGTGTCAACAGTTTAGAACCCAGTGCCATAGGTTGTATTTCTGATCATGTCTGAAAGATGTTTGAGTTCGAAGGCTGTTACTATAGTCTCCTGGAGGTCATCTCTAAGAGGAAGCTTACAGCCTCTCTATCTGTTTTTATTGGTCTTGGGTTCCCAGACACGTACAAGAGCCCTATTGTTAAGCTTTTGTACCGATTTTTAACAGGCAGTCCATTCCCTTAAATAATTTACAGTGTTGATAAGTAGGCCTAGATGGCTTGAACAGGATTCGAGTGCATATGTTCTGGAACAAATGACAGCAATCAGGGAAATACCTTTTTTTCTTTTTTACCACTCTTAACCACTAAATTCTATTTCAAACAGTTGATGATGGAGGGGTTTTGGATTAAAGGGAGGTGGAAATGCCTACTTATGGGAGCTCCAGGGAGCAGGGAACACCATTTCTTCCTGATGCTCATCAAATTTCTCTTCCAGGTGAAACATGCAACCAACCAAATTGTGATGAACTGTGCTGACATTGACATTATTACAGCTTCCTATGCGCCAGAAGGAGATGAAGGTAGGATTGCTTTTTTTTTTCTGGAATTTTTACGTGTCAATCCATTTAATTTTTGATGTGAGATGCTGTAGCCAACTCTTAACAACTCTGCAAAATTGCCTAATAGTTTGATAAACAAACCTACCCCTCAAAGCACAAAATTCGTTATTGAACCTTTATTCTCTTCTCGTCACTAAGATTTACATTATGTTTAAAAAAGTTATCTCAAGTTTCCATGAAATCTACGTTCTGCTCCATTGTGTCTGCATGTTGTAGGCAAAAGAATGTTTATTTACATTTTTATTTATCTTTCTACCAGGTAGTTGTGTAAGAACATGATCTGTACCTGTGGACTTCTCGGTATTGACAAAATCTGTGACAAGGGCTTAGATAAGGCACGCATCAATAATGGCCTGCAGCAGGAAATGCTCATTGGGAAGGATTTGGAAAAGTACAGAAGACTCTAAACTGACATTTAGCAGGATGTTCTGAGCGTAGGGCAATGTGGGAAAAGGTGATTGTGTGGAGGAGACAGTGGTTGGGGTCCAGCTCAGTGAAAGACTGGAAGTTACTGGAACAATTGAAGACGCAGTTATAGCAGTTGACATCTTCCCCAATTATATTTCGAGGAGATTTAGCAGAGGCAAAAAAAAGTTTAGCAATCAAAGCGTGAAATGATTAAGGTGTGGAAAATAAGCTCCTTGAAACGGAGCGATGGTCTAACAGTGTGCAAAGCCGTTCTGGTTTTCTACTGGAGCCACTGCTGTTTCAAACACAGTAGCTGCTTGGTCTGCTGTGTATGACTGCTAAGTCCTTCAGTCGACAAAAGGCCCTGTTGAGCTTCCCTTTCTATAAGCAAAATGCCACAATGATGTCATGAAGCACTTTGTTAAAACCATGATTGTGAATTTAAGGAATGATCTTGGTGGGCAGGAGAAAGGTGTTCCTTTGATTAGGTTAAACTTCTCTAGCATGCCTACGCCCCAGCTGAAGGAAGTCGGAGAGAAGGGCTGTGCTTATCCAAACATCTGAAGAAGAAAAGAAATCTTTTCTGGATTGGATTTGGTAGGAACAATTTCAGTTTGTGCTGTAGTGACATTATCCTATGGCTAATAGTGTTGTATGTGACGGGTGGAATCTCTGCAATGGATCTTTGCATTTAAGTTCGTTCGACTTTTTTATTTTTATTTTAATATAGTATTAAAGAAACCAGAGGGGCTTCTTGAGTGCAGTTGGGAGCAGGCGAGCGGTGGTTGGGTGGATGGGGAGCTCCAGCCCAAGGAAGCAGCAGCCTTTTGGGTGGGCAGCGAGAGAGGGTGGCAGAGAAGAGTCTTCCCAAAGAGCCTGGACTCCGGCCACCCGGTTTCGATAGTGAAAGAATAGAGCCCTGTCTCCTACGTGCTTGGTTCGGGCTCCCGGGGTTGTCCCCTGGCGCTCCGTTCCCGCGTGCCTTTCGCACGCTGCCGTTAGCGATCGTTAGTTGATTGGATGCACTGTGTTGCTAAGCTTTCCTGGAGTTATTTCTCATTCTGAGTAATGAGGCGATAACAAGAGTGGTAGTAATAGCAGAGTGTGTCTGGAGTCCGTTCCACCTACCACCGGCCCAAACTACCAATTAATTTATTATTTCGTCATTGAGAAAAATGAAAAGAAATGGAAAAGGTACCTAGGAACAAAGTCTCTTTCTAGTCAAACCAGGAAAAATACATATAATAGAGAGGGTCTCTATTTTAATGTATTATATTTGTTTTCAGGGCTGATTTCCCTCTCATAGAGGTCTATTTTTCTATTCTTTAACAGTGATATGCTCTCCTTGTAACTTCCGAGTGTTAATAGCGGAGTTTCATGGAGAATTAAACCCAAGTGCTCTGGAAGTGAGTTTCTGTGGCTTAAATTCCTTCACTCTGATTTTTCCAATAGCCTTGAACGTGGCTCTCTGGCCACCAGGATCACGAGCCCGGTGCTCCGGCTGCAGTTAACAGGCTCTCACCCCTCAAACTCCTGTATCAGAAATACTTGAGGGGTAGCTTAATCGCACGTTTACTATAATTATACTCAGGCTTCATGGGGTTAAACCCCATCTTTCAGTTTGGGAAAGTGCCAACCAGTGTAATGGCTTTGGAAGTAAAATTGCATGAAATTGGCAGACTATTTGCTGGCACCTGTTGATACAGATAAGGTCGGGTTTACTAATGCCGCTATTGTGCCCAGCTCTTGGATGGTAATTGTATAACTGGTCTCAAAACCAGTACACGAAATTTAGTCCAGTGAACCAACAGAAATATTGGCCAGATCATTTGGATTTAGTTCCTCAGGTGAGCCTCGTACCCATTGCCTAGATAGCATGTTTGAAAATAAGTGAGAAGTTAGTGATGTTTTCTCCTTTAAAGGCTGTAGTGAGAATTTGTTACCTCTTTTAGTTCTGTACCTCAGGGGGGAAGAATTTGTCTCTCACTTGTTGTGAGACAAAAGATAATCGGTCGCTTATCTTCTTTCAAGTGTGGTTCTGTTCTGAAAAGGAGCTGTGTGAAAAAGAGCTGCTGGTTCAACAGATGCTTTTCCCCTGTGTGTGGAGGTGATCTGTTGGCTTTCGTGCAAAATAGTTTATTCTTTTCCTAATAATTTCTGGTAGTCTTGAGTGCCTATTGCACTGTTGTGCAACAGAAATCTGCACTAGAACTGTGGGCTGTGTTTCCCCTCCCTTCCCCCCGTTCACTCTTCCAGAGATGGATACAGCATGGAATTTTAATGCAGATTTGCAGGGAAATCAGATTATTGCCCAATATTTGATAGGAAGCTGAGGGGAGGATCTCTGAAGCTTTAAAGTCAAAGTAAAAAATTTTTGCTGCGTGATCCACGATTGAGTGGTAGTGAATAATAAACCAGGAGAGATTGATTACTCAGTACTTCGGAGTAGAAAAATGCTCTGTTTAGTCATAAAACTGGTGGAGTGGTTGTGACCGGAGGTTGTGGATGTGCCGTTCGTGCCAGGTACGCTGTCATGGAACAAAGCTACTCAAAAGACCCAACTTTTCCGTAGCTGGAGTTACAACTGGCTCCTCCCCCTTGTCAAAAGGAACAATTGTTCTTGTATTTTTCCAGAAGCCGCTTTATAGCATTTGTAGGGAAATGTTTATAGAGCAGCTGTAGCATTTAGGTGCACGTGCTGCTCTGCATTTGTCCAAATGGTTGGCTTTGCTCAGCAAAATGAAGACCTGAGAAGGCATTCGTTCCTCAGCAAGCTGGTTCTGAAGGGAAATTTTAAGGGGATTGAGTTTCACACCGACTGAATGCCCAGAAGGTGGACCTTCCTGTGAATCTCTCTTTTAAGGAGCTGTAAGATTGTGATAGAGTCATAACTGGTGAACTACACCACAGAATGATATGGGGTGGGAAGGGACCTCCAGAGATCATCTAGTCCAACCCCCATGCCAGAGCAGGTCTACCCAGAGCAGGTCCCACAGGAACGTGTCCAGGAGGGGTTTGAATGTCTCCAGAGAAGGAGACTCCGCCACCTCCTTGGACAGCCTCTGCCAGGGCTCTGCCACCCTCACAGCAAAGAAGTTCCCTGTCCTTCTTGAACTGGGGAGCCCAGAACTGGACCCAGTGCTCCAGGTGAGACCTCAGCAGGGCAGAGCAGAGGGAGAAGATGACCGCCCTCGACCTGTCTTTAGCTTGGAAAGCTTTTCAGATACTGGGGGGTCTAAAGCAGCTTCTGAAATTTAGAGATGCTTGGAGTAGTTGGCAATTTCATGTAGAAAAATGACCAGCAGCCATAATGATGTTTGTTTAGCAGGAATACTTTGTACTTCGACCTGTCAAAGGTTTTGAGGCGAGAACTCACTATTTCAGTCTTTTCCTTCCTAGTGTGGTAGGGACATGCTTGGATGCTTGTGCTAGAGGCTGGTTACACCAGGGCCATACTGATGCTTAAAAGGACAAGAAAAGATGACTGGTGCTCATGGAAGGCTGCGTAACCCCGGTGTCCCTAAGCAGTGCTGTCCCTTGGCCTGGGAGCACGACCGTTTCACAGGGAGCAGTCTGAAATCCTGCTGCTGTGGGAAGGGACAATGACGCTTCTCCTCTCTCCCTCCCTTCTGTTGGCATCGGTGTCCTTACCCTTGAGAAGCCACGTGGGTCAGGAAACTGTCTCTTCGAGGGGAAAAAATAAAAGCAGCTTGGAGACAGATCATCTTCCTGGTCCTGATGATGATTGTGTGTGAATGCCCCTGGAAGGAAGGGAATGGGAACACGCAGCTGGGGCCAGGTGGGAAAAATGAGATGGGTGTCTCTGCCTGTAGCAGACTAGATTTTGGTTAAGCCAGTTGTGAAACCTTTCTTTGTTGTAGAAAAGCTCGTCATCATCCTTTCTCCTGGAGAGGACTTGATGTAACAGAATTTTGAACGGCAGGATTTTTTAAGGAGGCCTGAGCTGGGTTGGAATGGACAGTTTGGGAATATCCCAGAATCCTTCTGACTCCTTGAAAGGATTTTACAACCACGGGTTTGAAACACATGATAAGATGTGAAAAGGCCCGAAAGCAAGTTTGCTTATGACACAAAACTGGGAGGGGTGGCCGACACACCAGAAGGCTGTGCCAGCGAGACCTGCGCAGGCTGGAGAGTTGGGCAGAGAGGAACCTGATGAAATTTAAATTTAACAAGGGCAAGTGTAGGGTGCTGCACCTGGGGAGGAACAACCCCCTGCACCAGCACAGGTTGGGGGTGACCTGCTGGGGAGCAGCTCTGAGGAAAGAGACCTGTGAGTCCTGATGGACAACAGGATGGCCATGAGCCAGCAATGTGGTGGCCAAGAAGGCCAATGGCATCCTGGGGGGCATCAGAAAGAGTGTGACCAACAGGTGGAAGGAGGTCATCCTCCCCCTCTGCTCTGTCCTGGGGAGGCCCCATCTGGAGCACTGGGATCAGTTCTGGGCTCCCCAGCTCCAGAAGGACAGGGAACTGCTGGAGAGGGGACAGCAGAGGGCTACAAAGATGATGAGGGGCCTGGAGCATCTCTCT
>JAOXJK010000011.1:5718035-5728134 GCA_025774025.1 Xenus cinereus
GGAGACATTCAAACCCCACCTGGACACATTCCTGTGGGACCTGCTCTGGGTGGCCCTGCTTTGGCAGGGGGTTGGACAGGATGATCTCCAGAGGCCCCTTCCAACCCCAAATCATTCTGTGATCCTGTGAAGACAGAAAAACCAGAGAGGTGAAAAGATTCCGAGGTCCAACCAAATTGCCCCAAAATCTCTTCTGCAGTTGCATTAATCCTTTGGCACCCATCTGTGTGTGCTGGAACCTTGTCTTGAAAAACAGATGCCATCAGAAGCGTAAAAGAAAATTGGATGGTCTCCACTCTAAAAATAAAGTGGGGCTTATCAGTGTAGTTTCAGTCGCGGCTTTCCTTATTGAGATTCCACCCTCCCTGGGGTGGGTGATTCATTGAGGGCAGAAGCGGTGGTTCTTTGGAGAGCAGCTCGTTGGGCTGGTCCCACGTCCTGCCCGGCTGCTTCTACTGAAGGGCCCAAGTGGTCACAACCGCCCTTTCTCAGTTAAAGAATGGTTGGTAAGTCAGTTATGGAAAAGGGTGTTTTCTTCCTCAGTATCCGTAGCGTGTTTCCTTATCTCGCCTACTTCACTTAAATAGTAGAAATCAAGGGAAGAATTTTTAAAATGTCAACGTAACGTTCTTATCTGAAAAAAACAAAGCCCACCTTTGGCTGGTGAGAAACAACTTTTAACTGTTTATTAGGTTTGGGGTTTCTGTTGTCTAGAACACTCTTTCGGATGCCAGGTTCTCCCCTGTATGTCAGAATATTCTTTGGCAAAAATAAACCCAACCCAAGCTGCTCTCCTGCAGCTGCTGCTGGTCAGTGTGAAAAAGATACTGTCGTTGTGACCTGCGATTCTGCTGCTTCACTGACCCGTGGCCTCACGTGCCACTGACTTTTCCCCAGTCTCGCTGGCATTCTTAACTTTTCCCCCAGCAGTTCTCCTCCGTGCAGGGTTTCTAAAACATTAAACAGAGGGGAAGACAGTCGCTGGATGCTCATCGCTCTCCTGGGGCTGATAATTTCTTTATAGGGAGGAAATTGCACTTACAAGTGTTATCTGTTTCCTTGATTTGTACTAAACCAGGCCACAAGCAGCTTCTCTTTGCTAGAAACTTCTTGTTGATGAAAGGGAGCTCTTGGAATATTGTTCTTTATTCTGCCTTCTTATTTTTCCAGGAATGGTGGACCCACCTCTGGCTGAATGAAGGATTTGCCTCCTGGATCGAGTACCTGTGTGTAGATCACTGTTTCCCGGAGTACGACATCTGGACTCAGTTTGTTTCTGCTGATTATACACGAGCTCAAGAGCTCGATGCCTTAGACAACAGTCATCCTATTGAAGTAAGTTCTGGTTTTGCTATTGATTGTCTCTGTCTTTTTCTTGTCATCTGAGTGTTAAGAAAAAAGGGGACTTTACAGTCATTCACGATGCAAAGGAAAATCTAAGGTTGCGTTTGCACTCTGTGGGTTTTCCTCTACTTGAATTGGTATCTTGGAAGTGAGGTTTGAGGGTGTGAAGATCTGGAGTTGATCTGCTCTGCTGGTTTAAATGGCAAAGCGGTGATCAAAACTCATCATGACTTGTGTTTTGGTTTGGTTTCTGGTCACAGCGGGCAGTTTTCTGGCCCTTGAGCACAGTGAAGTAGCCCCTGACTTGAAATCAGGAGGCTGGAGCTGGGCTTTGCTGCTTTGGAAACCAGGCAGGAGTTTGGTGATGGAGAGGGCAGCAGTAGCAGCTTGTTCCAGCAAAACTGGGAGCTCTGCTAAAAGAAAACTCCCTTGAAATTCCTAGAGATCACCAGGGACAAGTTTTCAGACGGCTTAAGAGGTGTTTGGTATAATAGATGTTGGGAGATGACCTTGCTTTGTACCACGGGTCATTTTAGAGTGAGTGACTCACTGAGTGTGTTTCCTGAGTGTGTATTGTTCACCGTCCCAGAATTAAACAGCTTCCACTGTTTTTTGGGGTTTTTTTTTTTGCTTTTGGGTAAGTGTTGAATGAAAGGATTGAAGCAAGATCCCCAAATTGATTTGATTAAAAACCAAAACCTCAGTTAAAGTGTGTTTAAGCTATAAACCAATCCTAACCCATCTGTATGGGAATGAGCTCAAATGACTGGGAGCAGAGACAATGCAGGGATGGAAATGCATCTTCAGTGAAAAAACTCAGCTCCTGAAACACTAGAACAAGCAAAATAAAACCCTTTAATGGCAGTTAAAACTGTTCTCACTGTCAATTTTCCTGTTTACCACAGGTTAGTGTTGGCCATCCATCCGAAGTAGATGAAATATTTGATGCTATTTCTTACAGCAAGGGAGCGTCTGTAATCCGAATGCTACACGACTATATTGGTGATGAGGTAAAGACTGTTGTTAAAAAACCAAATGTAGGTTGTCAAATCTTTTCACAGTTAAAAATGCTGTTTAAAAAAAATACATTATATTTAAATCTGTGTATTCTATATTTTGAAAACTTTGCTCCAATCTGTATTTGGGATCTGTTTGAACTCACGTAAGAGATGGAAGATAGTGGGAAAATGTGGGAGGAGTTACAGATGTACATTCTGATCCTAAAATTCCTTGGCTGATTCTGGAATATAAATACAGGGTGGAGGGAGGAGAGAAAATCCCTCCGTTCTGGTGCCATTACATATTCATTTGTGTGTTTCCAGGACTTTCGGAAAGGAATGAATTTATATTTAACGAAGTTCCAGCAGAAGAACGCCGCTACAGGTAACGGGTGGTTCTTATATGCTTTAGAAAAGTCATTTCTAGAGACAAAATTCTTAGTGCTAAAGTGATGGGTTCTTAAACAGCTGGTTTTCTTTTTCCCACCTGAGATAACTGAAATGCAAGGAAATGATGGGCTTGTTCCTGGTTTCATGCAACATGTCCCCTGGCGGGCCGGGATTCGGGCTCTCTCGGGGTTCCCTCTCTCAGCGTGCCTGGCTGAGGTGAACCCAAAGGGCTACGCTTACTGTTGATGACCACATCTGTGCAGTAATCTGATTTAGAAACAGAGTGTGTCGATTTGCTGTGTAAGCCTTTTGCAAGCTTCCTTTGGCAGTATTGATTGCGTGTGTGATTAAACAGTTCAAAGTCTTGTCTAACGGCGCTTTCTTTACTTAAACCTTTTTTTGTGTGTCAGGCCTAAATGTGGAAGTGGAACATCACGCTCTATCAGCCCAAACCAGTCTGTGTTCGGTCAGCTCTTTTGGCATAATATATGAAAAACTTAAGGAAAAGATTCTTCTTTTTACCATTTTTAAATATTTAATGCTCATTTTTATTCTACTTTATCACAATGTGTGTTGCTTGCGTTGTTTTAGTAGTAAAGCAGCTTTTTTTCTCCCCTCCCTCCCCCATCAGTGGTTTAAAGTATTTCCTTTTTCGTGTCTGTTATCTGTTAAAGTTTGATAAAAGCACACCCAAAACATGAAGGGGGAACTGGAGTAATAATAATCACCCTTTAGTGCCCGTATGGTGTCCTTAATAGTGTCTGACGTGCCGAGACTCCGGGAATCCTTACTCAGACTTTTCTTCTGCAGAGGACCTCTGGGAAAGCCTGGAAAAAGCTAGTGGGAAACCTATCGCTGCCGTGATGAATACGTGGACCAAACAAATGGGATTTCCCCTCATTTATGTGGAGGCTGAACAGGTAAATATAACCCTGCGTATCAAAAGTTCTGCCTTGAACTGTGTTTGGGATCAAATTTAGTAGTATCTGGTTATTTTTAAAAAGTTCTCTTTGATCTGGAGGCAGTACAGGGGGGTCTTTGTTTGGTGTAAGGTCCTGGTCCGATTGGTCCAGGAGGGGTTTGCAGTGATTCCGGGGGTGCAATTAAGACACAAACGAGGTCGGATGCCCTCACATTTGGTGACAGCTCCGTTTCTGCAGGGAGGGGGAAGTGCAGCTCCACTGGAGGAACCAGGAGCAAGTGATACCGAGTTAATCCTCCAGCCTTTCAGATCATGTGCTCAGGGTTTGCTGACATGGCCCTTTGCTCTTCGTGTGTGTGTGGGGGGGGAAATATCTGCCTGTGCTCCCCTTGCCACATGTTTTACCTCTGACTCCAGTTCAATTACGCTTATTCTACAAGATCGCGGGGTGAGTGAGGACTAGTGGCTGGGAGCTAAAGTCAGACGACAAATTCAAATGAGCAATAATAGGGCTTGAGTGTTTTAACAGCAACAGTGATGAACGCACTGGAATGGTTCTTGAGGTAGCTCCTTTTTCTGGAGGAGAACTCAAGTTACTCCAATTAGTAACAGAGGGCACACGGCTGCATTGTGATATACAGAAGATGAGATTAAATCTTTCCCTTTACCTCTTTTTCTTTTCTTTTTTCTTTTCCCTTCAGCAAGAAGATGACAAAGTGTTGAAGTTAGTCCAGAAGAAGTTCTGTGCCAGTGGACCATATACTGGTAAGATGAGTGCTAAGAGCAGGAATGGAGCATTCATTGCTTTTTGTACAGTGGCAGCAATTCTGAGAGATGAAGCAGCTGTGCTGCAGAGCGGGCAGGTGCTCTGCTTGGATTTGGGTGTTAACTTCAGAAAATCTAAGGTTTAACGCTCTCACACGTGTGGTTTCTGTGTCCTCCTTCCATGGAGAGCGATCTGCAGTTTTTGCTTCAATTTTCCTTCTGAGAGGCTTCTCTTCTGGTGTCCAGTTGGAGGCCAGCGCTGCCACCTGAGGAGCTCTGCGAGCTACTGGTTTTATAATAGTGCTCATATAAAAAATGCCTCCCATGGAAGTCAGCTCCCCCTTAGAACACAGATTCCACCCGTCTTACGGAAATTAATGTTTGGCTTGAAAGGTGATTTAGAAAATCTTGGGTTTTAACTCCAGAACTGCCATTTTCCTTCAGATTTGTGCCTTTTTTTAGGTTTAAATTTGAGTAGTGTTACTTCAAACGCTGCTGAAACCTGTTTGAACATCAGGCGGAGTTTCTCGGTTGTGTGAATGCTTTTTTTTCCCCTTAGCCCTTCCTTTTTTTTGTTTCTTCTTTTAGGGGAGGATTTCCCCATGTGGATGGTCCCCATAAGTATTTGTACAAGCGATGACCCCACCAGTGCCAAAATGCAGATACTGATGGACAAACCAGAGCTCACCTTGGTTTTGAAAGACGTCAAACCAGACCAGTGGGTGAAGGTGAGTTGTCATAAAGGAGGACATATCGCTGGGAATAAGACTGATTATCACTGTAACGTTCCCTTTCATTTCATTTTCCTCTTCTCTGGGTTTTTTTTTTACCCCTTGCAATCTTGTATTTCTTATCGAGGGGCCTCTCTCTGCTGCTCCCGAATGTTGGCTCCTCTCTATAATGCTTTCTTAGTGTAGTCTTTTGCTGTCCAAGAGTAGTCTAGACAATGTAAACTTGAACCTTTTAAGAGTCCCAACCCGGAAAAACAGTGTGCAATTAGAGGCAGCTTTTGAGTTGCAATGTGGTGGCTTTTTTGGTATCCCATGGCAACCACGGTTTAGTTAAAAGTCCATCCTGAGCAAAAATAGCCCCGTTTATCTTTCATTAGTGTGAAGGCTTTCTACTGGCTATTGCCAGACGAGGACAAATTTATAAGTGAAAAAATTTGCTGTTGAGGTCTCCTGCAGCCACCAGTCAAACTGAACCGGAAAATTGAGAGACAGCAACTGGCTGGGACTGGTGCTGTATGAGCTGCTGAGGCTGAAAAGTAATTGTAAAGTTGGAGCTGTATTTGGAGAGGTGACTCTGAAAGAACATTAAGGGTTATTCTCTCTGAATATTAATCAAATCTTCCCATTTAACAACATGGGCATTGCTGCTCTCAGGCCTGAGCATTCTCTGGAATCACTGTATCTGTCTGGGGCCTCCCTGGTAATAGAGGGGCATGAAACGAACGATTCTAGAAATGCCCTGAAGGTAAAGTTTGATATTTTAGCCCGAGAAGGCACCGATCCAGCTCAGTCCACGGTGAATCTGTAGCACTGTTGGCTGCAGAGGTGGTCAGTCTGTGACGACTGTAGTTTGTGCCATGGTCCTGAGGACTGGCAATTGGACTGAACAAAATCAGAGCAGCAGCAAAGGGGGCGACTTCCTGATAAGCTCAGCCGTGGGTTTGGTTTATCTCAGGGACCGTTGTTCAACCAACCACAATATTTGACCATCCACGCGCTAAAATGCCAGTAGGTAGCAGCGTGTAGCGAGTGTAGTTCATCAACCTCACTGACCATGACTCGCTTTTGCACTGGGCAGAGGTTCTTGCTCCCCTTTCTTAGGAAAATGGTTCTGTTGAAACTGAACGGAGCAGGCTGTGGGTGAGAAGTTATAAAAGTTAAGATTCTAGCACCTGCAGCCTCCTGCTTTTTATCTTCTCAGTGCAAGACCACCCTTAGTTCAATTAAGATTTACCCCTGGAAGAGAAGTTTCTTGTTTCTCCTTGCTCCTAGTTTTAACTCTAGTCTGTTTCCTTCTCCCATACCTCCTAATGAGCATTTCTTCTTTGAAATCTTTAGTCTTTCTCCCTTACTTAGGGTTTGTTTTTTCTTTTTATTTAAAAGATAGTGACTGACTTCTCTGAGCTGCAATTTCTAGCAGTCAAAAAAAAAAAAGCATTTCCTTGTTTGTTCCTTACTTTTAATTTTTTATTTTTTTTTTAACTTTTCTGGTACTTTTCAGTTAAACCTTGGAACAGTAGGGTTTTACCGTACCCAGTATAGCCCTGACATGCTGGAGAGTTTGATACCGGCGATCAAAGACCTCTCCCTACCCCCTGTGGACAGGCTTGGCCTGCAGAACGATCTCTTCTCTCTGGTAAGCAACCCTGTGCTCTTCTGCCTGACGACGAGAGCAACAGTCACTGCAGAAATGGCTGTCTGCAGAGTCAGCCTCGCTTTCTGGAGGCAAAGCGTCTTTGGGATTACTGCACACATCTAGCTGTTAATTACCTGGACAAGTTCTAACTTGTATCATACGACTTAAACCCTATGGAAGCAGTGTATAACTCCTGTTCTGCTGTTCACTGCAGGGGTGTATTATACTATATTATTTTTTTAATACAAAATAGTTTTGAGAACCTGCTTTCATTTAACTCATCAAAATAAGGATATTTTAATGAGCCCCTCAATGACTTTATCCGATGCTGTCGGCACCACGTGCTTTGTTCAGTTGGGTTCGTTCTAACTGTCCTCCGCTGGAGGAGGTGGCTGTTGGGGATTCTCACTGTTTCAAAGCAAAGTGTTGCTCACTCTGAACAATTAATTACCACACTCTGTATTTCGGATTGTACTTTCTTATTCTTGCTAGTCAGCAAGTATATGGAAACTTTTAAAAGCGTGGGTTTGATACCCTTCCTCTCTGGCTTCAAAGCTTGTGACTCTTATCGTGGCTCAGTTGAAGGGGTGTGAAACTGTAGCCTGAGTCATTTCCCAAAGATTGTGAGACTAATGGGACATAAAAATTGAGCAAATAACACACGTAGGAACATCGTGTTAGACTCCTATTTTGTTTTCTGTTTTAATCATGTTTTTATCGTAGATGAATATAGCTTAGATAATAAAAATTGATGGTCGTCTCCTTTCCCGGTACCATAACTTACTGGTCTGGTTCCAGGTTAACAAAAATCCGAGGGATACGGTTGGAGATGCCTACTGTAGGTATCACCAGCTGCACGAAGCTGTGACCAGTTCATATAAACTGGGAAGTAGTTAATATAAAATTTTCCCGGCAGAGGTGAAAAAGCAGTACTTGTACTAATTCACAGGGAGCAGAAAGCAAAAATGACTTCTGCAGTTTTATACTCCCAATTTAACGAAGAGCAAAAATTAAATCTCTAAATCTTCACAGTTTTTAGTTAAAATAAGATTTTGGTGGGTGTAGTATCTGGCTGAGAATAACTCTGGGGGTTTGCTCTTTCTTGCCAGCGTTGCTGCGATTTTGTTAAGTCACTTTAATCTTCTGGTCTGTTTCTTGTTTGCGAAATGTGCTTATAATTATATGGCTGTCTCCTGGTAAAGTGCTTACCTGGGTATAAAACACGTTGTGTGCAGTGTGCGACAATGAAGGTGCTTGGACTGGTGTTAACTCACCTTGGCAGAGCCCCCGCGCCAGAGAAAATAGGGTTTACGTGCAGGCTGTGCAAACTGAGCTGTTAAAATAACGTGATGAGCTATTTAAACGTCTTAATTCTGTTTGAAAATAAGATTAATCTGTGTCTTTTCCTCTCGCAGGCCCGAGCTGGAATCATTAGCACTGTAGAGGTTCTAAAAGTCATGGAAGCTTTTGTGAATGAGCCCAATTACACGGTGTGGAGCGACCTCAGCTGTAACCTGGGGATCCTCTCGACTCTCTTGTCCCACACAGACTTCTATGAGGAAATCCAGGTGTTCGTGAAAGACGTCTTTTCACCAATAGGGGAGAGACTGGGATGGGACCCCAAACCTGGAGAGGGTAGGAACCTTACGCTGTGAAATCCAGTCGTGGTTTTGGAAAACTCACGTGTAAATAAACTGTCAGGATTTTGTGGAAGGGGAGAGAAGGGAGGAAAAGGAGTCAGAAGCTGGGCGTTCAGGGGTATTTTTATACTTAAAACCAAGCAAACACAAAACCTCAAAGCTACCCTCTGTTATCAGGCATGGGTTAAAATGGTAAAACTTTTTCCTACCCTGGTCACTGACTGATAGAAATTCTCTGCTTCAGCTTTGCATCTATTGGAGTGTGTGAGGCTTTTAGGCTACAAGGCTGGGAAAGCCCTGTATGTGCATGTTTACTCATCCTAGTCAGTCCTGTTGTAGCTGCAAATGGTTAATATTAGCTCAGGATACAGGCCTAGACTGTTGTGTTTGGTCTGGAATCATCTTCTCCTGACTCTCTTGCTGTAAAAAAAACCCGAATATATTCTCCAGTTGGCACCAAGGAGAGCAAGAAGAGGCCTAGGTTCTTCAGATCCCTCAGGCATGTGGAAGGATTGTTCTTCAGCTCTGCCCTCATCACTCTAGGTGGAAGAGCACTTAATTGCTGAATTGTGTCTCCAAATAATTAATTTTTTTCCTCCTACTTGCACATTAGGTCATCTAGATGCCCTTCTGAGAGGTCTGGTCTTGGGTAAACTAGGAAAAGCTGGACACAAGGCAACGTTAGAAGAAGCCCGTCGCCGATTTAAGGACCACGTGGAAGGAAAACATATACTGTCAGCAGATCTGAGGAGTCCTGTAGGTTATTGTAAACACTGGTTCCCAAAAGACTGTCCCCACTCGCTTGGCGCTGTGTGCTCTGAACTCCTGTGTTTCCAAGAGTAGGGAAGGTGGAGGAAACCAGAGTCAAAGTGTGAGACCAACTGGTTTTGGCAGAGGTGGTTGGGAGCTTGGATAAGTCCAGTTATGAAGGAAATGGTACTGGGGAGTGTGGTACGAACCTCCCCGTGGTTCTTGAATCAATTAACGCTCGTCTGTCCTGGCCAGTACTTTGTCGTAACTAAGAAGCTCAGCTCTTCCCACACTGGATGCCATGGAACAGCTCTGGTCTCCAGATTGTGTTGGGTTTTGGAGAGCACGGTTGGGGTGGATTGAGTTTATGGGACGGGTTTACTGGCCAGGTGTTGAGTGGCACAAAGATTTCTTGTTCTGGCATTTCGCTGTGGTTGAAATTAGCAAAATTATGCTGAAATTGGGGAAGAGGGAACGGAGTTGATCCATCTTTAAAATCCAATCTTAAAACATAGAAGGGATCAATGCCGGTATCTTCCAGATCTGTTCACTTGTCTGAAATCTAACCCAAATATATAGGAATTAATTGTTGCATTTCTAGAAATGTGTTTTTTGACAGACTTTCCTTGTTTATGCTCTATTTTAGGTATATGTAACTATTTTGAAGCATGGAGATAGTACTACTTTAGACACTATGCTGAAGGTGAGTGCAGGCTTTGTTAACGCTCCCAACTTAAGCAATGAAAAGCTAAATGTTCCACCCTACGAGTTCCTCTGAGATGCAGTTTATCTGCAAACACACTCAGTCCCATGTTTTACAGCTGATGTGAACAGTAGGGCTGCGTTTGGTGAGGCCCCATCTGGAGCACTGGGTCCAGTTCTGGGCTCCCCAGTTCCAGAAGGACAGGGAACTGCTGGAGAGG
>JAOXJK010000011.1:5850925-5861543 GCA_025774025.1 Xenus cinereus
TCCATCAGGTAGATGGGAAGGGTGTTTTGGGGAGCAGAGACTCCCCTGCTGCTGGAATACCCGGACTGTGCCCTGTCTGTAAGTTGGTGGGGTATTTCCATTCTCAGAGGAAAGTTAACAAGGATATTGTGGTGATAAGGCTTGAAATCATGGTCTAAAATATACAAAACTTTTCCAAACTCCCTGAAAGGGGGTTTTGTAGCTGAGTAGAGTTGCCTGCACCGCTCAAGCTGCAGGACAGGGTGTTGGTTGCGGCTGTGAGGACTGGCAAATAACTTCTGGGCCACGTTTGCCTCTGTGCCAGGCTCCTCTGCCGAGCTGGAAGCCGTAGATCCTGCGGAGGATTACCTGGCAGCTCCCCGAGGAGAAGGCTTTGTCCTGGTTAGGAACGAAAAAACAAAAACCCCATCTTTCCCTTTTATATCTCTTGTAGAATATTGAAGATAAAGGCCCAGTTTCCAAAGTAAATAAGTTCTTGTGAGAAGCCAAGGAGCCGCCTCTGAGCAAACCTACCAATCGTGCTGGTGTGAGCGGTCCAGCTGGCTGCCAGCGGGCGTTTCCTCCGGCTGGACATGGGGTCTCATGGGCCGGCGCGGTTGGTAAGTTTTCTCTTCCTACAGCTCCGTCCCTCCAGTCCTGTCGACTTTTTTTTTTCCCCCATGTGCCATGAACTCACGGCGGGCTCTGAGAGCTCCTCGAAGCATCGTCAGGCAGACCTTAGGGTATCCGGGCAGTTGGTCGGGACACAGGGCGCTTGGTCCGTGTGTCCTGGGGCAGGAATGAGTCCTGGTTGTGCTCGTTTGAGGAACATAATAAAGGAAATGGTTCTCGAGCCAGAAATCACTGGTTTTGGTTGCTTTGCCCTTTTACAGGGGTGAAGGCAGGCAAGGGGTGAGGAGGCTGTTGTTTCCCGTTGTAGGGAAGTGGTTTCCATACAAAACTGTGCTTGTGACAGGCAGAGGAAGAGGAGGTGGCCAGAGAAAAATGAATTTTATGAATTGATGCTCTTTAATTGCCTTAAGGGAGAGTCCTCTTCTGGTTGAGGCTTGGCTGGGGGCTTACAGAAGGGAAAACTGGACCTGAACTGCTCAACAAATTCTTCGTGGGGTGTGAATAAGTGTGTAACGCAGAGCAGGCGGTGGTTTCACGGTGCACGTCTGTGAGAGGGTGCTGGAGGGGAGCTCCTGCCTCTCAGGAGGGTCCGTATTCCCCAGGGAATGTTCCCCAAAGGCAGTGACAGTCCCACTCCTGGTTCTGTCCTGGGCAAACACCCAGAGACTGGAGCTGTGTGCTTTGGTACCCGCTGGGTTTCACCGCGCCGTGAGTAGGTTTGTACCACGTTACACCCTCGGGATGTGAAACTGTCACTTCTGGACTTGGGACTTAAATTGTACAAGTGAGAAACTCATGGAGGGATTACACCGCAACTGTGGCGACACAGGGCTTTTCCCCCGGTCATTATCCTTATTTATTGGTTCGGCCTAATGGGATCCCTCCTGGAATGTGTGTCTCTCTCTCGGGCCAGCTCAGCATCGCTCTTATTTGTCGTCAGGGCTGTTAATCCTCAGCACTGCCCTAATTCTGCTGAAAGGGAGGGTGCAGCCGTTGGACTCGGGCAGCCATACAAGCTCCCGGCTTTCTGGGAAGAAAGCGTCCTTTTATCGCCGGCCAGCTCGCTGGGCGCGAGCGTCTGATGCTTTCGTCTCCGGGAGGTTGCCACAGCGAGCGGCAGCCAGTGGCTTCCAAGGAATGGACACCCTTCGCTAGGGAACGGGGCGAGTAATTTCCATGCGATGCCATCCCAGGCTCCTGGGACTCCGACCTGACTCTTCCCGAGGATTTATGCGCTTGGTCACAGAAGGAGCCTCCGCGGTGCCTGGAAAGGAGCCACGCTGGCGAGGGGCGAGAGCTGCCTGCCTTTGGGAACCGGGCTCCTTGGTGACTTGGCCCGTGGCCCGAGCGCTCGGGTTCTTAGTGGCTTTTCTGTTTGGTGAAAGGCTCCGCGTTCCCAGGGAGGAGACGTCTGTCTCGGTCCGTGTTGCGCAGGGCAGCCAAGGGGAGCAGGGGAAGCTGAGGGCACCCACCTCTGGTTTTTACGCCAGCGTTGACTGCATCTCGATTACCTAGAGGACTTTTCTCCCAGCATTAAGCTGTATTATGGTTGGACTCAGTGAACTTTAAGGTTCCTTCCAACTTTGACGAGTTTATGTTTCTATGATGTGACGACCAGCCCTTGTGTTGGGCAGCAATGTGTACCCCGCCTGCGCCGTCCCTGCTAGCGGAGGGTGTCAAAACAGAAAAAAAACCCCTTTATTTTCCCAATACAGATGTGCCTTTTGGCCGGGCCTCCTGCAGCCACGTGCTGGCAGCGGATGGTGCTTCAAGGAACGTCGATTTTGCCCATTCTGAGGTTGGGTGCTGGCCCTGTCACCCTCAGCCCAGCCTGTGCCAGCACCTCTCGCCTCCGCTGCGATAGATACTGCGGAGCTTGGAGTTTTCTCCCTTTGAAACAAACCCCACACCTAATTTTCCCCATTCATGTTGTCCCTCATCCAGCCCTGGATCTCCTGCAGCTCCCTGGGCAGGAGCACGAGGTCATTAAATAGAACCTCTGCCTGTGCCAGATCTTCACGTTGCCTGCCCGGAGCCAGAGACCGTTGCTCTGCTGCAGTCCTGGGATGCTGTTCTTGCCCGGTCCCTGTGAGCAGCAAAAAGGCACTCACTGTGCTTAGACAACGGTTAATTTTGGGCTGGTACGGTGTATTATAACCCATCCGGGGCTTCCTATCTTCATTGTGCTACTCGTCCTCCGTCGGCGCTTCCCATCGCTCCTGCCGTCCAAGCATCCCTGTAAATACCACAGCGCCGGCTTCCCATGGGCTCACCCACGCCGGGGCTGCCTTTCAGAGATGCCCTGAGTTAAACCCCAAGCATCCATATTCCTCAGACGGGCCCTAATTCCCCATTTGTAGTCAGGACATTGTCAGCAGTGGTAATAAAAGAGAGTTCGAGCTCAGACAAGTTTTCCCTGGCACCTTGTCTCGGCAAATATTATCAAGCTATTGAGCCACGCGGGGACTGCTGGGTGGGGGTGGCCGGGGAATTTGCCAAAGGAAGTGTCAAGGATGAAATGTCTTTCCAGTCCAGAACAAAAGATTTAGTGAATTGTGAGGATTTAGGAGTCTCTTTCCCTGGCTTTGCCCCATTAAACCTTTAAAAAGAAACCCTTGTAGCTGTCCCAATGGCAAGAAGAGCCTCAGCCTCAGTGTTACCGCTCTGCGGCTTTCGGGGCAAAAGTGATGAGCATTGGGGATTGTGAACCTGTTCCTCCCCAAGAAAAGTGTCAGGAGAGGAAGGCAGCAAAGCCACGGGGGCAATAAATCACCCCCATCCTCTCATCTGCCCCCCGTGTTCCTCCTGCCTTGTCCCACGCTCCCCCCACGCTGGCGGAGGAGCCTCGGCCGCTCGCCCTGTGCCCTCCCTGCCCACTTGGGCTCGCCAAGGCCCTCGAGCAGCCGGCTCCTCCGCTGTAACTTCTCCTTTCTCCTCTTCTTCTCCACAGTGAAGCTGTGGGCTCCGTGGCTCTGGCTCTTCTGTGTGCTGTCTGCTGCTGCTCTCGCCTCCCCAGGTCTCACTGCCAGCCTGTGCCAGCATTTTTTTTATTCCCTTTAAAAGTGACCTTTTAATGACATAATGACGTACAAACACTCGGCACCGACAACGTACCAAAATAATCGAAACACAATGTTTTTCCAGCCTTGGAAAACATGATCCTATACCAAAACTCCATCCTTTGAGATTCACAAAGTTAGAAAAACAAGTGGCAGGGGGGCAGTGTGACCTGGGAACCAGGATGCCATCGGCTTCCTGGGCATGCCTGCCTCTGTCGGGGGCTCCCGGTGGCAACGATGGTGTCCCAGCCCTGGGGGGACCTGTGGCTTCAGGTCAAGGCTGTTCTGGGATACAGGCAAATGAACGAGGGCTGCAGCTGGTCACCCACCATAATTGGCATTTCCCTTTGATGGCGGGCAAAGGAAAGTGTGGGGAGAGGGTGATGAGATGGTGAGAAGTCTCTAGCCCCTTCGTAACCCCCCACTGGGTGAGGTGTGAAGTTTTGGGCAACGCAGGGAAACACTGGGAGAGTCCCTTGGGTGTCAGGGCCTTGGGCTGGGTGCACCAAGGAGCTGTGGTCTCGATTCTTGCCGCTGGTCTTACTGGCCTCTCTGTTTTCTCCTGGCAGATCAAGAGACAGTATGGCTGCGACTGCCGCTGTCAGCCCCAGTGAATACCTGCAGCCGGCCGCCTCCACTGCCCAGGTGAGTACGGGGCCATCGGTGGGCTCCGCTGGGGTGAAGGGACGTGTCCTGGGGTGCAGGACAGCAAATTCTGCGTCCTTCAGCCCCTCCTGCCCCTGCCGTAGCCATGGTTGCCGAGTCAGGAGAAGGGCTGGTTGCAGGACAGGCTGGGGAGCTGCACTCTGGCCTTGTTCCCAGCTCCGACACCAACTCTTCCGGAGTGTTGTTTCTCCTCCCCGCGCTGTGTTTTCCTTAGGGATCTCTTGGGTTGTGTTCGCAGCTGATACCACAAGGTGGTCTTGGAATTAAAAGCGCATGAAACATTCCAGGGTGTGTGTATTGGGTGTAAATACAGGCAAGACTTGCAGGGTATTTGCAGCTTTATAGGGGTTGTAAGAACATAGGCACGTGATTAAAAGGCTTTCACCATCCTGTTGGCTAAAAGTAGCGTGATGGGGGTGAGCTAAAGGCACACGTGGTACGACTAATTTAGCAGTTCCCTTAATAAGCGTTGTCTCATTGGCATGGACTGGATTACTTTCGATAGTGTGTACCCTTCCCTTTGCTGAATCGGTCTCCAGATGTTTAGCACAAGCCCCTGTCTCTAACGTATCCCTCTCCCTCCTGGCTCCCCAGGACTCCCAGCCGTCTCCTCTTGCCCTCCTCGCAGCGACATGTAGCAAAATCGGTCCCCCCGCAGTGGAAGCCGCCGTGACTCCTCCTGCCCCTCCTCAGCCAACGCCTCGCAAACTCGTCCCCATCAAACCTGCTCCTCTCCCTCTGGGCTCCGGAAAGAACAGCTTTGGGATCCTGTCGTCAAAAGGGAACCTTTTCCAGATCCAGGGCTCTCAGGTCAGCACCTCCTACGCCGGGGGGCAACTGGTTTTTGCCATCCAGAACCCAACTGTCATCAACAAGGGCACCCGCTCCTCCGCCAACATCCAGTACCAGGCGGTGCCCCAGATCCAGACTGCAGGGGGACAGACCATCCAGGTCCAGCCCAACCTCCCCAACCAGATCCAGATTATTCCGGGCACGAATCAAGCCATCCTCACCCCTTCCTCTTCCTCTCACAAACCCGTGCCCATCAAACCAGCTCCGGCGCAGAAGGGTGGAGCTTCTCCGGCGCAGGGTGCGAGCAACATGGTCAAGTTGGCCGGTGGCAGCAACATGACTCTTACCCTGCCCGTGAACAACCTGGTGAACACAGCAGAGCCGGGCACGCAGGCTCAGATCCTTGCAGAGAGTCCCTCAAAACCCGGCAAAAAGACTCGAAAGAAAGCCATGTCACCCGCCCAACCTGCCACGGTGGCCGTGGCCGAGCAGGTGGAGACGGTGTTGATAGAGACCACGGCGGAGAACATCATCCAGGCGGGCAACAACCTGCTCATCGTGCAGAGCCCGGGCTCGGGCCAGCCGGCCGTGGTGCAGCAGGTCCAGGTGGTGCAGCCCAAGCAGGAGTCGCAGGTGGTGCAGATCCCGCAGCAGGCCCTGCGCGTGGTCCAGGCTGCCTCCGCCACGCTCCCCACCGTCCCCCAAAAATCCTCCCAGAACTTCCAGATCCAGACGACGGAACCCACTCCTACCCAGGTACCGCCTCCTGAGTCCTCCTGCAAGGTCCCTCTGCCCTGTGTCTCCTGAGCCCCAGCCAGGCTTAAAAAAGCTGAAGGGTTTTGTGAGCCACCAGACATCCCCACCTAGGCATCCAGTTTAGATATCGCTTGTGTGGATTCTCTGATGGCTAAGAAGGGTTGGGAGTGCAGCTGTTCCCTCCGCAGGGCTTTATTAAGTCTCTCTTGGTGGCTACCTGCTTTTGCAGTATTTGTAGGATCATAGTGTCCCTGAAACTTTTGCTGTGCCACCAGCTGGGGTTGGGATGAAAAAGTCTGGCCAGAAGCTCTTGGGAGATGGAGGGAGATGGGAAAGCCTACAGGACGGTGTCTTTAGTGTCACCTTTGGAAGCCAAGCTGCAAGGCTAACGCAGCCTTTTGCCACCGTGCGAGGCTTGGACCTTCTTCAGGAGGCCCACAAAGCGTCTTCAGATGCTCGGGCAACTTCTCCTGCTCTTTGGCCCATCGCAGACCCAGATTCCTGGGTTGTGGGAGGGGGGTGACGATGGCGGTGGAGAGAGGTCTGCCCCGTGAGGGTGGCCGGTCCCATTCCTCTTGTCTCCTTCCATCAGGTCTACTTCAAAACGCCGTCGGGTGAGCTGCAGACAGTGCTGCTCCAGGAAGCCCCAGCCATGACGGTGGCTCCGTCTGGAACCTCTTGCAGCAGCCCGGTGTCCCGTAGCTCTGGCACGGGGGTCGGCGGCGGTGGCGGCGGCAGCAAGAAACCAGCCACTCGCAAGGAACGTCCCCTGCCAAAGATCGCCCCCGCCGGAGGCATCATCAGCCTGAACGCGGCTCAGCTGGCGGCCGCCGCGCAGGCCATGCAGACCATCAACATCAACGGCGTGCAAGTCCAAGGCGTGCCTGTCACCATCACCAACACCGGAGGTGGGCTGCGCGCCGCTCTGCGGTGGGGCGGGAGGGACAGCGCGGACGTAGGCAGCTCCTTGGGCCGGAGGACAGAAAGCCCCCCCTTCCTGCTAACAGCGGGCTTTGTTAACGGATCCCTTCTACCCCGGAGCTGAACGTTGCTGACTGTTAAATGTCATCAGCTTCTCCAGCTCTCCGTCCCTCCAGGAGGCCCCCGAGTGGTTGGTAGGGTGTCTCTGATGGTTCTGCTGGGTGTTTCCAAGCCCGTCCTGATAAGCGGTGTCGGGGAGGGAGGTCAGGGGAGACAGGATTGGGTCGTGCCAAGCTGCAGGACACGTCTGAGCGCAGGGGCTGGGGCTGCCCGGGAGCCCAGCCTGGCTGTGTTTGCTCCTGAGCTCTGCGCTGGGGGTAGACTGAGCTGTGTCCAGACCTTTGGGGTGGGACACGTGTCTTTGGGAGAGCTGGGACCCGGCCAGGCAGAGACAGGGTGCACCAGGGCTTTCCCCCTGGCTGGGCCACCAGCCCCCACCACAGATGACACTGCCAGATCCCGGTCTGGGGTGTCTCCCCTCACGTCTGCTGAGTGTAAAGGTGGCGGGTTTGGGTTTCCAGGAGCTGAACCAAGAGATTTGCCTTCACACACGTGAGCTTTGGCTCCTCCAACCTCTTGTGAGGGCTCACCATCCCCCGAGAGTGAACCCAGCCCCTCACCTCCATGAGACAAGTGTCTTCCTTAAGCCCTGGCCCGTGGCTGGAGCGATGTGTGAGCCACAGACAGCCCCGGTGCGTGTCTGACGCTGCGTCGCCTGCTCATCTCCCCGCTGCCAGGACAGACACGTCCCTGTCCTCCCCTCCTGCCCAGCAAACTCTCCCCAGCCCAGTCCCGAGGGGAGCCGAGGGGAGGAAGCTGTGTCTGAGGGAAGGTTTTATCTGCTTTCTGATCCGGAAAGACCTGCTGCCGTGCGGTGGTTTCTCTCTCAGCAAGAACCCGGCAGGAGTCCTCGGCTGGGTTTTGCAGTCGGAAGCTGTTCTTTCTTGCTTGACTAAACCATGTCAGCATAAAACCCGGGCCAGCGTGGTTTTGTGCTCCGCGGCGGGCGGCCGTCCTCGCTGGGGTTGCTTTTAAAGGGGTTTTTAATTGCTGCTTTGCGTGTAAATGTGGGGCCCGCCGTGAGCATCGGGGGAGATGCCACAGGCAGATGTTGCTGCTGTCTGCGCTGCTGCCCGCAACGCGCCGCAAGGCCACAGCTGCGAGAGGGGACCGGTAGGACCTGCTGGCTTCTGCCTGTGAATGAAACGAATTGTGTCGGGTCTCAGCCTGGGTTCAACGAGGACATGCCCCTCTCCTGAGCAGTTGCTGCCCTGACCCTCGGCTTCGCGCTTTCCCTCCCAGGGGATGCGGTTGCACCTTCGCTCTGCCTTCACCCCTGATCCCATCCTCCCTCTCTGCCATCACCCCCTCTTCGCTCCGCCGTCAGATCCCGCTCCTCCTCTTCTTCCTCCTCCTCCTCCTTCCCGGCTGCCCTGAGAGCAGCGAGCCCGCTTGCTGACGCTGACCCCGTCTTCTTCTTTCCAGCCCCCGTCACAGCTGCCGGGTGCTCCGCAAGGCCCAGGCTGCCGCCTCCGTGAGCACCCCGAGCGTGGAGCAGCCATTAGGGTCCCGGGGTAAGTCCCGTTTTTTTTTTTTTTGGTCAATATATTGCACGTTTTTTCAAAGTTTCTTTTTTGTTTCCTCTTTGGCCATTTTCCCCACCCCGAAGGGTCAAACCGAAAACTTTGAAAAACCGCACAGTATATTCAGAAAAAAAAAAAAAAAAAAAAAGGGACTTACCGGCCCCACTTGGGGACCAGCACGTGGCGGGGCAGGGGGGGGGAACCGTGGCAGTGCTGCATGCGGGGCTGGGGGCATCGAGGCCCGGGGTGTCCCATCCCGCACAGGGTGGGGAGGGGGGGTCTTTCCTCCATCTGGTCGCCTCCGGGGGGTTTCGGCAGGACCCGCGCGAGGAGCATGGATGGATGTGGTGGGCAGTAGTGCGAGGTCACAGCGTGGCCCCCCCAGGAGCGGAGGGGCAGAGCTTGACACCCCCTTTCCCCCCCCCCACCTTCCTCCAGGCCAGCAGCAGCTGACTGTGCAGAACGTCTCCGGCAACAACCTGACCATCAGCGGCCTGAGCCCGACCCAGATCCAGCTCCAGATGGAGCAAGCGTTGTCTGGAGAGATTCAGCCGGGGGAGAAGAGGCGGCGGATGGCGTGTACCTGCCCCAACTGCAAGGACGGAGAGAAAAGGTGAGCACGGGTAGGGGGGACAAAGGGGCAGCCTTGCGGGACCGTTCCCCCCCAACACCACATCCCACTTTTCCAAGACTAACTCTGGCTTTCCTCGCCAGGCCGGGGGACCCAGGGAAGAAGAAACACATCTGTCACATCCCTGAGTGCGGCAGGACCTTCCGCAAGACCTCGCTGCTGCGGGCTCACGTCCGCCTGCACACGGGCGAGCGCCCTTTCGTCTGCAACTGGATCTTGTGCGGGAAGCGCTTCACACGCAGCGACGAGCTGCAGCGACACGCTCGCACCCACACAGGTCTGCACCCCACGGGGCACCCCGACACCATCCCCTCCCTCCGGTCTGCACCCCACGGGGCACCCCGACACCATCCCCTCCCTCCCCAAATCGTAGCCCTGTCCCTGCAGGGTCCTGAGCCTTGGGAGATCCGACTTGGGATGATCTTGGGCCCCACCACTCAGTCCTTGCAATTTGACTGACTTACTGGGAGGGACTGGGGAACTTTTTTTTGGGCGGTCTCTGCTGCCTTTGGGGTCTCCAGGTGACGGTGGTGACAAGTGTCGTGGGAAAGGGCTGGGGTGGAGCGGCTGCAAAGGGGAGACCTGGTGTCACTGCCACCCCGGGAGGTCCCTGCTGTCCCCACCGTGGCTGGTTTAGGGGAACAGAGGGACAAAATCCGTTGGGTGACGGTGCTGCCGGGGCGGTGTCACACCGGCTGCCACCCCCTGACCGCCGCTCTTCTCCCGCAGGTGACAAGCGCTTCGAGTGCGCCCAGTGCCAGAAACGCTTCATGCGGAGCGACCACCTGACGAAGCACTATAAAACCCACCTGGTCACCAAGAACTTGTAGGGCCGGGAGGTGCCCCACGGCTCCCGGCCAGTGCGGACAGACCCTGCGAGGCCACCAGCCTGTGACGCCGCAGCTCTCCGGCGTCCCCAGCCACGGAGAGGAGCCCTCGGGGACATCCTTCTGCCCTTCCTCCGCCGCTGCCTGGGCCCCCCAGGCAAAAGCCGCCCTTTCTGAAGGGTGCGAGGGGCCGAGCCTCCCTGCAGATCCCCGGGGCCACGGGGTGGCCACCCAGCGGTGGCCCAGAGCCCGGTAACAACGTCTCACGGCCACGCAGGAGCCAGGCTCGGAGGGGACTGCACGTTGCGGTGCAGGCGGGCCGGGAGAGGCTCCACAGCACATTCCTACTTTATATTTAAAGTCTATAAATAGCTATAAATATCTATATAACCCCCTTTGGAAGGTCCCTTTTTTCTATGGAGATTGTTGCCTTACGCTCCCCCGCTCCCCGTCACCAACACTGTGTTTTGTGAGCGCTTTTCTAAAGCTCTTTATTTAATTTTCTGTTAAGACGCAGCCCATCTTCTTCCCCTCCTTTTCTCCTAACGTTTCTTTTCCGATACTGAAGAGCTGTTGGGTTGGGTTTGGTTTTTTTTCCCTCTCCGATGATTTCTTTCTCCCCACTGTTCTGTTTCCAAGCGACGCGGCGTTTTCTTTGGAATTTTGGGACTTCAGCCCCCTTTTTCCTCCCCCGTGTGCTGCCCGCCCACC
>JAOXJK010000011.1:5954977-5970616 GCA_025774025.1 Xenus cinereus
CAGGGATGGGGCAGCCACAGCTTCTCTGGGCAACCTGGGCCAGGCTCTCACCACCCTCACAGCAAAGGATTTCTTCCCCAGATCTCAGCTCAATCTCCCCTTTTCCAGTTTAAAAGTGCCACCTCGCCTTCTATCCCCTGTGCTGCCTCCCTGTGCAGAGCATCACAACCTTGGACACACCACCTTCAGGAAAATTCCTTTACATCCCCAAGGGCAGCCCCGAGCACCCACACTGGGGGGGTCCAGAGCCACCCAGCCCCAGCCCTGGGCATGGCTGGGGGGCGGGTTGGCCGTGCCCCCCACCGCTGCGCCGGAGCAGCCTGGGCGTTGGGCAGATTCTCAGAGGAGCTGTGTTTTAATGTAGCAATTTGATTCAATTTTCCACTCTATAAAATTACCCATCACTGCTCGTTGCTTCCTAACAGACACCTTCACTCTTAATTTAACAATCCTATCGAATTCTGCCAGGGAAATTGGAAAAATTTATCACCTGTGAAATTTTATTTTTCCTTGGTTGTATCTGTTTTTGTAAAACTTCATTAACGACGATGACTTGCTGAGGAAATTATCTCTTCATCTCCCTCCCTTTCTTTTTTCCCCCCCTCTCCCTCTTTCTCTCTCATTTTCACACGGACACGAGGGAGGCAGCTGTGCCCAGAGGAGACCTCAGCTTGGAAAGGACTTTCCCTGTGCTTGCTGGGGGGTCCCAGGGGTGCGAAGGGCTGGGAGGGACAAGTTTGAGGCAGAGCAGACATCTCCTACCCATCCCTGAGCCCTGCAACTGGTTTCTCACCACTCACACGCATCTGCCTCTACATCGAGGTGCCACCACCACCGCCTACCTTCAACCTGGCAGGGATTGGGGTCTGCAGGGGGTAAGACACTTGCTCAGATGGGAGAGCTGTGGCTTTGCTTCCCGCTGGCAGTGCCCTGCACGGTGTCTCAGCCATGTCCCCCTGTGTGGGTGCCTCTCTGGCCATGGGCAGGATGCTTGATGGCTGGAGAACAGAGGTGATGTGGGTGGAGGCAGCTGCCCCACAGCTCCTGCCTGCACCCTGGGCTTGGTCAAACCCCAGGGACAGCAGCCCCCGGGGTGCCCACACACCAGGACCAAAGGATATTGCAAAAGCCCTGCTAAATCAAGGAGCTTCAACCCTGCCCCTTGCAGGGCTTGGGCTGGCCAGCAGCCTGAGACACAACCCCTTGGGCTGCCTCAGGAACCTCGTAGCAAGCTTTTAAGAAGATGTTGGACAGGACAGAGAGCCCGGTAAAAGCCTGTAATTAAAGGAAAGGTCTGGCTGGGATGTTCCCCTCCTCCACCACGATGCTCTGCAGCTCCAGCATCAAGGCACCGATCTGTGCGTGGGAGCAGGAGAGCAATGTCCATGGGGACCAAGGGTGAACCTGGACAGCAGGGTTGGCTCCAGCTCTTTGGGGACACTCTGAATCCAGGCGTGGGGGCAGCAGAGGGGTCTGTCCTTAAATCAACACTGGCCAAGCTCTTAGCAGGATCACCATTAGCCACGTGCGGAGCAAACCTCACGTCTAATCTCTGCTCTGCAGTCGGGGTTGGCAGCCCCAAGGCGGCCAGGAGTCGGACCCAGCTGCCGAAGCAGCCAGAGATGCTGAAAAGCCCTTGTCCTGACAGACCATCAGCTCTTCCCACACACCCGACCCCCGCGCGGAGGCTCCTGCCGAGCCCAGGGATCGCTGTGGGTACGCCCAGGGGGAAGAGAAAGCTGCTGCCCAAAAGAGCGAAGGATGTAAACAGAGGAAGAGGAGAGATGGAGAGAGGCTGAAGGTTTGCGCAGGCAGCCCCGGAGCCCCAGCCCCGCTCCCGGCTGCTGTCTGGATGCCACTCGCAAACCGCTGAGCTGAGATTTCCTCCGGCAGCAATAACAAGACAAAGATCTCCAGCATCATAAAACTTCCTGGTGCATTTAACTTTTTTTTTTTCTTTTTTTTTTTTTTCTATTCTTTCATTTTTTTTAATCACTATAAATATAAAGTTATGAAATAAATAATAAGAAACAAGGACCTATTTTGCATCTCTGAATGCAGACACCGAGGGAGCCTGATCTCGGGGATGGGGAACAGAGCTGGGCGGTCCCAACCTCAGAACAGCACACGGGTGGGAATAAGGCTCAGGTGACCCGTTGACCAAGCCCTGGGGCACATCACACTGTGATTTCTCCTATAACGGTAAGAAACGTTGCAGAGCATGTCACCCTCACAGGCTGTTTGGTTCCGTGCCAGGGAGATTGCTCCTGGCTCCTTTAACCGGCAGCCGCTGCCCTGCTACCTCCAGACCTCGTCCACTGTTAGCAAACAAGCGCTGGTCTTTAATGCAGTTATTTTATCATCTCTTGGAAGGCCAGTAATTGTGTTACAGCCATGACTGCATGCCCAGAAGGGAGCATTTTCATCATCTGAAGTCTGATTTTCCAGGTAACACAGCCCAGAGATTCCACTCTCACCAAACAATATTACCCGAGCTGAACGGAGCACAACCTCTAAAAGCTGCCTCACCTGAATTTACAATCCCTCCGCCTCACCAGAACACAAAGGATTTGTTCTTGTGGTCCATCAACAGGTCTGAACAAAGAAACAGGGTCAAACCTTTGAGTCCATTAAACTCAGTAGAGTCCTAGATGTTCACTCCCATCAACAGGTTTGGTGGCCAGGGTCTCCTGCCATGTTTGCGGGGCTTCGGCTAAGGGATGGCTCGGGTTCTGGTTGCTCACCTGGCAAAACCTCGTAGATGTCATCCTCTTCCATCTCAATGTTGGGCTCATCCTGATTCAGGGTGGTATTGTGGGATGTCGTGTTCACAGAGTCAGAACTGTCCACGTCATTGTAGAGCTCTTCGTCGTCCTCTTCATCAAATGGGATAGTGAGGGAGCTCATGTCTGGCAGAAGAGACCAAAAGCATGGTGAGATAGAGCAAACCACTAGCTTTCAGTGAGTTGAAATCAAGTAATTAAGCCTGTGCCACTGTACTTTGTGCTCACTATGGTCCTTGTGAGGAGTGAGCTGTCCCCTTGCTTGATCCATGAGCACATGATGTAAAAAAAAATGGGATGGAAGCTGAGAATAAGCTAAAACAAAGGAAAAGCCCAAGAAAGGATGGCCAATGCCAAAAAACAAAGCCAAACTCAACAAGTGCCTCGAGGAACTGAGCCTGACCCCATTCCTGGGCAGCTGCCCATGGTTCCCAGAGGGTTTCCACACACAGGGCTGGAGTCAAGTCTCAGTATTCATGGTCTCAAACTGGAGCAACTCCAGTGGAGCCAAACCCCATCCTTTGTCAGCCAAGGACAGAACAGCAGTGAGAAGCCATTCCCACTCATTTCTTGTCCCACTTGGTGACACTTGCAGCCTTTGAGACGTCACACAACTCTATCCTCTAAAAGCAGCCAAAAGTGCTGGAGTGGGAACCAAATGCCCAGACTCCAAACGACCACTTCTTTTTAACCACCTACTTGAAAGAACAAAGCCCCAGAACCTCTCTTTTGCTAAGAGGGCATGGTGGGACCCCAGGAAGGTCCCAGTGATGAGCACAAACCCAACCGTTGCTGGAGGGAGCAGCACAAGCTGGGTGGGAAGATGCTGCCAGGATCTGCCCAAACAAGCTGGCTTGGGCCAAGCTGCCAAACTCACCCTTCAGGAGGAACTGGATCTGATCTACCCAGTCTTCAGCTTCTGCTGGGCTCGGGGCTGTGAACTGGAGAGAGGTTCACCTGTTATTGTGTGGTTCTTGTATGTAGGAAGAGGAAAAAGACTTGCGGCTAGAGCAGGGGATGGAGATCCTGGATCTGCCATTTTCCGCCCTGTGGCTTTGGGAAAACCATTTCACTTCTTCATCTCCCCATTCCAAACAGGGAAACAGAAGCAGAACAAAGCTAGACTGTCCCAGAGGAAGGCTGTCAAGCCTAATTCATTAAAATAATTCAGATGAAAACCACAATCCCCACTGAATATACTACACTGACTCTGAACCAGGACTCTACATCCAAAGTCTCCCTGAAGCTCAGGAAGGCTCTCATGCACCCTTTGGAGATTGGGCCAGGTTTATCATCACACCAATTTTTAGGCCCCCCACTGGATGCTCAACACATTGAAGGTTTAAATTTAACCTGGCTCTGAATTCCTTATTTAAAACCAGGCTTTCCACGGCCAGTCCTCTACTGCTTCCACCCAATGTTCTCACTTAACCCTTGTGCCCCACAAGTGCAAAGAGAGCCTGGGATCACTCTTGTGCCACAAGAAGGTCCATGTTGAGGTGGTCTGCCAAGATGGAGAAGTATCAACACCTTCTGCAGCTCAGTTAGTTTTACCAGGGGGGGCTGGAGATTCACAGCCTTCCTGACCCCACAGGTCCAGCCTGCACCCCACACCTGGGACCGGGTGCCTGGTGCTCAAACCAGTAGAGAAGGTCCATTTCTCCCCCCAGTTCCTACCTCGTAGGTGCGTTTGCCAGGGCAGATTAACTCGAAACAGCATTTCTTTCGAGAGTCTTTGCGCAGGTGGAAAGCCAGCCGGGCACTGTAGTTCTCGATGGAGAAGTTGCCTTTAGGTTGCTTGCCTGGAAGAAAAGAAACGTGTTAAATCTGGAGTTTGCATCCTTTTCTCAAGCCTGCAGTACTGCTGGGTGGTACAAAGGTGTGGAAACCGAGGTACACCACGTGTCAATGGGAAATGAGCAGAAAAAAACACCCCTTTAGTCTAAGCACGTCCACCCCCAGGAAATCCAAAGGGAATATTACAAAATCTTCATAAAGACACAGTAAAGAGGATGCCCTTTTAAGCCTCTAGAGATTGCGAGCAGCCAGTGAGAGGTTGCCAGGGTCAGGAGGTTGCGTGAGATGAGCTGGTTGTAATGAAGCAGAGACCACTGTGGACTTGGGGAAATATGATGCCAATGATTATTCTGCTGGTAAGGCATTAACGGGCCGGCGTACAGGAAGAAACGCTTAGTGGGGCCCCTGAGAATTGGCCTATGGCTCTTGCCGATGCACACAGCGGTCGGTGTCAGCCAGGGTGGAGAGAGGGAACTTCACTGCAGTCATCTGAGCGTCCTTATGTACCCCAGCTCATTATTTCCTTATGAATCTTCTTGGGGAAGCGGGGGAGTAAGATCCAGGCAGTTACTCTGAACCTTTTTTTTTTTTTCCGATTTGCAGGTCCTCAAGAAACTTCCAGGGATGAGGTCAAGCCCTGTACAAGGGTTTCAGCTCATGGAGAACAGGTCTGCTTTACTCTGTTGTCTTCTGGAGACCATTTGGAAGCTGACAACTGCTCGACCCTCACAAAACCAACTGAATATCAACCCTTGGCTTCAACACCTCCCTGTGCCAGCAGCTCACACCCCTGCACGTACCCTGCCAAGGCGAGAGGAGTTGGGAAGCTTGTTTGGCAACAAAAAGTGTTCAAGATCCTCAGACAAAGGATGTGGAAGAAGGATGAAGATCCAGCTTCATCCCCATGACCCACTGGAGTTTAATCCTGTCCAAGCTGCAGATTGGTCACTGCAAACCAAGGATGTACATGTGGTTTTTGTAAGCTGTTGTCGTGCCGTGTTTCTGGATGGGTGGAAGAGGGTAAGGCCATATATCTAATCACGCCAAACTCTGTTGGAGATATTAGCTGTCTGTTTATATGTACCTGATGGAGCGTGACGGCAAAATATTTATATACACTGACACACGGATTATATACAGTCACTTAGGGGGCTGAAGCCCAGCTGATGGCTAATGGGAAACGTGGTACATCATTTTATTTACACCCAGCTCTGTTCCTGTGTCTCTCTTCTCTTGTTTCATACTGATAAAGGTGATTGGGGGTGAGGAATAAAAAAAAAAAAAAAAAAAGGAAAAGCAGAGATCTACCTTTCTAGATCCTCTATGTTATGCCTTGGTAGGGAATGACAATCTTCCCATGGTATAGGCTTTTCTCGTGTCAGCTATTATCCTGTCCTTCAGCCAGGGCTCTCCCCTTCCCTTTTCCAGCCCTGTCTGTGCCCTCAGCCACCACCCACAGTTTGGGGACCCAAGGGAGGTATCTCACCACTTACTTTTCTCATTGGCGTAGTAGTAAAAGGTCTTTCTGTTGAGGACACACCACCGCTTCTGCCACTCTGAGGCAAAAAAGCTGTGCTCTAGAAAGAAAAGGACAGCAAAAGAGTAAAAAAAAACGTAATTTCTGTTCTTTCACTGTATGCTTCAGGTGAGTATTTAGGGGAAAGAAGATTTTTTTCCCCAACAAAACCCTGCAGATTCCTGGCACAAAATTCCAGCAAGCAAATTTAGATAGAAAACCTCAACTAAGTAAGGGAGAACCAGCCTGTCCTGCCAAGCTGGAGCCCCTGAAAGCCTCCCCCAACCTGGGCTGGGCTGCTGTGACCCTTAATCCTGCTAACTGGGAGAGAACACAGCTTTGGGTTAAACCTCCCTAATTGAGGTTTAAGCAAATGTTTTTTTTTCTCTGTAATTGGAGCAAGCTAAAACATGCACAGGGCCAGTTATACAGCTCAGCTGATGGCCATGAGGAAAAAAGGGCTGTTCTTGCCTCATACCACCTGTCATACAGTAAATAAATCAAGATAAAATCTGAGTGATGAGGAAATAATTTGTAGCTTTCACAAGAGTCAGTAAAATCAAGATAAACCTGAGGCTGACTCACAGTCCTTATCTCAACTTGCTAATGTGTGTGATGCTACGGACTACCTTGTCTTCACCAGGGTTTTATCCTCATTAGGTATTGCTCGTTAGAAGGGCACATCTTGCCTTAGAGGACTGGGCTGCTGCTTAATTCAATTTCTGGGTTTTAATCTTTGTGCAGTTTGATGATCTGCAAAAGAAAATAAATAAAGGCTGTGCCCTCCCTGTGTGTGTGTTGCCTGAGAAAAGCCTGAAAGATTCTGCATGTGCCTACAGACAAGTCTGCAGAAAAGATGTATTTTCCTGTTTGTTTTTCACCCGAGAACTTCCATTCTCGGTAATTCTGAGGTGACGTCCCCAAAACCTTATCTTATGATGTACTTGTCAGGCCTTACCTCGGGACCTCTTCTCCAGATATCCTTGCTTCAAAATGTTCCCCGTGTCTTGAACAGGCCTCGGTGTGATTTCCTCCAACCCTACAGAGCAAAGCAAAGCAAAGCCTTGGGATTTTCCCTGCGCACACAACCCCTCGGCACAATCTTTTTGGCCCTTTTTTTGCCCGAAGAGGTTCGGGAAGGCAGAGCAGCTGCTGGAGGGGAAAATCATGGTCTATCACGATCTCACCAGCCATTCCCAATCCTGGTTGCAGGCACCCAGAAATCCTCAAGGAAACCAGAGCCACGATTCACACGGCGGCAGAGACCTGTCCTCGGTGGGGTGAGGCTGATGCTGCTCTGGGGGCTGATCTCAGCCCTTTTGCCCCCCCACCAAGGCCAGGATTTCTGGTCCCCGGGAGCCTTTGGCAGCAGCCAGGATCTGGTCAGGTTTAGGGACTTGGAAAACACGATCCCCTTTGTCCAATGTCTGGTCTAACTCAGACCATGGCACCTCACCTGGGCCACTGGCTGGACCCTGTGGCCACCAAGGGCCTCTGGCACGCACTGTACGAGGTGATGGCCACATCACATCCCCAAAATCAGTGGGGCCATGACGTCCACAAACCATGGCTTGCTGCTGAGAATGTCTCCCTCTCCTCTCCTGCTCATCTCCTGCAATCATAACTTGTACTAAGCACGATAAAAAATGACTAACTAAATGCCACTAATCACCTCCCCGGTGCCCAGCCTTGGCAGCCTTTCCAGTGTGAATAACTTCTCAGAATCCCAGGCCACAAGAGCTGCTCTTGTTTTCTTAGCGTGTCTTGCAAACACCCAGCGCTCGGCCCAATCCATCCCCCCGTCACCTCCCTCAATCACAGCCTATTTTTGTGTTTTATAGTTGGCAAACTCCAGGCTCCCTATAAATCCTCCGCAAATGGGTCTCCGGGTGAACACGAAGACACACAAAGTTTGGGTTGGTGGAAAGGCTCCCCCATGTCTGTCTCCTCTGTTGACTGGAAACCGGAGCCTTCAAAGACCAAATCTTTGGCTTGTGCAAAGCTGCCCCGGAGGATTCAGATCAGGGGAAGCCCCGGAGGCTGTGGGACTGTCCCTCTGCAACCCCTGGAGGACACAGACAGCACCTTCCCGCACAGAGAAATCTCATTTCTCTCCAGCACCTGCCTGGCACAAACACGCTCAGGCTTTTCCCCAGCAACGCTGAGCATCTCACTTGTAAAAAGGCACATCGCCTTCTCAAATCCAAGCCCCGACCTCTTTCGCTTATGCAAATCTAAATGTCATTTTATGGGACATTTATAATTATGAAAATGGGACGGTGCTGCCGGATGCACGGGGAGACCCTGCGAGTATGAATATTACATTAATGTGCCCAACGCCAGCTCGCTGATCCCGCTGGCAGGAGCATAAAAAATGCTTGAGTGAAACTTTTATTTAGACGTTAAGAATCCAGGCCCCAGCGGGGTGACAGAGGCAGCCCCGGCGAGATCCCATCAGTGCGAGCGCTCGAATTGAATTACCCAGGGGGGAAGGCAGGAGCTGCGAGTGCTGCTTCGCTTATTTAATTTCATTTACTTTCAGTACATTATCAGCATGGGGCTTCCCTCTGCCCCCGTTCCCCTAAGAAAACCGGCTGTGGAAATCGCCGACGTGCCGGATGCTGCCGGGGCTTGAGCCAAGGCAGGGATGTGTCCAACCATCCTGGTCCTTGGGGTGCTCTTTTTGCTCTTTCCTCGGTTGCCAGGAGAGATTTGGGGGATACAGGGACCTCTCAGACACACAAAGAGCAGCCAAAACAGGGAAGCAGCACAGACACAATGGAAACCAACAACAACCTCTTCCAGCCCTGCATCTTCTCTCTCTGCCCACCATTTTTCAGGGCTTGCCTGAAAGCAGGACCCCTGGGAGGGCGATTGCCTTCTCAGGTGCGCTCTGCCCTGTTTGAGATCCCTTTTCCACGTAAGCAGATCCCATATTTCAGGTTATTTGTGGCCCTAGATCCCGGGATCTGCCAGGTTGGCAGCTCCCCGGGGCCGGGCATCTCTGTGGCATCGCCTCCAAAACACCCTCAAGGAGAGCCCGAATCTCTCGGATTTGGAGAGACGGAGAGACACCGTGCCTCAGTTTCCCAGCAAGAAAATCAGAATGAAAGGAGGCTCCCTCCTTTTTAAATACTCAGTGGCTGCTCAGACACAGTAATACAATTAAGGAGGGGTTGCGAGGGCTGATTTGATTGCATGGGGCTCTGGAAATTTTAAGTTTTACAGAGTATGACATGAAGACGGCGGCTGTAACCTGTGCGTTACACGCAGCCTCTCTAATGCAGCCCTGCTAATGCGGAGCCGGGGAGATTAAATCTGTGCGAGGTGGGTGAGCGCAGGGGACGCGGCGCTCGGGGCTCTGCCTGGCTGCCCACGGGGCTGGGGCTACGTGGGGTGTCCCCGTCCCTCCCCATGTCCCCAGCCTGCCCCTAAGGACGATCCAGATGGCTTTTGCTGGCAGCAGATAGCTAAATTAACCTGCGAAGACAGTCCCTGGGTTTTTTTTTTTTTGTTTTTTTGTTTTTTTGTTTTTTTTTCTTTAAACCATCTTAATGGACACCAAGAAGATGCAGAGAGGTTAGGTGGGAGCCCAGCCCCAGAAAGCTCTCTGGTCTCTAAGGGCAGAGGGTTTATTCGCTCGGATGGTCCCGTCAGATGCCTCTGCCCCAGGACCGCACAGATGGCAGGTAAACCACAGCTCACCACATCTTCTGGGACTCCAAAGGATGGAAAAGACAGCCCTGGTTGCCTGGTCATCTGTTCCAACCACTAACGGCCATTCACCATTTATAAAAACAGAGAAAGAAAAGGCCTTAAATTCATCTGAGAGAGGCACGGCTGGGCTCCCCAGACACACACAGCCCCTCTCCAGTCGCTCCCAGCACGGCGTGGCAGGGCTCTGGCTGTGTTTGGATGGTCTTGGTGGTCCCTTCCACCCTGGCATCTCCCCCAGCCCAGCAGATGGCTGGTACCGGCAGCGCTGCCCAGTGCCACCAGCACCCCAAACCCCTGGTGGCCTCTCCTCCATCCTCCATCCTCTCAAGCCTGGCTCTCCCGAGGGAGCTGCTCCCTCCCCTGGGGATTTTCCCACAGATGAACTTCCCCATCCATGGGACACATCGCTCCATCTGGAGCCTCTCACAGAAGGGCGAAGAGCTCTGTGCTGTAACCCTGGAGACCACTTTTCTGCAGAGGATACAAAGCATTTCAGGAGTGGGAGAAATGTGGGGCCACAGACCCACACCCACGGGTGCAGGAGCAGATGCCAGCTAATTCCCTTCCCCTCCTTATCGCACCCCAACCTTTTCTGTGATTTGCATCCCCTGGGTGCTGCCAAGGGATGCTCTCAGCCCCAAAGGTGCCACTCCTACACCAGGCTGGCACAGGGGTGGACCCACGTCACCCCCGAGCCTCTGGGTTAACTGACCAAGTGGCATCTTCTGGGCAAAACTTCTAGGAGTTTGGCTGCCGAACGCCGTGACGGTTCCAATCCCGTCCTCGCCATGTCCTCAAGGACCTCTGGATTTCAGCTCTCGCCCCTTTGGTCTCTGAGTCATGCACACCAGCTGCACAAAATGTCACAGTAGCTGCAGCCAAACATGCCCGGGGGCCACCTCGGTGCCCACGCTGTCACATCAACCCACTGTTCAAAGGGATGGAGCACGGAGGCACGACGGTTCCAGCTAATTCCCCCTCCTCCAGCTTATTCACCAGGCTCAAATGTGCCAAGAGCAGATTCTGCTCCCGGGGACTTCGCAGGGAACACCCAAACACATTTCAAACCAGAGCACAATTGGCTGTGATTTCCCAAAGCCCTCCATGGTGGCTGCGCTCTTTTTTCCATTGAAGCTAATGAGAAGAAAAACAATCAGAAAGAGACAAACAACCCCTCCCGCCGCCTTCAAAGAGAGACGGACTCGGGAAATGCTGAAAGCTTTTGGAAATCTTGCCCACCACCAAGGTCTGCCACAGCCAAGGGGTCCGGGACGTGGCTGCTGGGGCTGATGGCACTGGTGGCTACTGGTGAGTGGCATTTGTGGGTCTATTCAAACACAAGCTCCATATGTGCAAAAGCAACTGGTCTCTGATGGAAGAATAATGCTCCACAGACTCAGAGAATGGTGGGGGTTGAAAGGGACCTCTGGAGATCACCCAGTCCAACCCCCTGCCCGAGAAGGTCCACCCAGAGCAGGTCCCACAGGAACGTGTCCAGGAGGGGTTTGAATGTCTCCAGAGAAGGAGACTCCACCACCTCCTTGGACAGCCTCTTCCAGGGCTCTGCCACCCTCACAGGAAAGAAGTTCCTCCTCATGTTTAGACGGAACTTCCCATGTTCAATTTTGTGCCCGTTGCCCCTTGTCCTGTTGGTGGGCACCACTGAGAAGAATCTGGCCCCATGTTCTTGCCACCCCCCCTTTAGATATAGATAAGCATTGATGAGATCATCATTAAACTTGTATTTAAACCGTTACCTTTTTCCAAGATCAAGAAGATCTTGAAAGCATCTTCGCTTTCTCACATCAGGATCCACATTGGTACAGATTTCCCCCAAAACCCTCTTCCCAGGTACGCTTAATCAAAGTTACCAGCCAGATTTACCCACAGCCCAGTCCCCTTGTGGGAGGATGGGAGCGAGGTGGCCCCGTAGCTCCAGGCTCCAGCTGGTGGAGGCTGGATACACTGGTCACTGCTGAGCAGGACCTTTGCAGTGCCATGCAGGTCCTGTAGCTCCATTAAGCAGCCGGCAACAGGCATGGAATTATGTCCCAACCAGATGGAGCGAGGTCCTGACCAAAGGGAGTAGAAGGAGAAAAGCCACCGTGGGAAAAGAGCCACCATCCGTCAGATTGGTTCCCCTGGTCCCTGTCTCCTTGTGCCCCTGGCTCCAGGTCCCAGCCCATCTCCTCGGAGGCTCCCAGCCCCTCGGACACACTTCTCTCCGCACCTCGGGAACATCACCGAACCTTTCAGTGCCTTGGAAACGGCGAAGGATCATTTATAACGACGGGAACGAAATGAGCAACTATTTCAAAGAAAATGGGGAACTAAACAATTGTCAACATGGATCACATGAAATAGATCTTGTGCCAGACTAATTTTATTGCATTTTTTTGAGCAGGAAAATAAGAAAGTAGATGAAGAAAAGGCAAGGCACGGCAGAGAAGATTGATTTGAGCTTCAGCTTGACTTTTCAGAAGAGGCTAGTAAGCAAAATTCCGGGTGTAGGCATCCACCCCAGGATAACTACCTAGATTGAAAACTGGTCAGCAAGCAGGAGGCAGTTAAAAATCAATGGCAACAAATCATGGAGGGGAAATTATCAACTGAAATATCCCTGTGTTCAGCTTCAGATTCGTTGTCCTCAGGATCAGGAGCCCTCAGATACATTCCAACCCAAAGAGCCCATCCAAAAACTGCAGCTCAACCCGGAGCTTCCCCCGGGACAGGCAAGGAATTGATAAATGTTCCCTTGTAGCAGCCAGTACAGACCAGTATTGAAGGCAGGAACCAAGATTAACTGGTCCCAGGCAACGGCGGAGGCTTTTGACAAGTGCTGACAGTCAGGAGCGAACACAAAATCCATGGAAGTGGTTCAGGAGAACCGCAATTCTCACCTGGGGTTGAACGGTGTCTAATTAACTGCGTTGCCCCTAATGTCCTGGTTGGACCACAATTAATGACTGAACACAAACAAATAGGGGCCGTACAGACGGACCTTTGTTGGGCACCGAGTTAGTGTTGGATTCGTTGTTGTTTTTTCCGAGGAGTCCATGACTGTGGTTTTTATGATTGATAAGCAAACAAGAGAAGAGACAGTCAATGGCAAAGAACTGACTGTAGATTGGGCTGGGATTTAGTCCCTGAGGGTGGAAAAAAGCCTTTGATTTTTACTGGTGTTTTTTTTTTATTATTTTTCATTCTGCCTGGAAAATTTAACAGTAAGTTTGAAGTTAAACCAACTTTGCCAAGGGAAAAAATGAAAAAAAAGAAAAGAAAATTCAAAGAGGAGGCAGAGCCTTTGGCCCAAAAGTTTCCTTCCAAATCACTAAGTCTATAATTGCAAAATAAAAAACACTAAATCTCAATATCTATTTGCACAGCTCATTAGCCAAGGGCTCACACTCAGCAAAGAGGGAGGGAAAAAAAAACCCCTTCAGCACCAAGTGGATTTGGGGAGTTGCTATGGAAACCGGCCCTTCGCAGCCGCATCTCACAAATCCCTGCTCAGATGGGTCTGTCTCTCCACCCGTCTGTCTGTCCACCCATCCACTGGCTTCCCCAGGACGCAATTTTTTAAAGTCCTCTAAAAAAAAAAAAGGCGTAATGTATGAAATATATAAATATATAATCTGTGTAACTCATTCCCCTGTTATTTCTCTCCCCCAAACATAACATTATGTCAGACATTCGACCTGCTGTGCTACCGGGACAACATGATTTACAATGTGAAAAGGGAAAACCTAAATCATCACGTAATGAAAACATTAAAGTTAATGCATCACAAGTGAGGAATTTATTACCATTAACTCCAATAAACAGTTATAAACCACCCGTCCTTTCCTGTCCACGCGCAGGGACACAGGCGCGGGGACTTCATTAAGCTCAACTTTCTTTTCTTCTTCACTAGACCGCTCATGTGTGCTCCAACCGGCCACCATTTATTGTTAACTGGACTGGCTCATTTTCCGGGGACTGGCGAAGGTTTGAAGGCCTCATCCATTTCCTTCCACGGGTGGCTCGGCGCAGACAGATGGAATAGGAAAGTTCACGAGACGTGCAGCTCGATGAGTTTATTTAAACGCCGCTGAAATATATGCTTTGACAAAAGCCAACCCTCGCCCTGGCCCTGTACGTCGTTACTCAAAGAGGCTGATGGATAAGTAATAACATATGGGCACGCTGTGCGGTTACACCGGACACCAGCTTACCTCAGGGTGCACTTGGCCAAATATTTGCTTCTCACTGATGTTACACCACCACCTTGGAAACCCAAGCCTGACATCTGAAGCCTTATCGAAAGCCCCCCTGGTGCGAGGAGGACGGCAGGGCTGGCTGGTCCCTGCGTGGGACTGTCTCTCCCCGTCCCCTTTCCCTCTGTAGAGGGTTTCAAGAGAGGTCCCAGGGGGGGCTTTGGGGATGGGAGCTGTGGGGATGTAGTAACAGGCACCACCATTCAGTTATTGGAAATCCTAGAAATCCTTCTTGGCTTTTCTTCCCAAGTGTATACCTGGAAGGGTGCAGTTACCCTGCAGAAGTGTCACAAAGCTGTGGCACCCCCAGAAGGCACCAAATACAATATGCCTGGGCCCTCCCGTGTCCTCCAAGACCAGGGGCCCTCCGCATCTTTCATCCATGAACCTTCCAGCCAGCAACAACTGATGGGGACAAGGGAAGCAGACAACCAGCCAGAGATGGGAACTCCAGAAAGGAGGAGCTCAAGCAGCAAACACAAACACTCAGTGCCCACAGCGGCATCTCAGGCCGCTGCGAGGTCTCCTTGGGCTCCGAGGGAGATATCGGCTTTGAGGGACCAAACCGCATCACGTTTTGGCATCCCGCTGTCCCTCCCCACCACGCTCTGCCATCCGGCATCGTGACACCGTGCCCAAGAGCCGCTCGCCCCTCGCCGCAGCCACAAATCAGTGCAGGAAAATTCCCCAAGGACAGACGTGATTTTAATTTACAGGGTCTTGGCAAGGCCGTGAAAAGACCCGACACCTGTTGGCTAAAGCCCATCTTACAGCTTCGGCCTCTTCTCCCGATAAAAATTCTGTCCCACATAATCGTCAGCCTTGACACAAACGATTCCTATAGATCACTGTGGAAAATCGAGGGGATTTAAGGAGAGAGGAGGGTTAGGAAAAAAGTAAAACAAACGACACGCAATTTTTCAAGCGGAAACAATGGCAATATGAAGATATATAGGTGTCAGCCATTCTGTAGGAGGCAGGAGGCTGTGCTCTTTTACCTCTTACAGTGTCACTCTCATGACCTCTACCATTTGAAATGCTTTGATTCCACCTTGCCCAAGGGATCTCTGAGCGCCGGGGAAGAGATGAGGAATGCCCGCGCCTGACCTCACCTCCACATTGTCTAACGACTGACGGCATAAATCAGTTTTTCCCCTCCGCAGACCCGAGTGTCAAGAACCCATGTGAGAAGGCTGGAAATATTAAATGATTTCCCTGAGGGCTTTCATTGTTACTTGGTTTCTCTCCTGTAACTGTAGAGCTGTGTTTCACATGAAGAACAACTTTCCCTTGAGACCTCAATTTGTGTACAAAATGAACGGGAGGGGGTGGGGAGGAGGGATGCTGGCAGCCACCATCCACCTGGGAGAGGAGCAGGAGGCGCACGACCAGCTCCACAGCCCAAACTTGCTGTGTTCATCCCGTCCAGCCTCCTGCAAACCAAAACCAGTGCAAGTCCAGTAAAGAGACCACAGGATGGTTTGGGTCGGAAAAGACCTTAAAGCCCATCCAGTGCCACCCCCTGCCCTGGGCAGGGACACCTCCCACCACACCAGGTTGCTCCAAGCCC
>JAOXJK010000011.1:5985102-6014286 GCA_025774025.1 Xenus cinereus
CCCCCCCGGGGGGGGGGGGGGGATGAGAAAAAGAGGAGGGGAGGAGGGTAAGGAAGGGGCCCGTCGCCCCTCAGCGCCGTCCTGGCGGAGCCGGGGCCGGCCGGGAAGCCCCCCCCCCATCCCCGGCCACACGGGACTCCCGTGGGCCACAGGCCCCGGGGCAAAGGGCCCAGCTCGGCCGGCGTGCGGGGGTAGGAGAGGAGGGGGAGACCTTCCCCTCAACAGAGGGCCCCCCCACACACACACACACACACCCCCCGGGGACAACGGGAGGCGGCTGCTGCCCGCCCCGCAGCGGGTCCGCACGACCCGGCGGGAAGGTTGCGGGGGGGGGAGCTCCGGGGAGCGGGAGCAAGGGAGGCCGGGGGTGTAAGGAAAAGTCGGGAATAGATCTCAAGGGAGATAGTCCGTAAGTGAGATTACATAAGAGTTGACTTCCGTGGAAAAAAAAATATAAATATATATATATAAAGTTTTTTTAATCCTCTTTTGATCGCTTCTCCGCACTGACCCGATAAAAAGACGCCACTTCTAACTGTATACAAAATAAAAATAATTTTAAAAGATATTTTTGTTTACCGCATTTTCTTCCCCCCTTTTTTTTTTCTTGCAAACGACTTACTGCTACCCTAAAAAAAAAAAAAATTAAAAAAAAAAAAAAGAAATAAGGCAGCCCGGAGAAAGACTTAGTCGCGAGATTTGGAAAAGTTGGGAGCAGGAAAAGAAGCCAGGCTCCCATCTTGAACTGGACTGTCCTGGAAGGGGGAAAAAAAAAAAAAAAAAAAAAACCAACAAAAAAAAAAAAAAAGGCCGTTTTCTGCACTAAAAGCCCGGGGGTTCGAACCGGACGGTTCGTCTTCCCTTTTATCAGCCGGGAAAGGCCGGGATCCGTCCCGCCGCAGGGATTTCCGAGCGTCCCTGTCCCGGGGACCCGCCGTAACCCCACACGTGTCTGCTCGCCCGTGGTGCGGGCACGTACCCCGGGTCCGCGGGGCTGGGCGAGGCGTTTCCCCCGCCCGGCCGCTTTCGCCAGTGGGTACTGCTTTTCCCTCCGCCTTATCTCCGCCGGGCAGCGCTTTCCACGGGCGCGTCTACCGCTGCGTGGGACCCGGCAGCGTTATTTTTTTTTGTTGTTTTCCACGGGACGGGCTCGGGTGGCAGCTCCCAGGCAGATTCCAGCCTCCTCCCCCCCCCCCCACACACACCCGCTTCGGGAACGGGCCGCGGCGGGCCCCCCGCACCGCACCGGCGGGCACTGCCCCCCCCCGGGGGCCCGTGCCTCCCCCCCGGCCACCCGTGTCCCCACGGCCCCTCGGCTCACAGGAGGGGGAAAAGCATCTTCCCGCATATAAACCTCACGCCAGAAACTGCCCCCGGCACACGCGTGAGCACACACGTGTTTTCATATCTGTGCATGTAGTGGGATCGTTTGCATGTAAAAAACCATGCAAAAATCCCTTATTTTTCCTCCTCTGGGGCAACGAGATGCGCTAATGACTCTAATGAATTAATAACATTAATGCAGGTGACATACATGGTGCTACAACAGCTTAAAACCTCCTGCCACCAGGCAGGATGGGGTTCCTGCTCCTATATACGTGGGTGTCTATAGGAAGGCTCAGCCCCTCGGCCAAGCAGGCGCAGCCCAGCCCAAGCTCAGCCTCTCCGAAAACACCCCCTTTTCTGCCAGGCCCCAAGTCAGGATCCCATTGGATTAACTGGAGTCCAGTTGATTGCTGCAGTTTCAATAGCTTGTTCAGCCATCGATTGCCGTCATGTCACTGGGAGAAAAGGATTAATAATCGGGTGCTCAGGTTGGCTCAATACTGCTGATAGTGCCTGACAAAATACCGTTAGGAGCACTCCCACCGGAACACTATCTATGTAGGAAAGCTGCAAGAAACATCATTCAGGGTTTCGCAGAATAATGATTAACTCCAGATCTTCAGCCTAGAAAATCCAACAAATAGTTTCTATTATTTCCAGATAAATTCTCTCTCTTCTTCAGTTCATTGCTGTTGCACACACAAACCTTTTCACTGAAACCCACCAGGGGAGATGCATCTTTTCCTGTCTCTCCCCCCTCCTCCTCCCCCTACAACCCCTTTATAATCCATCCCAGAGGAAACACACTTCTTTCCAACCCTCACATTTCTTCTGACCCTCAGCTAAGAAAAACACATCCCCTCGCAGCCCCCGACGCCGCAGACGAGGAGCGGAGGAGTCCCACCAGGTTCCCGTGTTGGGAGCGCTACCGATGTCCTGCCTGGCCTTGGGCATGTCACTTCTTCTGGCCACCAGCTCCCTGCCACCGCTGGATGGCAAGGGACACCCTCACACACACATCCCCTGGGCTCCCACGGAGCAGCAGCGCTGGCAGGGAGCTGTGGTGCCCCCCGACACCCTCCTGGCTTCCAACCTCACTTAGAACCAGGGCTGAACTCGAGCACGTGAGGGCAGAGATGGCTCCTCAGCCGTGGAGCTGCAGGATCCAACCCACCATCCCATATTCCAGCCTCCCTGAGCCGGTGCCGGGTGCAGATCCGGTGACCTCCCTCCGAATAAAAGGAGGACGGGATTGGGGCAGTAAATCCCATCCCGGTACACATCAGCCCGGCAGTAAATCGGAATCCTCTCCGTGCCCTCTTTATTATCACATTCACAGCATGAAGTTATGAGCTTCTTCACAGCTCCTGCTATAAAAATGTGATGGATGGCAGGGGAACCTCAGGGAGTTAATCTATTCTCCCATTAAATTTTACTTTAATTGGTCTTTGAGTCAATCAGAAACTCACTAGACAGTGAATTAAGAAAAGAAAAAGGGAAAAAAAAAGAATGAAACAGGGTAGGGGGAGTAAAAGGAGGTGCCTTTTTTGCTGTTACTATATTATAATGCTGGATTAGCCTTCTAGAGAAAGGCAAGAGGCTGGCAGGCCACGCGGAGCCAGTTCTGCATGGCCTGAGGTACCGCTACAGAGACACAGAGAGTCCAGCGACGCACAAAAAATATCATCAGAAAACACAGGGACATCGCCGAAATCTGGCCATCAGCAAGAGCGAAGCAGCAGCGAGCCGGCCCCGCGCTGGTGACAGGGACGTGAGAAGGAGGACGGCAAACGGCATCACTAAATAACCGAGGTCAAGAACACGAAGGTGGAGGTTGGGGACGGGGGCAGCGTTCCTGATTTCTAGCCATCAGCGGTGCCGGATGGCAAGTGGCACCTGGAGTGTCTCCACCGAGGTCCCAGCATCATCTCCAAGTGGCATCGTCCCAGCCAGGAGCAAAGCGGACGATTTGGGAAGGCAGGTTTGGTGACTGAGTTGCCCGTGCGGCATTAAAACCTTTAATGGGCTCCAGATAAAGGTATCGGGGGCCCATTAACGGCCTCCCAGGATTTCCCGTCTTATTAGAAGAGTAAGTGGATCAGGCTGCAGATCAAATATCCTAACAAAAATCCACACTGCAGCAGGCGGAATAAAACCAGAGGAAAATGGAAGACAAAACAAGGCTGCTGTGCTCGGGAGCAGCGTGTCGGGGCTGACGGCTGAAGTTTATGCCCTGGAATATATGATAATAAGGTTTTACGGGAGCGAGCCCGTAGGGACAGGCATTGTCTCTGTAAACAACGGACTTCGGGGAAAAGCTGAGGTTTGAGTAATGTGCTCAACCTTCACTTATGATAATATATATATATGCATATATGCATATGGATATACGTTTGCGCATACACACATACAGACACACACAGGGCAGCAAGGGCAGGGAATTCACACTCTGCTCTGCCCACAGGACCCCGCTGCCTGCACCCCGGAGTGAGGAACACCTCGTCCTGGGCTGGTATGAGATACTGAAACCAGTAACTCGGGCAGGGAGGAACTGGTCCCAGACACGGTGCGGTCCCACACAGGTGGGACATACACCTGGGGGCTTTTTGGGGCAGAGCTGGACCCACAGAGATGGTCAATATTTGCACCCGAGTCAAATGCTTCAGCCTGCATGAGCTCGGTGGAGGTGCGAGGGGTGCAGCACCCCCAGACCCCAGTCTCAGAGGGTAAAATCTCTTCCTGGGGAGAGGGCAGACCCCAAAAGCTCCCCCTTTGACCAGCTTCGGTGGCAAAGAGCAGGCAGTGGGCTGGAGGGGGACTTCACAGGTCCCCGCTGCAGGAACGACTGCCAGTTGTGCGATTTCACCAGGAGCGTTGCAAATGTTTCCTTTAAAGCCCTAGGCTCCTGGAGTCCCGTGAACACACGACACACAGCTTCGTTTTTCCTCCCAGAGGGAAGAAAAGCTTTAAAGCACAAGGGAGAAGACAGACAACAAAGCCAGACCCCGCATTTACGATGCTTCAGAATTATGGGCAGCACCATCTCGACCTGGAGGGCAGCGAGGGCTGCGTCGGTGCCGAGTACCGGGGTGCAGACGTGTCCTCAGCCACCTGAATCCACCTCCCAGGCAGCACGTTGGCTCTGAGAGCCAAAAAGTGTCAATTTTTCATTTTGGGGGGAGGAAGAGGAGGAGGAAGAGGAAGGGGACGAGCGTGGAAGGTTGGCTTGGGCTTTTGGCAATGGAAATGGGGAAATGCAGCCCTATCCGGCCCCCCTCTCTCCAAAAAGAGGACCGAGTGATGCTGCTGGCCCTGGCCCCACCAAAACACACCTGCACCGGCCCAAGAGACCGAAGAGCAGCCCAGGCTCCCTGTGAGGGATCCATGCCTGACCCCGGGATGAACCCCACAGCCTCTCGGAGCGGAGGCAGCCACGAGTCCCCCGGGAACGTGCCCTTCGGCGCGGCTTTCGCCTGCGGATGGGTGGCAAGAAGGGGAGAGGGACGGCGGCAGGCGGGAGCGGCCCTGGGTAATTATGAAAATTAGATCTTTTAAGCCCCAGACTTTAGGCTCAATTTGGACTGACAGCTCATGAAGAGATCATCTGACGCCCTTAATGGGTGAACACGGGTTCAGCGGCTGTGTGCAATTAAATCACGCACGTCGGTGTTGCCACTGACACGGGGAGGGGAGGGAAGCCCAGATGTGTTGGAGGGGGCGTTTAGGGATCCCTCTGCATCCAGCCCCTGGCTCTGCTCCTCAGGAACACGGGGCAAAAGCATCGCACGCACTCATTCCATCGCCTCCTGTACCCCTCCGTGCCCGCTGGCTCAGGTTCTGTTTCTGCTGGGGTAAGCCCCGGGCTCGTGTGCCAGTGGCCACGAGAATTTGGCCCCACGCAGGCGATTAGTCCTCCTAACAACCCCCCACCTATTCATCACCTTCACTTTGTGCTTTATGCAGTTTACAATAAATCAGTGGGCAAAGCCAAGACCAGAACTCGGAAGCGCTTGGGTCCCCGTTCCAGGTTTTCTGGGAATTCTCAGCAAAGGCACAATTTAGCATCAAGACGATTCCTGGTGCAAAATGTCCATCGGCGGAGTCCCCGTGGGAAAAAAGCCACGAGGGGGATGTGATTCACGGTGGTGGCGGGTTTACCTGCCCCACTGCTGTCAGTCACCCTTGGTGGCACTGCAGGGACATCCCAGGGGCCAGAGCTTGTGCCTGGGCCATCCTTACGAGCGGGGAACCCCTCTGCCCCTTTGCCACCACGTGTGCCAACGAGCACCCACGCGGAGCCAACGGGGTTAATGTGCACCGGACCCCATCCTGAGCAAGAGCAGGGTCTGCTCTGCCCGGAGCAAATATTCTTCCAATCTCTTCCAGAAGTTAGAGGATGAGGTGGAGCAAGAATAAAAGCTCTCCCCTGCCCGGCATCCACCTTCCCGTCCCCTGCCACCCTCCGGGCTCGGCCCCACCGGTGGCAGCCAGGGAATGAGCACCGTCCATCAGCGCCCGAGCAGGAGCGTTCGGAGGGGTGTAATTCTGCCGGAGGAGAATGGACTTCCCGAGCACATGGACCTAAACTGCAGAGAAACAGAGCCCTAAATCTCTGGCTGTAGATTTACGGCCTCCATTCTCTTTCTTTACTGCAAATACAATCCGGCAGTAATGGTCTAACACAGGAACACCATCACCAACTGGCTGATGGCTCACATAAAAGCAATGTCAACCAAAAACTATGAGTTTATAAAAGGGAACAAACCCTCAACAGTGACAAGAACATGAAACCCATTAACAATTTAAACACTCTCCATTTTTTATTCCCCACCTTGAAGCTATTACGGCTGATAGAAGGCTTCACAGCTGAGTTAACCACTTCAAGGGAGGGCTGCGCGCTCGCACGCAGGCTCACACGCGTAAAGAGTTTGCCGAGGCCACGAGGTGGGAGGTGACGTGGTTTAAAACCATCCAGGGCTCTGCTCCTGCAAGATGCTCAGCCGCCCTCCCCTCCCAGGACCCGCTCAGCACCTGGGCAGGATTCGCCCGCTTGCAATTTCCAAGGCTTTCGGAAGGCGCCTGGTAACCCCGAGATACCAAAAGATTATTGCTATGGTTACTGGAGGAAAAAAAAAACACCAAACAACAAAAAACCATCGCAGGTGTGTTATAATTGTTTTTCACGGAGATTTTCTTGCTGCTCTGGGTCTCTTTTGGCACCTTGTCATATTATGGAACAAATATTTGTGGAAGCTGTTGTGGAGTCCCGGAGCCGAGCACCGAGCCAGCTCGGAGGAGAGGGGAGAGACCACCTGCTCGGGGAAACGCGTAGAGCTTCTTCTCGGCGAGATTTTGCAGAAAATAGAGGCAAACCCCACACATTTTGGGGAGGGGGCATTTAAAATCACACCCAATTCAGCACCCAAGCGTTAAATGCCCCTGTACCAGGTGCCCGGTGCCGGCTCCCAGCAAAGTGCAGCAAACCTGCCAGGACGCTGCTCCCGGCTCTCCACTGACCCTGAAAACACCATTTTCCCTCTCTAACTATCAATTTTCTCCAGCTGCAAACCAGGGATAACACCAGTTAACCTCTACTGTAAAGTGCTTGATAATCTTCGATGTAAGGCACTCTGTCCTAACAGGAAAACGACTGTAATTTTTCCCTGTTATTAGAGAAACCAAAACGGGGGTGATCCTTACCCAGCCTCGTTTAGACCCTTTTGCAGGAGCTTCCCCAGGAGCAGGAACAGCTTTGGATCCTCCAGGTCTAAAAAACCTCCACGCAAGGTGTGATGCTGTTTGTGTTGGAGATATCATAGATGGCTGAGGATACCGTTGATCACTGAGGATATCACAGATTATTGAGGATATCATTGATCATTGGGGATATCACTGATCATTGAGGGTATCACTGATCATTGGGGATATCATTGATCATTGGGGATACCATTGATCATTGAGGATATCATTGATCATTGGGGATATCATTGATCATTGGTGATACCATTGATCATTGAGGATATCACTGATCATTGAGGATATCATTGATCATTGATAAAACCAGGTGATTTGGGAAAGGGAGAGCAGTGGGGCAGGTGGCCGTGCTGCTCCCCAGCTCCCACACAAACACCCTTGGAGCCCAATTTTCCGGGCTGGCTCTATCACATCAATGGCTGTGCATCCTGAATTTGAGACTGTGGGTGCGACCTGTGCCCACAGACCCCACCAGGTCCCTGTGGCATTGCCGTCCCCTCCCTTCCTTCCTTCCTGCCCTGGGGCAAACAGTAGGACCGAGGGAACAGCTTGAAATCAGATCCTCGTCCCCAAATGGAAGGAAGTGGCACTGGAGGCTCCTGCCGTAAAGCCGGTCCCATCCTATTGAAACGCCGGCAGATGGGGCCATAAACGTTTCCTCCTCCCCTCGCTAACAGCCACCGAGGCTTCAGATTCATCTTTATCTTTATCTTGCTGTCAGGTTGTAAATGCCTCTCGCTCCGTCTCTCGCAGCTGGGACGCGCCAGGCCAGTTCCCTTCCTCCAGAGGTTCCTTTTAACCGACAGCGGAGGGGAAAGGAGAGGGAAAGGGTGAAATGAAAATGGGATCCTCAAGCAAAAAGGAAAGAAACCCATGCCTGTCTCACACGCGGGCTTGTGAAGTCCCTTGTGAGATGTCCATGGGATGGAAGCAGGACCAGGAAGACCCACCAGTGGCTCTGATGGGGCCAAAATCAAAACCACCCACAGATCCGGGCACCGCCCCATTAGCGTATGTAAATCACGGGCGTTGTGGCAGGGATTAATGTACCCTCTTGTTTACCTGCGCTGAGACGGGTTAGATATTTACACAAATAGCACGAACATCTGCAGCTTCATTAGGCAAGATAAAAGTTAAGGACTATAAACCTTTATGCTTCCAGTCGTAAAGCAGTAAGGGTCAGAAGGGAATTTCTAAATATAGGCAGGTTGTTCCATCACTGCCCATTATGGGCTTTTCTTGTGACTCTACAAAGCAGCTGGTCCTGGCCACTGGTAGACACCGGCTACTGGACGAGGTGGGCCACAGGGCTGATGTGAGATGGCACATCCCACACGTCCACAGCCTTCGGTTTATATCGCAATGGCACACGAGGACCTCATGTAAGATCAGAGTTTGCTGTATCATTGGGCAAAGAAACAGAGAGAGTGACCTCTGGTTTGAAGACCTGAGACTCCACAGCTCTATACTGGAGAAGCCAGTATAGAGGCTTTATAGAGCCTTGAGGCTCTGCAATTAATGTTCCCTTGATCGGGACAGGGAAAACTGTCACCTTTTTGATCTAGCTTTTCTACTTGTTTGAAGATTTGGGCAGGCAACTCGTATCATCACACCAGGTACTTTCTGGCTTGTAATGTCCAACTCTGGACCAGAAAGGACATTTCTGCTTATTCAGGCACCGCTGGAGCCACCCATCCTTGGCTGCACCCAGTGTCATTCCTGGGGCTGATGCTTTCCCACCTTTACAAAGAGCTCAGGCCGTAAGACCTTGAGTTTGAATTCCACAGACTAATTCCCTATTTTTTAAATGCTGAGTATTAATTTTCCATCCTACCCTACTGCCGTATCCACCTCCTTATGAAAAACAATGTCATAAAATCAAAAAACCCGTGCAGCCATCCCTCCACACGCTCATGGAGCCACCAGCTCAGATCAGGCAGAGACTCGTAGAGGGTCTCACATCAAACTGCAGCCAAGTCAGGACCGGGGGGCCACCAACCCCTACCCTAAACACTGCATTTCCACAGCCAGCAACAAACTAAACAGGAAAGGCAGCCTGAGGAGCATACGGATACGTTCAGCCTCCACCATCCCACCAGCAGGAGAAGCCTGACAAGATGACGGCACTTCTGACCCCTGCGATATTTGTGGCACAGGGGCCATCCTCAGAGCTGCAATCGGATGGGAGACACCGTGCTTCAAAGAAGAAATTCTGGGCAAAGCAGTTAAAACCCCCTAACTAATAATAATAGTGACAGGCTGACGTTAATTAGGACAAGTGGATTCTTGTTCAAACAGTTTACTAAATGTTGCTTCGTCCTGCCCAGGGAATGGATGCTCTCGACTGCTTTATTGCACTGGACCCTGACCTTTGATTTTACGAACAGTGTATTTTGGAGGTATTCTGGTTGAAAGGGTGAAAGTTCCGTAGGAGGAAACGAGCTGACAACACTCCTCCGCTGAAACCCGAACACGGGATGCTCCAGCTCAGCCCTGCCTCTTGGCTCCTGCCCGAACGGCTGCACGGCCACAGGGACACCATCCTCCACGAGTCCTGGTGAGAGCAGAGCTGCCACCACAGGCAAACCAGCCAGTTTTTCAAGGATTTAATGATTTTTAAAGGCCTAAGGACCAGCTGTGTCTCACAAGAGGATACGGCATTTTAAAGCCCCTTATATCCAGCATCAGATGTGCCTCAGCTCCCCTTGGGCTTGTGAAGCTGCAGGAGATGCTCCAGGAGCTCCTCCAGAGAGCTCCTGACGGAGAGCCCACACTTCTCCCTCGCTCCACTGACAAGCCAAGGGGTTTTATGCTGAAGTTTCCCACCTGACTCCCTTTGGCATTGAATCCGCTGCAAAAATGACAGATTTTTTACACCCAGCCGTTTTTTCCCGATATTTTACGTGAAGCAATAAAGCCTGGATATGCTTCTGCTGCGGTGGTGCCTGGAAAGGGTACCCGTGGTGTGTGGGGTCTGCCTGCACCAGGACAGCTCAGACAAGGTGGGGGTCATGAAATAAATACCACTTTTTTTCAGAGGATCGAGGAGCTCTGACCAGCTTTTCCCACCACGAGCCAGAAACGTGACGAACGCAAAACTCTCTCTGCCTTGGGAGGTTCGATGACTTGTCCCCTTGAATGTTTAATAAAGATGTTTTTTAAAGGAAGAGTGTAAACACGGAGGAATTTATTTTTATCTTTCTAATTGTGGGAGCCCGCTCTGCGTTTGTGTTTTTCAGGATTAACAGCCAGAGCCGGAGCTCTCCGTTTTCTAAGTCTTCTAATTCCACTAAACATCCGCTACCCTGAAAGGACTCCACAGAATCCCATAAAACATTATTTATCTGTGTGCGTTAGCTGCACGATACTGTAATTTCCAGAATAAATGCTGGGTGTAAATTGTTGTTTATGTTGGAGTCTGACTGTCTTTACGAGAAACAAAGTGAAAACTGAATCTTCACAGCTTTATTTCTTCCGCTGAAACCTCTTCTGCAGAAGGAGAAATGCCTGGTGGAGTGCCTTAATGGATGGCTGTAAAGATTGTTGGGTTAAAACAAAGTACGGGGAATCACCTTCATCCCCCCCTTTTACTGCCAAATCCTCAGCTGGTGTAAATTGGTGTAGCTCCAGTGACTTTGGTTCATCTGGCCCACGAGTGTCATTTAAATCAAGCTAAATTAAAGCGAAAGCAGCGCCATTCACATGGTTCTAATTAAAGGCCCATCAATGTTTCCATCGCAAACCCTGGCTGGTGGAAACCACCTATTTCCACACCGGTGTCCAGCCCCACGTCGTGGGCACAGCGCCCCGAGAGTCCCCCAAGGACCTGCATCCCATCCTTGCAAGGGCTGAGAAGATGCTCTGAGGGACCTCACTCCAGAACAGGTACCACACCGATTCTCTTTGTGGATAAACATCTTTGGAAGAGTCTGACCAGGCTCCAGGAAAGGACTTTGGGGCAGGACCTTTCCTCACCGCTCTTCATGCAGCTGCTGTGGAGGGACAGCCCTGTGCTCCCTAAAGCCTGGACCCACCTCGTTTAACTTTTGAGACCCACGTGAGATGTCTCCGTTAGCAAAAATGCCGCCGCCTCCTCTTACCGGAGGCAAACCTGTCCCTGGGGATGCTTTGCTCTGCTCCAAGGTCTTGAGGTCTTCAGCCAGGCTCCTGTCTGATGGCCTGAAGTGAGGGGGGATGCATCTGAGCCATCTATCAACTACAGGAATGGAGAAGCTTGGGCTTCATCTTGACTTTTCTCTCTGGTGGATGCTTTATTTCAGCCCCACCGGGTGAAAAGCACTTGCCAGACACAGCGGTGCAAACTCAGGTGGGATGGAGCTTAAGTTGGGAGAGCCCAGTCTGGGACAAGAGCGTGGGAGATGTGGCTTTGCCCATGTCACACAACTGGTGGTGGCACTGTGGGGTCTTCACTGCCCTCTCCCATCTGCACTGGCCCTGCGTGCCCAGACTGGGAGCGTTTCTGGGTCGGGGCTGTCTTGAACTTGGTGTCTGTGCTGAGGAACTGGCTGTCACACAGTGGACGTGGTCAGGCAGGACCTCCTGCAGTGGGGACATGCCGTGAGCCGTGCTCTCCCGGGCAGCGTGAAACTCCTTCATCCACACAAAACACAGAGCTCATCCTGCTCCCAGCTCCCAAAAACTTTGTCCTTCAGTGTCGTCAGTGAAAAACCTCTCTTAATGATGTGCTGGGACAGGGGAAGGGGACAGAAGGGCTCATCCTTGGGCTGGGTGACCCCTAAGAGCTCCTGGGCTGCCCCATGGGAGAAGGTAAAGCCCAACATCTCCCACACCATGGGGACTAACCCAGGTCCTTTCCATGAGGACATCAGGCCTCCGTTCATCCCTTTTCTGCTTTTTGAAGGAGCCCCAGGAGGGACACGAGCCCCCCCACCCTCCCGGTCCCCAAGGTGATACCGAAAGGGCCGTCAGCGCTCAGCTCCAAGCGGCAGAAGATCAAAGTTCAGGGAAACTTTTGATGAAGTGCTCTGGCAGGCCCATCATCGGGAAGCAAGAAAGGTCAGAGAGTGGAAAAAATAATAAGAAAATATAACTGCTTTCTTATGAGGAAAATATTATGAGTTCTTCCCCTTTTTCAGCTTTTATGGAAGGAGATTCTGCCAGTTCCCTCAGAAAAAAAGAAGAAAAAGTAGTTTTAAAATGAGATTATGCACCTTCAGGGTGCCATTAGGAAGTTTTACTGTACTGAGATGACATGAAAGCTCTGGAATTAATATCCCTGAGATGCTTCAAACCTGCAATAGCAATTATTGTACTACGTGTCCCTGGATAAATAATAGGGCCATTCAGCTAATTAGCTTCAATGATTTCAGCTCCCTGTAAATTCTCTCTCACTCGGCTATAAAAATAACACTAGGCAAACTTTTGGTAACAGAAACTTCTTTCAGGGAAAAAAAAAAAATAAGGGGGTTCCCCCAGCTCCTAATTCATAACTGCTGTCGTAGCAGCGGCGCGATTCCAAGGACTGGAAATATTAATAGGCCATAATAGAAAATATAAAAGGAGAACCATTATTAATTGCCATTTACTGGTAATAAACCTATCGCACCAATTTCTGCCCGCGCACATGTGCAACCCCATTAATTTCAATGGGGCTGCACGTGTTAATTGAGAGCAGAATTTAGTCCACTGGTTGTAATTAATTAATCAAGTTTTCAGTATGGTTTGCATACTTTAAATCTTTTTCCTTTTTTTTTTCTTTTCTTTCTTTTTTTTTTTTTTTACAAATTATTTTATGTCTCCACATTTCTCTAGGTTTGACTCATGCAACAGGGGCTCCGCTCTCCACCACACCGTGATTTACTCCGGGGAAGAAAGGGTTTTATCCTGCCATGGCTCATTTTGCACGGGGAAAATTCACCGCCACGCATCAGCCCCCGCTGGACCCTGCCCCAGCCCCTGCCCTAAATTATTTGGGCCATATTCTGACCCACAGCAGCACCCCTCGGTCCCCAGCACCCACTGTCCCCCGGGACTGCCCCCACTGCACTGATGTCCACCAGTTTCTGGGGTTTTGGGGTTGTGTGGAGCAGTAAAATACCACTTTGTAGGAGCGACAGCACCGCCGGCATCTGCTTTTCAGCCCTGATGCACCGAGAAATTTAAAGTACTGACAAATTCCCATCTAATTTCATGCACAGAGTTAAGCACGTAATTAAGTGTTTCCTTCAGAGCCCGTACGGTTCTGCCTGTAGAAGGGAATGTTGTGATAGCGATACGTTCTGGGGTTTTTTATGAAATATGAAACAAGCTTCAAAGGCCAAATGTTAATAGCATTAATATTGTTCCCCCTCCACCCCCCCGGATCACTGGTGTCCGTGAGGGGACGCGGCCACTGCCTTTTTCCAAAGACCTCAATTTCTACAATGGGATGAAAATTCTTTGTGCTTCTGATTTGAAGTAAACCTGATTTCCAATATAGCGACTAACTAAGCAAAACAAAGCAAAGGCGCAGAGAATTTTAGGAAGACGGGGAAAAAAGTCAAAATAAGAAAGCATCCTAAGTGCTTTCCAAGACCAGATTTTTTTTGTGTGCAATTCAAAACAGGTAAGGCTCAATTTTATTTTATTTTTTTAAATAAATGAGCGTATGTTCAACCCGTTCATTTCACCCCCTGAAAGTCCCAACGACTGAGGGAGCTGAGCACTTCCCAGGGTGAGAAAAGACCCAGCAAAGGCAGGTGATGAGCAGTTTCCAGCAGAATACAGCCCAAAAAGCTGGGTTACCCCATGCCAGAGCCCGGAAAGCCCCAAAGGCTCCTGCAAAAGCCTGGGGGAAGGTGGGAAGCCCAGGGGCTGGTGGGTGGGTGTCGGGGCAGCAGGAGCCACCGTGTCCCCTCGTCCCAGGGTGGCACCGGCCGCTGGTGTCTGTGCCCCACACACGGACCTGGGCTGTGAGAAGGATGGAAAAACAAAGCCATTCCTCTAAATGGGAATTTATCTCCGGCATCCCCTGCGTCAACGCGGCAGCACTTTCCCTCTCAGCACTCGACACGACGGCCCTGGGTGGTAAATATTAATAATAATCCCGTGATCAGACACCACACGGTCCTGAAAGAACCGTCCCAATGTTATTTTAGGGCTCTCAAATCCCTTTCTCCGTCCTCCCCGTCAGCCGCTGCCGCGCTGCCTGCAAATACATTCCACTTTCGGCGGGATCCACACACTCAGCTGATGAGAAATCCAGGCACCTCGCTCGCCGAGGATGGAAAGTCATAACATTTGTTTTGGAAATTTATTTTAGCCAATATTTCTCAATAAAATAAATTGTATAAATGAAATCAGACTGACACCGCAATATTTCCTAACTAGCTGGCGTCTCCCTGCAGCACTCAGGGACTGTCAGAAATTTTTCCCTGAGGTTTTCCCCGTTTATTTTATTTATTTTTGTAAAGCAGGGGAACGTGTGAAGGTTTTGGCACGGTATATTTTTCAAATCAGTGCAAACCTCATTACATAATAAGCAGGTTTTGCATGTTTCCCCATGACACGGGCCTCCAGTTTGAGGCACGATCACTATATATTCTCATACCGTTTCAACTAATATGACAGGTTAAAAAAAATTAAAAGCCAATTCTGAAAATAATTAATTTGTTGCCCTCAACACCTTTAGACATCTGTGGAATTTGAAATCGTAAGATTCAAGCCCAGGTTTGGACGGGTAAAATTGCCTTTCATTTTTAGGGCTGATACTGAGTTCTGGTCACTGCAAGGAAGATGAGGAAAGGTGTTTGCATCGGTGACCACCCTCTGTCACATGCATCGCAAAAAATTAGTGTAAGAAAGAAAGAAAACCGCACGGAAAGAAAGCACGGCGAAAATGCAGGAAAAAATCTGTACGGATCAACACCACCAAGACGGATTTAAACCTGGGACCAGGCACCAGCAGAGCTGGAGAACCACTAAACCCCAGAATTAATCTCCCCTGGAGGGAGCTGAGCCCTTCATTTCACACGTGTTCCTCAGCACATTGAAGAGGAGAAGACTTCAGTCTTTGCTGAACTGGGACCCGTCTGAAGCCCAGGGCTTCAGAGAACAAGCTGGTGGTCAAATCCCACGGCAGGAGGAGGAACGTGTTCTTTATTTTGCAGAGAAGCCAACAAAAGCCCAACGAGGTTGAGGTCACACAAATTGGGTCTACGCTGGGTTTTGGTGGCACAAGACCCAGGGTTGTGCTTGGTCTCCCCATGGAAAAAGCTCTGGGCAGGAGCATCCCATGGGACGCTCTGCTTCTTTCCTCCACATCTAGGGAACATCCAGGGAAGGGAACATCCAGAAAAAGGAACATCCAGATGGCATTAGCACTTGCTCCAAGGTCTCTCCTCCACACTGAAGGACCGGTCCGTGCCCATCGTCCCTTTTTCCTCCGGTCGCGGCCACGTGAAGCTCCAGGCACAAACCTGGAGGGAAATCTCAGCGTGGCAGCTGCGCGCCCGGCAGCGTGAGAAATGAGCCGGCTGCGCATTGAAAAGCAAGCGCTGGAAAAACGTGACAAATTCAGCCCTAATTCCTCAAGGGTTTAAATTTGTCACTATTGGGGTTAAATTGCTTTCAAGGGCTTGCATTATGTGGATACAGCCTTCAAAAAGCAGGACAGGCTGAAATGCCTCATGTTGACCCATTCATGTACCCGTGGCCTTAATCTAAACTTTCCTGGATCTCATTCTATGAATAATTATACACACACAGGAGGGCAGCTCATCAGCTGGCGTAAACTGGCTTAACTCCACCGAAGTAATTGGAGAACAGGCCAGAATAGCGTTTCCAGACATGGTACGATGCCACTGGGGTTGAGCAGGCAGCGCACGAGGGCTGCAGGCAGGAGTCCGGGGTTTTATCACCGCTCTGGGATCAGCTCTGGTCCCACGGATGACGAGCCAGGACACCCGCACTCCTTTGCCAGCTCCCCGTGTGTCTTTCAGGCTTGCTTAATTCAGTTTGCTTCTCTTTACCTTTAGTCTCCCTGTATTTTTTTTACAAAATAAAACTGCCGTCATCTTGAAAAAGCAGCTGGAATTGTGTGGTTAAAAACTCTGTGAGCATCGCCGCATACCACTATTTATTCCTTATTTTAAGGCATCCGTGTGCAGTTAACTCTGCTCACAGTTACCCTCCCTTTTGCCTCCCAAAATCCACTTTCAGCCTGTTCCTTGCACTCACGCCGTCCTGACCCACGGAAAATGGGGGTATGTACCAGGTAACCTGACTTGAATTCCCAAAAGGCATCTTCCCAGATCAATTCCTGGTGCCCTTCGCAAGAGCTTCCCCCATATGAAGCCTGGGCGGGAGGTCCTGCCCCACATCATATGGATGTGGAAAACGTATCCATATGTGGAGGGGATCCTCGTGAATCCTCTCTCCATCCCTCCTCTGCTCCACCTGGATGGAGAGATTTAGTCCCACAGCCAGAATCAGAGAGCATCGCAGACTGCTCATCTCACCAATCAATTTTTACGGCTGGAGAGGATAATAATGGTAATATCAGTATAAAAAAACCCCGCAATGACCCATAACAGTAACATATTACAGCTCCTTTTAAATAACTGTGCTGGCTGCAGTTTCTTTGTTCCTCCGGCAGCAGACAAGCCGAGGCGCTGGGACCGTCTCCGTGTCTCCGGGATGTGCCAACGCTCCCAAAGCGAGGAGGACACCTGGGGATGGGGATGAGCCGTGGGAAAAGGGCTGGGAGAGGGATGGGGGGGATAACAGAGGGGAGCGCTCACTCCCCTAAAGGCAACTCCATCTCAACCTGGGAAAATCGAGGCTGAGATTTCGTTGTCTCCTTGTCCCCAGGGCCCAGCAGAGCCGTCCTCTGCGGCCGGTCCCTGTGAGAGCGAAGAGGCGGCGCGTTCCAAGCACAGCTGTAAGCCCACGAAGCAGAACGCGCCGCGTAATTTCCAACACCCCCCGACCGTATGCTGCACGGGGAAAACCTGAAGATGGAGCGTTTTACTGTAACGCCGGGCACCCAAAGAGAGCGGGTTCCCTAGAGGTGACAGACCTTTCCTGGGGTTTATTGGTACTGGAGGTAAGGTGGGATGTTGTGTTCCCCACTGAAGGGAGCGAGGAGGGAAAACTGACCATCTTTTCATTTGATTCCAGGAGGAAGAACTACACAGAATTTAGGTTTGTTGGGATGGGGCGGGGGGAAAGACAGTTTAAACCACTGCTCCCTTCTTTGCATGACGTTACTTTGCAGTAATGTCTTTAGCTGTTTGGATCTCCACACAAAACAAAAAAAAAAAGCTCTTTAAAATCCTGGACTTGGTTTCCAAGTACAATAAAGCACCTCCATGATTCCATGTAAAAGGACCTCATGGCTGACCTCAATCCAAAGCGCATCGTTAGCCCCAGAGGATCCGGTACCCAGCGCTCCCACACCTCCCGCAGCCCTGTCCAAAGGGCTGTTTCCTTCCACTCACTATTCCATACAAATACTCAAAAATTTAAAAAAAAATAAAATTTTAAAACTGCTGTTTAGAGGGTTGAAGCCCCCCCCCTTTTTTTTTTTCATTTATAAACAGGACCAGACCCAGAGCATTGCTATTTACTTCACCGACGTTGCTTCAGATTTATGCTTGTGTAACAGGGATGGCGGAGCTGAGTCCAAACTGAGCAAAAGAGATTTAAAAACAAACGGGGCAGATGAGAATGCGACAGGACACACACAAACACACACACGCACATGTATACACACGTGCCCGGAGCTCCTGTGCTCCCTGGTCCTAGCTCCAAAGTCTCGCTTGCCCTAACTAATCCTAGTAATACACTAATTTGCCACGGATATTATTTTAAGCGGTGCTTCCGAGTGACCCTCGGATTTGCACACACAATAAAACCTAATCTGCATCCGCAGCCTGTGAAATGGTGTGGGGACGCCAGGGCGTTCGCTTCGCGCAATCCCCCAGACATATGCGCACCATTTTTCAGAGAGCAAATCTGGAGCCCATTTTCGACAGATAATACCCGTCCCCTGCTTCCCACAAGCATCCCGAAATCCGGAGGCCAAACCTGGCTGAAAGAGCTGCTTCAGCAGCCGCAATCAGGCTGAACAGGGGAGAAGAAAACCTAAGAGAAGGGTTGTTAAAACAAACCTAAAATGTGCCGCTTTAGATGGACGTCTCTTCTGCAAGTGCTATTTTTAATCCTGCATCTTGTTCTCGTGTTTTCTGCACGCCAGCCCCAAGACTGCTCATTCTCTCTCCCATGAAATATTTGCTTAAATTCAGAATACTTCCCCGAGCCTGTTTTGGCAGAGCGCAGCCCCCACGTAACCACAAAGAAACCCTGCAAACGGAGGGGGGGATTTAGAATTGTCTCAAATTCCCCCAAACATCCTCAACTCCAAATCCGAGCCTGCTCACAGCCGTACCTCAGGATCTGACCCCCTTTTCACCGTGGCGGGGTCACCCCTCCATCCCACCGGGACAAGGACACGGGCTGCAGCCCCCCAGGACCCCCCCCTTTGCTCCAGGTGGGTCCCTGGTATCATTTTTAGCCCTTAATTCCTAACAAATCACGGAGCCGAAGGATTTTGTTCCCGCAGAGGAGCGGGTGCTGCTTCCTTCTGGCACTTCCACCGATTTCACCGATTCCCCATAAACCAGTAAATGCTGCTGGGAACACATTAGGGAGGCATTTAAATAAAACAGCAAACGGGGTGTCCATGCCACAAAACCAGGTATTAAATATCTAAGCAGACCATTTAAATCCCTCTACTGCTAATATCTCCCAAGTACAGAGAACCTGAAGCACAGGTACCTTCCAGCTTTGTGAAAAACGACTCAATTTTGCCCAGGAAGATCTCACTCAAAAATCCTCTTATGCAAAAATTTTAAAGTGGGGGGGGGAAGTTCCTTTTATTTATGTATTTATTCTCGAATGATTGTATGTGAGAGAGAGGGGGGAAAAAAAAAAGTGTTTATTTTAATCAAACCCAGAATATTTAAGCAGCTGAAATGGGTTTATTTTTCATGTTAAAAAGGGACATTTTGAAAACACTCTGTGAAACAAAAAAATCAACCCAAAATGCCTTGATCACAAAATAAATTATTTAGCTCTTATATAAACCCCGGCATGAAACGACAAACATTTTTGTCACTTTTGCACAGCCCTGATTACCGTGCATTATGCTTTCTAACAGCTTTTCCTAGCATCATCACTAATGGATTTTATAACATGCTTTATAACAGGTTATTAAGGAATATGGCTATAGCTGGTAATCGCTGTATAATATGAATAAAGCATTTAAGAAACGGCCCCTTCATTTAAGCTGTTAACTGGGAAAACTGTCGCGTTATAAATAACAGAAGCGAGAGGCATTTCTGGGGAGGGCTTCCATCTCCAGCCCCGCAAAAATGTGTATTTGCACATTTCTTCCTTCCTTCCTTTTTTTTTTTTTTTTTTTGTTAAGACTAAAACCCCTTCATTCATCATTATTCTTAAAACCTACTTTTGCTGCGATGCCCACGAGAAGCGGATCCCCGGAGACTATTTCCTTTTATATGATGAGTCATTTATTTTATACAATGGTACCATAAATTTTCAAAAAGTTCAAGCGCGCTGTGCATGGGCCATTGCCAAGTAACCGTGTCATCTCGCGGCTGTGTTTACGGTCTCTCCTTCCCCACACCTCACTGTTTTGTCATCCCGTCACTGAATCATTTCGGGCTTGATCCTGCTCCCATTTAAGTCAATGGCAAAATTCCCATTGACGTCAATATGAACAAGAAACGAGCTATCTGGGAGCAAGGTGATATATGGCCGGGGATGTATATCTCAAACCGCGGCCCGATGCTGAGTATCTAACTAATAATAAAAAATTATAGTCTGCTGTGATAGTAGGGGAATAGTAGGTGGGCTTGGGGAAGCGAGGAATAAAATTAACATCCTAATTGGGCAGGTATTTATAAATCTGCATCCTGGAGGAGTTTTTAAATGTCAGTTAAAAATAAAAAATATCCTCTCCCCCCAGCTAAGAGACCGGGTGGGGTTTCCACGGAGAGCCCACCCCGGCCCTGCGGGTGCTGCTGCATCCCGCAGCATCCCGCAGCGTCCCGCATCCTCCTGCATCCCGCACCCCGCGGCATCCCGCATCCCGAACCCCACATCCCGCAGCATCCCGCACCCCGCAGAGCCCCGGCGGGTGCGTGTCAGTCCCGGCTCCGCAAGCAGGTGGCAGTGGCGACATTTCCCGAGGAGGCTTCTCAGCTGGAAATGTCCAAAGCCGGGAGAGGCGGGGAGGGGGAAGAACAACCCTCGCCCAGGAACAAACACACAAAAATAAATAACATCTCGAAACGTTAACTTCTTTCCCTCTATCAGATCATTGTTAACAGCTAATAAAATATCAGTCTGCGGGGACACGAGATATAACCAATACCCTAATAAAGAGAGTCAAAGAAAGGAAATTAGATCTGCCGGCTTTTTATACCATTCGAATAAAGTGATGGATCTGAAGATTTGGACAATCGTTGCCTAAAAAATTAAAAGGGGAGCCTGCGCGTGCCAGGAGGTCGCCGAGGCACGGAGAGCCGGGTCCTGCTCTGCCGCCGCTCGCGTTTCCTCCTCTTCTAACTATCGGTTAATGTTTTTAAAAAGGGCCCATTAGCAAATGCCACATGTAAAATGATTCATCGGTGGAAACCCATATGAAAAAGTATTACGGTCTCCGCTCCTATATTGCGATGTAATTAATATCAATTGAATTAATCATAGTGAGTTAAGTGAAATGTTATTAAACAATGCACACGCGCAAACATCATGGCATCCCCCTTCAGACAAAATGTAACGTTTTCAATATTTGCCTGCAGCTGACAACAATAAATCCTCTTAAATTTGCCTTCCAAGGTCAGCGAGTGCGGGAGATGCATGTATATGATTTTCTAGTTTACCTGCTAAGGAGAGAGAGGGGTCAGTAAATTATACTCCCAATTCAGCCTAATTGAATAGACTAGTGGACGTCAGGCTGGAAACTGGAGGGAGCATGAGGACATACTTGACAACATATATCTGTCACCGAAGACAAGAAGAGACAGGTAAATGGACTGACAGAGGGGAAAGATATACCACACGTATAATAACCACCATGTGATGAGAAGAACAAGTGTTAAAGGAAGAATAACAGAGCCACCTCCATTATCTGGAAAGCAACTTCGCTCATTTTTTTAATTAGTGGAACCTGCGGCTGACAAGGGAGGGCAAGATTGAAGACTCGCTGGAAGCTCATTACATATTCTCGTCCTGAAATGGGTGGCAAGAGGCGATGTTTTTAAGCAAACCCAGTTGTGTTTCTCTGGAGCAGGACAACTTCCAGGATTTGCCAAATGGGCAAAGAATGACAGGTTGATGTTTTCGAGAAAAATGGGTTCCCACTGCAAATCCGTTAGAGCAGCCAAAGCGGCAGCCCAGGGATTACACAGTGTTTGCTCTTGTGTGGGGCTTTTATGCAGAGGTTTCAGGGTTCTTTATAGAAGAAGGCTTAATGGCATTAATCCCTTTTCACAGATAGAGAAAGCGAGGCAAAGTCATTTGCTCAAAATTACTCAGTTGAGACCAAGAACCAATCGCTCCGACGACTGTTCCCGAGCCTGAACCGAAGGGATGAGCAGAGAGGAGCAGGGAGCAGACGGAGCACGGCGAGAAGCGGACTGAAGAGCGAGGAGGGGAGACGAGAGATCCAGGGGAGAACTCCACATTGGGTCTCAAATCTGATCCAGCAATCCCAAAATTGCTATACTAGAGCTTGGAAAAAGTAATAGTGCAGCCGTGGTACGGGGATTGAGGAGAAGAAGAAAAACTAGGAACCACAGAACTAAGTATCCTATTAATGCAGCAGTGCAGAAATATAACAAATATACTTCTATTTTTAGAAGAGGGGCCGGGAAAAGTTGGGTGAGTCTTCAGAGACAGCCTGGTTTTCCACAGCAGAGGCTCTTCAGTCAGGAATTTTTCCTTACATTTAGCAGCTCCTGCCAGAGCGTATCAAAACACGGTAGAAACGTTAACAAGTTGTTCCTGGGAGAAGGGAGAGTCAGAAGAGGAATGTTGAACGTTGTCATCCAGTTTAATCAATGAGCAAACCAAGGCAAAAACATGTTCCACTCCTGTCTCGAACTCACCAGCAGAGTTCAAACAGAAACCAACAATCTTAACTATTAATCTCATTTTAAGCCACAAGAAAACATATCCACTTGCAGAACTACACAGCTCACTGTGACAGAGCCCACAAGCTCCATATCTTCCACAGTGTCATTAATGGTACGGTCCAAACAAGTATTTTCAACGATATTTGGTGAAGAAGCTGATTAAGCATCTTTTAGTTGCCCAACATTTCTGTGCCCTTCTCAAAATAGCAGGTTGTTGGAGACTCTTGAAGACAAAGTGCAACCTTGGACAGACAGCACGGGTTAGCCGATTTGACAGTCAGCATCATTTAAAATATCAAGACCAGAAAATCAGAAAACTGCTGATGGGATAACAGGATGTTCTGGGACTTGCACGTGACCGAGGTGGCAGAACGTCCTCTGAAACCAAGCTGCAAAGTAACCTTACATCCAGGTATCACAGGAAAGGTCTCCCTCACCAGCTATGGATCCAGTTAAAATGGTGGCACCTTATCTTCCCACCACTGCATCACTCTTTGTCACCTCCCAGGTCATGCCCTGATGAAGGAGATGACCAAGAGGCTGCGCTGTTGAAGAAAGCTCCATCCTCACCACCAGATCTCAACCACTGGTGCTGGTGAAGAGACTTGTCCACAAAACGTGGCAATTCTTCCACCTGGCTGACAGCAAGACCTGGGACTGGCCTGTTCCTCCCTATCCTCCCCAACAGGGACAGCTTCAGAGAAGCTCTTTGGATCAGTGCCTCACACCATCCCCGAGAAGTTCCCCAGGTGGAAGAGAAAGTTGGAAACTAACGCTTCTCAGTTCCACAGAGGACAAAAAGCCTGAATATTAAGAAAACCTGCCCTTTTTAGTCCATGTCCACTTCCAGTGGCCTGTCTTGTGGCACCTTGAGATGAGAGAGGGCTGATATTAAAAATGGGAGGCAGGGTGCAACCATTACAGCTCCCTTACAAAGTGGAATAGGAAGCGGAGAACATCTTATGGTTAAAGTTTCACAAGTAGGAGAAGAGCAGGTGACTGTGGCCACCCCAATGGGTGTGAGTCTGAGGCTCAAGCTCTTCATAACCCCGAGCAGATCTGGGGACCTCCCTCTGGCTTTGGACTCTGCACGTGTCATGGAGAATGGGGACACAGGAATTAGCAAATTCACAGAATTTTATGGACAATTTCCATTTACGTAGTGCTTTAGAAAGACATTTGAAGAGTCCACGAGGTACCACGGGCACTAGAGGACACCAAGCACTACTATTACCACTCTGGGACTTTCTTCCATGTAATTCCAATGTAGTCAGTCATTCGATTTTAATCATAACTAATGCAATGCCTTTTACAAGAAGAGGTCGTGCTATATTCTAATCCATTTTGTAATTAAGCATAAATTTTAAAGAATCAATTGAATACAGCAATGAACTCACAGTTTACCCAACGCCTTTGTTGCCAAAGGGTGTCCCTGTGCAATCAGGGGACTTCAAAAGACGGGCTAAAGGATGGAAAATGCTCCCAACCTCTGGCACGAGGTCTTATCTGGGAAACAGTGTAAGGAATAAAGCAGCAACGCCATAAAGATAAGGTGGGGAGGCAGGAGGGGTTTTTTAAGGAAATGTTTAAGAATAGAGGAAAAAGAATGATCTGGTTTAGAACTGAGCAGGAAAGGGAGGTTTTGATCCCAAGAGGAAAACCTGGTGAGGTGCTTGGAAGAGACTCTGTCAGAACTGGAACGTTATCTCAGCTTTCATTTTTGGGCATCTTCCAGTTCCTCTAGTTAACGCCTTTTCCACTGGTCAGAGCCAGGATGGACCTGATTCTGCGTGTACTGATGGGAATGGTCCTTTGCATCATCCAGTTTCAAGTACTGGGACTGTCCGGGCAGGTCCGTGGTGGGAGGTATCGACGGGGTCTGGGCAGCGACGTGCTTTGTCTGATTTTGATGAAGTAGTGAAAGAAGCCTAACGAGCCCCTCAGGTCCGACTCTCTTCCCCGTCCAGGGGAAAATAATTTAGCCTGAGAACTTGAAATTGGAGTCGGGAGAAGATGAGATGTCTCTCTCTGCAGTTTTGTTAATTTAAACTGGACTTTATTAGGGATGATTTTAAAATATAAACATTTTTAACCAGAGCCAGGATTTTAAATGTACTAAACAGTCTGGCTGCAGGAGTTTGGATGCTGCAGAAATTGCTGCCATTTGCAAAATTTGGACGCCGACGCTGGGATGGTTTCAAACATCTCCACCCCCCAGGATGAGCCCTGCATCCTGGCTCCCGCCTCAGCTCCAGTTCCACCACCTGCATCCGTCCAGGCTCGGCCGCCCCTCGGCCGCTGTCGGCAGAGGGCAACGAAGGCCACGCAGAAAACCCCAGGCCAGCACCACCCAGAAGACAGAAAACAGAATTTTTTCCCAACCGACCAGCCCCCAAATCCATCTCCTTTCTCAAATCTAGCATCAGATTTCTTCCCCATCCGACAACAGAGCATTTTCGCTGGTGTTTACCCAGGGCAGAACAGAGCAAAGTCTCTTTTCCCAGATAAATACTCTCTTTGCACCAAACGCTCCCTCCTCTCTTCCCATATGAATAGTTTCATCGCAGCCAACGCTCCCTCCGCTCACAAGTCCCAGCCTTCCCAAACTCCCCCTGCGTTTGCGCTGGCCCCGAGGTCAGAATCCGTCCCAGTGACTATTCATCAGTGAGGAGTCCGGGGAGATTTAATTTTCTTTCTTTCTTTCTAAAGCAAAGATGAACCCTGCGTGTGCTTCAGACCCTCGCAGCCCAGCCCTCCAAGGCAAACCTCTATGCAAATACAGTTGCCAAGGAGAAAACATTGCTCTCCCCGTGTCCTCCTAAAAATACTAATTAAAACCAACCCCGCTCACTCTCGCAGGGTACCAGAGCGATGCGAGGCAGTGAACTCCACGCGGCCAGCCATCAGCATCGGGAACAGGCTGGAATGATTTGGTTTTGACCGCCAGATGACCTCAAGGGCTGCCCGGCCTGATGGACAGTCGGACCATTAGTCCTTTTAACACACATTCTTTTCCCGAAACGCAGACATCACTCCGCTGGTTCGCAGAGAGAGAGAGAGCGAGCACCATCTAAACCAGCCATGACCCTGCCCGCTGGGTTATGGGCCCTAAGGCAAGAGGGAATTCATTCGGGGAAGGAAGGCGACAGCTCGCCTTTCACAAAGAGCCCCCGAAACCCCCAGCATTCTCCCCAAGCCTGAGAAAACCATGACACGCCACGGCAGCCCCGGGAACGGAGGGTACGGAGCTCCGCATTCCCGGACCCCGCGCCCCGCAACAAAAGGGAAGAGGCAAATCTCGCCTCTCTTTGTGTTTCCCGAAGCTGTTTTATTTTATTTTCTAACCCAAATAAACACTGAACGTCCCTCCCGGTACCGTTTGGGAACAGCCGTGCTGCTTCGTGCTCTTTTATCAGAGGATGTGAAATCCCGATTCCGTTTATTTGCCCCCCTCTCTTCTGCAGAGGCATAATTTTTTGGTCTTATTATTCCAAGCAAAATGAGGCAAGAGCGAACGAGCCCTGCTGCTAATAGAGCAGAACAACCTATTAATCCAGAGCAAAATTAAGCAGCACAAAGGTTAGGGAAACCAGAGTCTTGCTGGTTTTTAACCTCATAACCGAGGCCTGAGCCTAAAGCCTGCAGACGATGAGAGTTTTTTCTACTGACTTTAATGAGATTTGGACCAGGAGATTTAGGTGCAATCAGGGGTCTGGAGATATCCAGAGGCCATTTGTCTCAACAGAACCAGAATTTCAGCAATATCTTCATTTTTCTGTCACCCTGCTGCAAAGCACTAGTGCCCACACCTGCCTCAGTTTCCCCAACTGAAAAGGGGAGGATAATAATTATTCCTCCTCCTATCACAAGGAACATCTATTAAGTGGTCCAAGACTACCAGATGGAAAAGAATAAAACTCATAAATTGCTACAAATACACTGTTATTATACACATTCACTCTGCCTGAACCAGTAGCTTAAAAAGACGCTGAATTCTGCTGGCAAAATTAATACAAACCAACAAAGTGTGCTTTGAGTTGTAAGGGGCAGCGTGGAGAGGGATTTTCTGCCCCCTGCCCCAAAGAGATGATTCATTCCATCTAAAAATAAAATGAGTAAATAAATACAGATGCCAAGCCCACAACATGGAAGGAGGGGGGGGGGTGTGAAAAAATAAAGCTTTTCATCTCCCTTTTCAGTGGCTGCAGCAGACAGAGCCCTGCCTGTCCCGAGCCCATTTTAATTTCCCTCTTGGGATGAGGGACAAGCTACGCGGAGCTAAAGGAGGAAACATCTGTTTGACTCTCCGAGAGCTGGCACCGGGTGCCAAAGCCTGAGCCCTCAATGCCACTTTCACAACCCCCCCCCCTTCCCCGCTGGAACCAGCCCAGTCGGGGCAGAGGCAGCACCTCGGGGCCAAAGCCTCCGGATTTACTCCTTTCCCAAGATCTAAGCCCAGAAAAGAGCCTGCAGCTCAAACGCCCAGCGCTCAGCCAGTTTTCCTCCACGCCAGGAGAGAAATGGAGTCGCAAAGGGCAATCTCAGCCCCCTTTCCCCACGCAACCTTCCCCGCCGCAGCTCCTTGCGTGAGGACCAAGAACACAGGGAGCGTTATAACTCCTCTTAACAGAAGGCAGAGAGAAACTTTTGGGCGCCTCCAGCCTGCTCTACGTCCAGGAAAACCTTACAGGGGCCTTTAATTATTTTTTTAAAGTCGCTTCCCACAGTCCCTGACATTTTGCAGGCTGCGGGCTGTTTGTTTTCTCTAGCACGGTGGCTGTACAGTAGAGTGTGCCTGACCCCTGCGCTCCGGCGAGGAGTGTGTCTAATGCTCCTACAAGGTAACCTTTTCACTGGAGTTTTCTTGGGTGACCCCAGAGTCCCATCTGTCCGAAGACTAAACTCCTACGGCATGTGGAAAATGCAGCTGGCCCGTCTCCAGAATGCCTCCTGCAAGACCGACCCATCTGCATCTTTTCTGCTTTATCCAAGCTTGCAGTATGGCATATTTCCCCCTTTCTCCCTCTGTACGAGCTCAAAAATTAACTCTTTCTGCCCAGGAGGAGGATTTAGTCTGAGCAAAACGGAGTGAGCGTTAGGAGCAAGTTTAGACTGACTTGAACCCGCACAAATCCGCAGAGACTTAAACTAAATTGTACTCGGAATTTACTTTGTGGTGGTTAAGAAAATAATCCGGCCCTTTATTCTCTCCCTTTCCCCCAGGAGGGTTTATCCATCTCATCTCATCCCCGGTCCCCATTCAGCAGTTGGCAGAGCCCACACCGCTCCGGGGACAATAAGATGCCGCTGGTATCGCTTAAGGGACAAGCTGAGAACGGCGAGTTGCCCGATTGCGGCGATTAGGGGTAAACTATAGCCATGAGGGATTTTAGGCAAATCGTCAGCTGGGTGGGGGCTGTACCATGGAACGGTGTATTTCCACTTTGATGGAAACCACAGCGTGTCTTGATTCTTCAGGGAATCTTCTCAATAGTGAATTAGCGGCTGAAGATCTCCGGAGCACGGCCAGAGGGATGCTCGAGCCCAGGAGCGTGCAGGGTTCCAGCGGCAGCCTCTGAATGGGTTTTAACACGTTCTAGCAATTAGTCAAAGATTTGCGGCGGCGCTGAACTGCAGAGAAATCCTCAGCCCCGAGTTGAGAGGCGATGGGCACAAACCGGTGGCATTCAACGACCGGTCGGCCATTTAAAACTGGCTTAAAATCAAGGAGGAAAACGGCAAAATGAAGCCGCCTTTGCTTCAACAGCCCTTTGGCACCCCCTCCTATAGTTTGGGGGTTTCCCTCCCGCCTCCCCAGGAAACCCTGGATAGACCAAGGAACAAGGATTGACATTCAGATACATTTGGCCACGCTCGTGAAATTCCTGGGTTTTCTGCTTCATTTAGATGAGTAACATTTAAAAACAAACGCCGGCACCGATTGCCGGTGCCCACAAAGCTGTCCTTGCAACGCCGGGGGGGACGGCGTTCACTCCTCCGCAGGCTGAGCACACCTGAGAGGGTCAGAAAAACCTCCCCTTTATTTATTTTAAGAGGACTGGAATTGCATTTTACGACGAAGGTACAGAATCCCACTCCAAATTACCTGGGAGTGAGGATCCGACACCCACAGGCACCTTAGAGAAATCCCGACTTTCATTAACAAATTACAACTGAGCTTTGGTTCCCGCAGGCTAAAACACATAATAACCCGAGAATTAACTTCAGTGTATTCACAGGATTAACGTTGTACCAAGGGTTGATAATTAAAAGAACCCTGATAAAGACTCTGCCAAAAAATTAATTAATAAAAAGAGAAATAAGAGCGTAACATTAGATCTGTGGGTTTGATGCTCCAGCTCGCACGGTTTTAAACATATCTCCTCTGCTGGCTGAAAACCTGGCCCTTCAGTGATGGAAAAACTTGGGGAAGGGCAATAAGTGGGGCTGAGTCACAAAAGCAGCACTTTCCTGTCCCCGTCAGGCTCTGACACTTGAAATCCAAGGCAGCTGCTCCGCGTCGCTCGACCTCCCTCCTTCCCCCCTTTCCCAGCAGCCCATCGCTCCCTCCTCCTTCTTTATTTTTAAACTTCAAGTTTTCGCAATCAGGGGAAAAAAAATGGCAGCCATTAGAAACACTAGTTAGGGACTTAGTCCAAAATCAATTTTAATTAAAAACACACCGCTTTAATGTTGAACACGGTCATTTTTAGCATTGCTGCTGAGGATCGGCGCGCTCTGGCCACCATTGACATGCAAGGAAGGACTTTCCACCAGTAACGACCCTTGTTATTACTGGGGGGGGCTGGATGGAAAGCCCTGGGGGCCAGGGGAACCCTCTTATGGCTATCAGCCACCTCTAAACGACGTTAGGGTCACGGCACCTAACGATGGGATGTATTTCATTTTGGGGAGGGGG
>JAOXJK010000011.1:6014386-6030566 GCA_025774025.1 Xenus cinereus
GATACGTGGGTGAGAAGGGGCCGGCAAGGCGGGGGCCGGGGAGGGAAATAACCTGTAAAGAGGAGCGCGGGGGGGTTTTATGAGAGTCGCTGTGACCCAGAGTCAGTTGGTCACATGCAGCCGGTGCCCATTACCAAATCAATAAGCATTAAATCAACCTCATTTTCTACTATTTAAATTAACTATAACTGTTTTAATTGCAGATTCATAGCCTGCAAACTGCTTATTACGCTTTACATTATAGCTGAGATTTGCTTGCACGTTACAGACCATTGAGAGCACTCTACAAACCCAGCCCTGCTGAAACCTTCCCCCCCCCCTCCAAGCTTCCAGGAGGAGACCCATTAAAACCAGGGGAAGGGGAGGGCTGGGAAGACCCAGCGTGGGAGCTCGGCACAGGGTAATGGTCACCGTAGCAGGAGGCGAGAAATTAAGGGCTTGTTCTTGCTCCCACGGAAGATGCTGCTGTGCCTTGGCAGGGACCGGGGGGGTGCCAGCCCGAGGAGGGTGGCTATTACGGGGGGCCACGTTGGTGTGGGGTGAACCTTCGGGGTCCCATAGCGCTCAGGTGAGGTTATGGGGTTATAAATCCTAAAAATGAGCCTGCAAGCAAATGGGCAGCGACCTTCAGCAGCGCTGGGTAAGGGGGAGAGAAGGGGATGAGGGACCCCAAAAGGCAAAAATCAGGCCAGGGAAATGATGAGCCTGGGCTGTCCCCAAGGTGGGGCTTCCCACCAGAGGGGACAAGAGACCCCAAAAGGCAAAAATCAGGCCAGGGACATGGTGAGCCTGGGACGTCCCCGAGGTGGGGCTTCCCCCAGGGCTCAGCTCTTGGTGGGACTACGTCCCAAGGGATGCAGCGTCGTGGCCAGATCCTGGAGATGCCTGTGGGGCTCCTGGCAGGATGGAGCCCACCTGGTCCAGCAGCACCACACGGCGCGGGGCTTTGCCACACCAACCCGCCCTTCCTTGGATCTTGATTGCATTTCTCCCTAATTTCCAGATTGCAAAGCACAGACACGGCTGATTAAAAATTAAAAAATTAAAAAAAAATCCCATCTCATCGTTAAGGCAGGAGCTCTTTAAACAATCTTTGGAAGTTTTCCTCTTTCCCAGGGAGCGCACGCCCTGGTTTTGGCCCTGGACACCCTTCTGGCATTTTTGCCTCTGTTGCTCTTGTCTTCTTCCCATCCTGCCTCCGAGACAAGGAGCAGTCTGTAGGTAAACGGGAGTTTGTTAATTTTTTATGGATGTCAGTCTCTTGACATTAGTGCTAGATAGACTAGTCCCTGGGTCAGTGGCAATGACCCCAGCAGCGCTAAAACATGCTCAGAGTAAACACTCGAGGGTGGGCAGCGAGGGGGTTATTCCACAGCCAGCTTGCTCAGCGCAGGCTGCACCCCCCTCCTCGCTCGGGAAGGGTCTGTGGGCGCACGGGGCCACCCCCCTCCTTGTCAGCCCCCCAGACCGAGCCCCCCTGGCCGTGGTCAGCAATGGGAGTCCCCGAGTAACTTTTTGGAGTTTTAAGAGCCATCTCTGCTAAAGTCCCTGGTTCCTGTACAACCAGCCAGTGACACTAGTGACAAAGCTGGGATCAAGACTAGATATAACGAAGAAATTATTCACTCTGAAGATGGTGAGACATTGGCCCAGGTTGCCCTGAGAAGTGGGAGATGCCCCATCCCTGGAGACATCCCAGGTCAGGTTGGATGGGGCTCTGAGCAACCAGGTTGAAGATGGCCCTGCTCACGGCAGGGAGGTTGGATTAGATGGGCTTTAAATGTCCCTTCCCACCCAAACCATTCTATGATCTATAAATACTTCCACCTAATGCCGTGGTTACTCCTGAATCAAGCAGCCTTAAGTATTTCCACAAGCACGGTCCAACCTCCCATCGCCAAAGCAAGACTGTCATGAGAGGATACGGGCAGCACAAGAAAAAAGATATCTGCAGACGCTATCAAAAGAGGAGACAGAGAAGCAGAGGGGCACATCCAGCCTTCTCCACTCCCACAGTGACAGGGGCCGTGGGCACGTAGAAGCCCACACAGCTCCAGGATCAGTCCACCACCTCCCGAAGCATCTTCCTGGTGTCTCCATCCTCCTCCTCCTCCCGCACTACTACAGTCCCAGACCGTGAAGCTCCTGGAAGCAACTGGACTGAACCTCCAGCTCCCTAATAAGGTTTTCTCAGCATCACCAGAGCTCTCTTTTTATTTTTTTAATTTTTTTTTTCCAGGCCAGAGCACCCAGGGAAAGATCAAACACTCAAAGCCAGCATCAGGCAGGCTGCCCTTCATGGAGAAGGCTGTTTACAGGATCTTGGTCCAATCTCTTGGGTCTGAAGGAGAAATTTAATTCTGGGCTCCCAGATTTTCTATCTGCACAGCTGGCTCCGTAACAGGAATTCTGCATGCACGCTGGGTATAAGCTGGGACTACTTTAACATCTAATTTCAGCACAGCAAGAATTAGCTCATCCATAAATGACAGCAGGCCTGCAGCTCCTCTGTCCTCTCAAATGCCCAAAGCACAGATTAGCGATAAAAATATCTGATTTTCTAGATGCTATACTTGATAATAAGCTAGTGAATTCCCCTGGATGGATTTCTTAAACAGTCCCTTTTACTCAACAACCTGCCCTCCCCGAGAACTGTAGTTTCCAAGGCTACGCCAGTGGACACCCCCCCATCTGTCCCCCCTGGACCCCAAGGTACGGCTCCGCTGGGACAGTTAATAGCAGGGATTAGTGAGCTAACCAATATCATGACTCTCTCCCGTGTATTTCCTCGGTCTCCATTACTGCCCAGAGCGCTGCCGGAGCTGCCTGAGCACTTTGCAGTCATTAACGTCCCCCAGAGCGCGAGGGGCCGTTCTCCCCACCCTGCACCCCCAGCTGCCCCCCTCCCCAAGCCCTGCTGGGGCTCAACTTCCCAAGAACCTGCAAAGACATTCAAGGGGGGCAGTGCAGCCCATCGCCCTCGGACTACCTCCCCAGCCTCCTCTTCCTCAAGAGTAGAAGAAAAGAAGACGTTAAAAGGAACGTGTAAATAATTATAACCAGACTTGGAAGGCAAAGAGACACCAACATGTGCCGATATTGTCCCACAGAAGGTGTTCCCACCCTATTCTCTGGGCTCTCAAGGTGAAGAGCAGGGAGAAGACCCTTTAAGCAGCCTCCCACAAAACTCCCTGTTCTCCCGTCACCGGACTTTGCTCGAAGCTCATCCTCAGGCATCGGGCTGAGGGAAAGGAGTCCACCAGGCTGGGCTGCATCCCAGGGAAACCTGTTTCCCCAAAGGGGAGGCGCCAGGCTGGACGGGGAGCTCCTCTCCAGGGCAGGTAGGGAAGAGCTCGAATCATCACACTCCCAGCCTGAGAAATGGTGAATAATGCACAGAACCCCAGAGGAAGAGGAGAAAAATGAGGGGATGCCCAGGGTTCTAATAGGGAGGCAAAGGTCCCCGCCCAGGTAGGAGAAAATGAGCAATAAAATTGGCCGATTTGGCTTAACAGGTAATTACAGAGTTAATAAAACCAGGCTCCTTGACACGATAGGTCCTAACGATACAGCCTGTGTCATGGGCACTAAGTGACTTTTTCCGTTGCTGGCCATTGATCCAGCAGACAGTAACGGCTCCGGGTTGGATCGATGCAGCCGTCGCAGGCTGGCAGCGCGGCCGCGCTCGCAGACCGCAGGACATCGCACATGAAGAAGTTTACTGCTCTTGCACTGTGACCTGTTTGGAAATGAAACATCTGGCCATTTACCTCCCCTGCTTTTAATACAAAGATTAATCCGTGCTATGAACTATTTGCCAGCAAGATCCATTTTCTTTTTATTTAAAAAAAAAAAAAAGTAGTGGCGAGGTGTATTGCAAAAGGAAGTGGCAGCTTTTCACGTTTGTAAAGTTTTAATTAAAAAGTTCTGGAGTTAAAAAAAAAAAACAAAACCCCAAAACTCATACAACAAGCAAGTCTGGGGTCAAGGGCTTCAACCTGAGATAATCTCTCTCCCTCCCACCAATTCCCCAACCAGAACTTTTTCATTTTCCATTTGAAAACAAAACCTGAGACTATTTTTATAGAGGTGTTTACTGCAGGGAGCTTCCCAGCAGCTCGAGCACACACAGGATCCAAGGGCCTGCAAGGAAAAGCAGGTTGGTTGAGCAGCCCTGGGGTGGATAGATACTTACGGATGGGACCTCGGGTGGGTGGATGACCACTGATGGGACCTGGGGTGGATGGATGCTTTGGGATGGTACCTGGGGCGGATGGGTGCCTACAGATGGGACCTGGGGTGGATGGATGCCCACAGATGGGACCTGGGGTGGATGGATGCCCACAGATGAGACTGTAGCCCAAAGCCATCCCCAGGGCTGAGACACAGGGGGTCTGGCCACCCTGGGGTCCCCTGGGGTCCTGCAAGACCCAAGCCCAATGGCCACCGCCCGTGTGCCAGGCCAAGGCACTGACTCATTCCCTCTTCTCTGTCAGACATGGGATTTCACAGAAATTATAAGAGATTAAATCTTTTAAAAGAACTTCTGTTAAACTTGGCTGAAACTGCCCAACGGGTTAAAAAAAGTCAAAGCGAAAGCGGGACCCCGCAGGCAGGTGGGACAAGTGATGAACTTTGCCCCCCTCGGAAAACCCGGATTAAAGCAAAAATTAAAGCTGCAAATTTCTGGCAGGAAGCAAAGGGTGCGGTAAACATTCCTCCCGGTTTGATCTCCCCAGGTATAAAATACCTGCAGGGCACCGAGCAGAAGCAAAGCCAGGGCCCGGACCATGGAGCGACCCCCGGACGGGGACAGGAATGTCACCGCAGCTCGGGGCCTCATTTTTCACCTGCCTCAGCACAGCACACCTGTGGCTTGCAGCCCTGGCTGTTGGTATAAACTGCCGAAACAAAGAAATACAGCTGGATTAATATTTAACAGTGCCACCCGGGCATCTTTAAACATTACCCAGAAGATATTTACAGCTTGCTTTAGAGTCACTCCAGCTCTAGAAAGTTTCCACAAAACCAGTCACCCGTGCTCTGCCTAAGTGTGCGTTTTGTGTTGCTGGGAAGAAAGCGATTCATCAGGAGCTGGAATTCAGCGTGGCCTCGCATGAGCAGCTCCAACCTGATGGGTAGGAAGCACGGTCTGCTGGGGCCAGCACCAGACTGGAACTGGGGGGACTGAGCTCCAACATCTGCTCTGCCACCGCGTCCCCAACAGCCCTGGGCACATCACTGAGCCTCTGGTCCCTGATCGTCACACGGGGTAAGGGTGGTATGAACAGAAACGTATTAAAATAAAAAGGAGAGGGGCTCATAAGGTCACTGTAACTGTGTAATATACTGGGAAAAAGAGAGAGCTGGAAGAACTGCCCCCACTGGTCCTTGGAAGGGGGTTGATGGGGAAGAGGTCCCTGTCTCTGGCTGATTCACCTATCGCTCCGATCACCTATCAATTAAATCTCTTTAATTGTGTGCAGCTGACACAGTCCCACAAAATATCTTTGGCAAAAACAGGGAAGGACCAGACCCCAGTTTATGGCAAGTGCTGCCCTTGCTCTTAACAGGGTGCTGGTACCGGCCAGGTCCAGTCACCGCTTCAACACTGCAGCTTTTGAAACACCCAGGCACGCGTTTCCCCTGCTGGGATGGCATTAGCTTGGGGAGCGGGGATTTTTGGTTGATTTTGAGAATTTGGGTCTCACAAGCACACCACAGCACCCATCCTCAAAGACGGGGCAAGCATCAAGTTATGTCCTGGGACCCAGAACCGGCAATGCTGCACCGAAGCCAAAACACAAAACAGTTCTCTAACTTTTTCTGACTGGAAGAAGGGGGAAAAAAAAAAAAAAAGGTATTTCAGCATCCTTTGCAGAATAAGCACATGAAGCTAAACATACGCTCGATAAACACGTCTCCCTGGACCAGATACATCTGTCTGGCTCCTGAATTAACAATTTCTGAGCCTGGTCAGGATAGGTGACTGACTCTCAGCCACTACATCCCCACCAGAAGACAAGCCTGTCAAATTTTTACAGCCTCATATGCAGAGACCAGACACACACACACGCACTGCGGGACAAGAGAAACGAAAAACATCCAGTTGCTTCTTTACAAGCATTCCCACTTTAACTAAATATTTGCAATATGTTTATACAGAGTGAGCTGCATGACCTTTTATAGAGCGAGCTGAACAAGCATCAGCTCTGCAGCCCTCGCCACACAGCAGTCACCTACAAAGTCCTAGGAACCATCTGAAAAACGCAGGAATTACCCCCCTCGCATCATCGTATCGTTGAAGGAAAGGCAATGCCTGCTCTTTCGACAACGTTGACCAAGATTCACCTAAGTTGTCTTTTTTTCTTTTTTTTCCCTTGACTGAAGGATTTCTGAAAGGCACAATAAAGCGCGACACAAATACCCCAAAGCTTTCCAATACAAATTATTAACCGTGAGCGTGACACGAGGCAGCGCAGGCTCCAACCAGGCACGGGCACGGTATCAGATGTAGTTAATAGGGAGAATTAACCTCGCGTGGAAACTCTGCCATCTGATACCAAACCGGTTTGAAACCAACCAAGTCCCCCCCCGGCACAGTTTCCTACCTTTTGCATAAAAAACCCCCATCATTTAAGAGCACCCAGAGAAGTGTTTCGCACTGATTTAAGAGCACCCATTCCAGGGGGGCTGCACCCACTGAGACGAAGGCATCAAGAAATCGGATTCAAACGCTGGGACCGGGGGCTGGCTCAATTAGCAAGGGCTAGTTCAGGGCTGTCTTTCCCTCCCACCCTCTTGGTTAAAATAATCGTGGAGAATTTATTCCGTTTTCCCCTCCGAGGAGCCGGGGAGCAGACCTGGGCTGGGTTGCCTGGCTGCTGACACGGCCCTCGCTTGCCGAGAACGAAGGGACTGTCAACGCACGGCATGACAGAAAATGCAATATCGGGTATCACACAAAAGGATGGTTAATCTCTAGAGTCCTTCAAATGTCTTATAAAAACTCCCATATATAAATAATATCAGGATGGAAGTAGAGGTCCCTGCAGAGATCAGGGCCCTATCACGCAGGGTGTTTTATGTACACGTTGAAAAAGGCTGTCTATATTCAGAGGAGATTATATTTTAAACAGAAGATAATGAACCTCATTTTGCAGGTGGGGACAGAGACATAAAGATAATTTGCACATGCGGAATCCGTTGCTAAGCCAGACGCTGCGCTCGGATCCTCTTATAGGTCCTGTCCACTGCCACAGCCACCAAGGCACCAATACCACCGGGTAAGGCTGCCAAGTTCCTCCGGAAAATAACCCATGCCGTTACGTAGCTAAAGTGCTATTCTGGGGCAAATTCTCTGCTTGGCGGTACCGGTGCAGCCCGGCTCACTTCAGTCTGGCTGCAGTGGAAAACCGGGCTAAATTTGGCCCTCGGGCACCTCCAAAAATAATTGGAGGTGAGAAAAACACAATAGCAGCGCGCGGCTTTTAAAAGTATACATAAAATATTTAAAAAAAAAAAAAAAAAAGATAAATTATATATGTGTATACAATGCCCAGAGATGCCTCGATTTATATGATACGGTTTCCTGAGAGCAGCACAGCTCCAGGCAACAGAAATGAGAAGTCAAGCTGAACAGCAATACTGTATCCCAGAGATTGTGACATCTTATAACAGGGAACAGAGGCGCCCCTGGGGCACCCCGTAAAAATTATTACTGAGCGGCAAAACAACAATGTAAGTTAATTTCATTGAAATTAACAGTAGTTTCCTCCCCTTGAGCACACGGAGAGGTATAATCAGAGCGAAAGGGGGGGGAGGCGTGTGTAAAGAGTCAAGCAGTTGGAGTGGCTGAATCGCACAAACGCTTTGGAGAGACTTAAAACCAAACAAAACTATTTCAGGATTTTGGACCAATGGGTTTAAAAAAAAAAAAAAAAGAGAACTGTTTACTGTTTAAATGATTGCTCTATCTCGCCTCTGGAAGCTTTAAAAAAGAAACCCTGCTTCTTCTTTAACTACATTTTCCTCCATCGAGCCCAAATGTGACGGTGGGGCTGGGTGCTGCTGGTGGAGCTGCTCGGTTTTCCCTTCGATAAGGAGAGAGCAGAGCCTTTGCGGTATTTCTCACAGACACGGGATTTCACACACATCTAATCTATCAGTGAACCCCGTCCCGGAAAAAAACCTTTGGTCCAGAGATGGATTTTTGCATGCTGTAACCCTTGCTGTGATTTATCTGAACTGGATTACAGTAATTATATTAGTACATACTTGTAAAGTGAGTGTAGTTAGACCAGAACGGATCTGGTTTATGTTGGTACAACTTGTTTACTTCCTCTGGAAGTATTCTGGTACCAGTGCCTCCACGTGAATGGGTCGTATGTCTTAACGCATCGTTAAAACAGTCCGGGAGCGTGCAGACGTGCCTTTAATAGATGGAGGCTCCGACTCTTTAAAAAGACAATCCCCATTCAAAAAGTACTTACACACATGGTTAAGCCCTGCTGACTTAATTTGTTAAGTAAAGGCTGTTTTAAGCATATGCTTAAATATTTTGCTGCAGTGGAGGCCACAGGGCTCGGATGTTCTGCCGAGGACCGGCCACGCTGCCGAGGACGGCACGTCGAAGAGCTCCATGCTGGGGGAGCGATGCCTTATTAAACACTTAAAAGATGCAATTAAAACAACAAAACAACCCAGACCAGCCTTTTAAGAAGGGGAAAGTTACCGAGGATGAAATGCTGTTAACGTTAAGAGCCACTAAATCAGGGAGCAGTTTGCTTTGGCTCCACGTCCTTGGCCGGGCTGGCTGCTTCGTGCCTCCCTTTGCTCCCAACACCGGGTGGTGGGAATCACAACCCTGCTCTCTTCCTCTGACCATCATCCTAAAAATCACTCTACTGCAAACTCCTCTCCTCTAAACAGGAGAATAAGAGACAAAACATCCTCTAGCGATAATGAAACAAAAGGGAAAATACTGGGAAATTCAAAATGAAGACCGAAAGCCTTTCGTCATGTCCTCCTGCTGAAGTTGGGTAATATATGAGGCAAAGAGGGTAACATATCACAGGCACCCAGGACATTTGTAATGCCAGGGTCAAAATGCCATGCACGGAATTGTGCCTTCTCCCTCCGGGCAAAACTCTCCCAGGCAGATTTTCAGCTGGTGTAAATTGCCCAAACCCCATAATGAAGTTATGACAATTTACAACAGCTGAGGATCTGTTCATCTAATGAAGAGAAATACTGGGAGGAGGGAATGAATTAGTTTTAAGTTAAGGGCTCGTTGCAGAGCACGCACAAACATCTTTAAGAGATCCCTAAGAACTGTTCCCTTATCTAAAGAAAGGAGAAAGAACGACCACGTCCCCTCCTGAGCAATGGGGTTTTTCTTCTCCCCTTCAGCTGAAGGATGGGATTCAATAAAAAGCTTCTCAGACGTGCAGGGGAAAAATGATCTACAAGTAAGCAAAGATGTAAATAGTATTAAAAAAAAGGGGCTTCACTTTTCTTCTTGGCTGTGGGTTGTTTTTTTTCCTGTTTCCCTCCAACAGGAAAGCCAGCCACGCTGCCCATATTTCACTCCTGACAGTCCCTTCCATCACTGGAACAATAGCCCTGCGCGGCTGACCAGGGTCACAACCGCGCCGGCGCTTTCCCAACGCCGCCGTATCGACAGAAAACATCAGTCTCTATCTCCGAGCCTCTTCCTGCGATTCTCTCGCCAGAGCCCTCTCTCCAAGCCCTGGCCATTTCACAGAATATCTACAAAATCCAGGCAAAAAGGGAGGCGAACAAAGAGCGCAGATGGAAAGGCTTTCATCCGGAGACGCTCCGGGCAGCGCGAGTTCGCTCTGTTACAGTCGAGATCCTCTATTGATCTATAGATAAACTATCGGGGAAGTGGCTCCTTCAGCCCAACCCTCTATAAAAATAAAATACACCCTCTCCGTGTATGGAGCACATATGTCCTTTCCACATGGGAGACCCCATCCCCTGCCACAGGTGTCCCGAGGACAGTCGTAATAAATATAAGTATTTCAGCTGCAGAAGGAAGAGCAGGGAGTTACGTATTCAGATCAACCCAGAGCAGGAGAACTCAGCGATTGAATTTAAATGAATTATGCCCGTAGTAGACTATGGGAAAGGTATGAAATAGTTGGAGAATAATGGATGGGCAATATTTCAGCCACCCAAGGTGGGAAAGTGCAGGAGATCTGACCTGGTGTTTTCAGACACCACCCCAAAAATCTTTTGGGGCACAGAAAAAAAAGCCAGAAAGAGGGTGATAGGAGGCAAAGGATAAAGAGAAATAAAATATCTCCTTTGTGATCCCTGTCTGTAAAGCACTGCATGTTTTAAAAGCCCAGAGAAAAAAAAAAAACCACCAATGTTAAAATACCTTAAAAAATGTGAAAATCTAACCTAACTTAAATCCGGAATTACTGAATTTACTGACAATTTTAAATCTTGATTTCTTAGCATTCAGTTTTTTTAAGCTAATCTAAGTTTTTAAACGTTCACCTCTTGTATTTTTGTAAAGGAAGGAAGGAAGGAAAAAAAAGTCCAAAGCTCTTCAGCTGAAAGGACTTTTAAAACATCTGTCATCGCAAATGTGTAAAACAAAACCAGGCAGCAGTGAATTCTCTGTCTTTATTCACTGTGTTACCCAGCAGAGGCCAAATTCGTGCTCCGTAAGTTTTTCTAGGAAGCATTTGTGGCAGGTTATTTTTTTTTAATTAAAAAAATTGCTTCAATTAAACACAAACCAAAAAAATAAAAAGCAAGAGAGGGACTAAGTTGAGGATAAGTCTAAAAAATGCACTTATTTAGCACTTAGCAGACTTCAAAAGCCTTTTTTCCAACCCAAAAATGCAGATTGTGGCGCTGAGATGAGTGAAGGGGGTGCAGAGAGAACACCTGAAAGATCCACTGACAGCACCGGCGTCGGAGGTGCTCGATGGCTGTTTACACCAAGTGCCATCTGGCTGTATAGATATAATAACAATTATTCCATCGAGGTATGCAGCTCTCTAAATCATATTAATATACAATGATTCCACCGGTCTTATAGGACTTGCTGTTTCTGTGTGCTCCCATTTAACCTGGGTAATGCGCTAAAACAAGCCTGCCTCATCATTAAGAATTGATTTTTTATTTATGGGAATGTCGCTTGCAATCCCATGATATCCCTTTGTAATTCAGGAGAACGGGGGCTGCATCCCTGCGTTAATCTCCTTTTATGGCATATCTTTAAAAATTTGCAGCATCTTGCTGCATTTGGATATTTATGTTGAGATTTGTGTCCTCGCACACGGCTGCTGTTTTGCTTCAGAGATCTATTTCACACGGCGCTGGCGCAAATTCTCCAATATACTTCATTAGCTATATTACATCAGATAAGGGTTTTATTTCTTTAAATTATTTAACCTTGGTAGAGCCCACTGGGACCACATAAATTACAGTCCCACTAATGAAAATCATTAGTTAGGCTATTCAGAAAGACAACAGGAAAAGAATTAAATATCTTTTAAAATCAACTTTTTTTTTTTTTTTTAATATTTGAAATCCAAGATATTTGGTAATTCAGCACAATCATCTCTTTTCCACATCAGTGCTGCTTAGAGCTCGATACCGAGACATCTGAGACAGCTATACAACATTTTTGCAGAACATACATTTTTTTTTTCCTCCAGTTTCTGGAGCCCTTTGAAAAGCTCCTCTGCTCCTTCCGAAGGAGAGCAGGCTATTAAACACCTTTTTATCATCATCAGTAAAGGCAGAATTTAGTTCCTAATTACAGAAAGAAACGTCAACCGCTTGGTGTGCCTTTCCTTAAAGCTGGAACACCTCATCAAGCCGGGGAAATGTGAGGTGGTGGAGCTCAGCCCCCAAGGCTGGACCATCCCTGCCCCTCCTGGAGAAGACCTTTTGGAAACCCGAGGGGGTCTGCACGGGGAGGAGAGAAAAAAAGGGGAGGGAGAAAGCAAAAACTCAGTTCACTTGCTTCAAGTTGTTATCTGAGCATTAAGTAATAAAACCAACCCGTTTAATTTAGACTCTCCCCCACTAAGTATCTCATGGGGGACATCTTTAATAACACCTTCCACCAGCCACATCACTATTATGGTAAATGTTGCCGCATTAATTCAAGTTATTCATTTTTCGTCCGGCTTTCGTAAAGCAGGGCTGTGCCAGTCACTGTTCGGGGCAGCGGGTCTGGTCGAGCTCCACATGGCCATGTTTTGGGAAGGTATGAGGAAAAGCAACAGGATTTTGGGATTTTGGATGGATTCTCCAGAAGAGAGGCCACAAAAACATCAACTCATCTCTTTTTGTCTTTGTTTTTCTTTTTTTTTTTCTTCTTTTAAAGCAGTTGAAAGAGTCAAACAAACCCCTCAACTCACCAAACGGACCCTAACGGGGTCAGGAGCAGAAGGACTTGGGCACAAGGTAAGTCCTGACCCATATGGTGGTACCTTCCAAGGGCTCTTGTGCACACTCAGCCCCATCCTTAGATGGAACCATCAGAGAAAAGAGAACGTGAACCACAACCATCCTCCTCCCTCTCACTCCCAACAATCAAACCAAGCCAGCTTCAGAAAGCCACAAATGAAAAAATTTTTAAAAAGCAAAAATAAAAATAATAAACAGGGATGACTTGCAGATGAAAAATATCTTACACCTGCAGTGCCCTGGAAGTGGAACCACCTCCTTGAGAGATGAGCTTGATTTATGAAGCTACAGAAGTTCCTTAAGGTCTACAGGGAGGCACCAGAGTAGCACCTGGTCCTCTTGGGCCACTGGTGACCACTTCCAGCACTGGTGACCATCCAGCTGGGCAGCCCTGGGGCAAACCAAGAACCCTGCAGCTTTTCAAAAGCCTTAGCAGTCAGATAAATATATTTTGGAAATGCTCAGAGTTTGGTCTGCTCTCCTGGCTTTTCCTCAAAACAGGAGCCACTTCGTAGGAATAAAACCAGAGCCAAAGGAGACTTTGCCCATCGGCTCCGGGAATGGAATCGGAAGCGGCTGGACCCTTGTCTCCAACCGGGCTTTGCGCCGCGCGTAGGATCACGCGCCACCGTGACCCCTATAAAACCCCAGGTTTAAAATGGTGATTTAAGAATGGCAGTTCAATTTCCCGGCTCCTACAGATTTAAACTCAGAACCGAGTGGAAGCCAAATGTATTTTCCCGGCTTTAATTACTGCACCTCGGTTTGTTTCAAAGGTCTTTTTGTTTTGTTTCTGTTATTTTTGTTAAACCTGTAAAATACGCCCGGCGCGGAGTTAATTTTAACGTTCAGCTGATAAACCATGAAAAACATGGGGTTTGCAATGAAAGTGCTGACAGCACCAGTAAAGACAGAGCGCTGCCATTGGGTGCTGCCACAATTTGCCTTCCAGGGCTGTCTCTGAAACAAAAAAGCTCCACATGCAGCATGCAAAGAAGTTACAAGTGTGTTGGGGGCTTGGGGAAGGCGGGGGGGAAAGCACATGTAAGGCGAGAACGGGGGGGTGGCGGTGGGAGTGGGGAAAACTGCAGATCAATCATTTATAATTAACAAAAATCCGATTGGTGCTTTAAATAGAGATCAATGTGTTGCAGGCTGAGTGGATTGCGAGGATGTATTCACCTTCTCGTAACTCTCCTCGCGAGCTGTCACACCTACAGAATCCCCATTTGTTTTGTTAACAAAGCTTCAGGGGGCGCCAGGCTCTCATTGAAATTTCATTAATCTAATGGAGTAAAGTCCTATAGAAAAAAATCAAATTCTCGTTGGGCGAGATGGTACCTGGGAAAGATAACCTCTGGTTGAACTCCCCGACTCTGATCGCTCTGCTATTAGTCTGAGGAAATAGACAGCAACTAGGATGATTACAGCCACCGGCCTCAACATTTCCCCCCCCCTTTTCTTCTCCCACCACCCCTTTTTTTCCTCCCCAGCGGTTGCCAGCGCCGCGGGCTCGGCGGCGGTGGAGGGAGGTTTGTCCCCACTGGCTGGCGTGGGAGGGGGACGGGGGACAGTACGTGGGGGGTGTGTGGGGCTGGGGACGCCTTCCCCCCTCAGGTGCACGGGACAGCAGACACGGAATGAGGATTTCTTTAAAATTAAAAAGTTGTTTGAGGTGAGAGCGGCAGGGTGGGACAGGGGCAGGCGTGGGGCTGGCGATGCTGAGGAGATTCGGGATTTGCACTGGGTGTCCTCTTGGCTGGTGCCCACCATGGTCAAACTCCGTGGTGTCATCATTCCTACCGCCAATTTCAAAAAATACCCCAAATACCCAACTTACTTCTCTTCCCCCATCCCAGTCCACTCCTCAACTTCTCATTCTTCAGACCCTTAAAGATTTCGCGAGAGGTTTCCAAGGGAAAACCACTGCCTTTCTCCCGCTGCTGGATGCGTGACCTTTACAGACAGGACGAGCAGAGCTTGCTAATTTTTTGAAGATGTTGTATTTGGAATATTCCAAGAATCCCAACAACTGGAGTAATACAATCGCAGGAGATTCTCAACTTTCAGTTCACACTCCTCCCAAATTCCTCGTCCCCTTGTTTGTGGGAAAGAGCAGGAAACTTGAATCCAAGGGAGGAAAGACCATAAAAAAAAAAAAATCTCACGGTTTTCTGAATGCTTGAAATTGCAGCGAGTGCAGGATTTTCAGAGGATCTCAGCACCAGTTTCAACGGGATTTCAAGTGAACGGTTATAAAGATGCTACTGAGCACAGACATATGCACAGCTAAATTCTGCTACCCAAGTGGCAATTATTTTACAAATTCTTTTAAATTTATTGGAAAAATGAAATAGTCCATTCCTCCACTCTCAAATCACTCATCCAGGTGGCTTATAAAATCCAGCTGCAATTTTTATTTTGGAGGACTTGTATAATCCAAGACAACACTACACTTGCCATCTGTGGCATGTGGTTCGCAGTCCTTGGCCAACTGTCAACATGAAAATCATAAAATAAAAATCATGCCATTATTTCAAATTAAAGGACTCCCGCAATAAATAGAACTTTAAAATGATCGGACGTGGAAATCAAAACCTGAAAAATCTCATCTGACTGAGCATAAATTTAACAGCATCGGATAAAGCGTTTGTGCCACTTCACCCACAGCACTGGATATAGCTATTTTAAAAAAAAAAAAAAAAAAAAGCATATTTGCTTTATGTTTACAATCTAAATATGCAGTTCACTTTAGTGCCTTCATCTGACACTGTCACAGGTCTTTCCGGTAAGCGGATCAAGCCTCTGCTCTTCTGGGAAGGGCACTTATTCCCTTGCTGTAGGTGGAGAAGCTGAGGCAGCCACTGCCAGGTTGAGAGGAGGTCCATGACCACCCCATCTCCTCCTCTGCTCTCGGGAGCTGAAGGGTGCACACACAGGGCTCTGCCACAGAAAGGTGATGGGTCCCATCATTGAGACACAGAGGTGCTGAGGGCCCATCTCCTCCTTCTGACACCAACTGTTGACACCCTGCATAATCTTTTGGCTTTTTCCCTCCCAACCATCATGTTCTCCAAGGTCTTTGCAGCAATCCCCACCTCCAGCGCTGAGACTCACCTCCCCTGCTCTACCCGTCTCAAGCCCAGTAACCTCACCACGCTCTGCATGTGGTAAACTGCAGAGGGACAGATAGTCCGTGTCCAGGGGATCGGTGGTACCATGGAAATACCCACTTCCTACGACCAACTGCACAGAGCCCACCCAACTGCGTCGCAGCAGATGGGTGTACTTTGGTGACTGCTTCTCATGATGGGATTTCGCACTTCACCTTAAACAGCCCAATGCCTTCCTGCTCTTAGCAGGGGAGAGGGAACCAGCTCAGGCCAAGTTTCCCAGCCCATGATGGCACATCACTTCAAGGGGACAAAACGAAAAAGATGGTAGAGAAAAAATGGCAAACTAAGGCAGCCTGGAGAAGAGAAGGCTCCAGGGAGACCTTACAGCCCCTTCCAGTACCTAAAGGGGCTACAGAAAAGATGGGAAGGGAGTTTTTGCAAGAGCATGTAGTGAGAGGATGAGGGGTAATGGCTTCAAACTGGAAGAGGGGAGATTGAGATTAGATATTGGGAAGAAATTCTTTACCATGAGGGTGGTGAGACCCTGGCCCAGGTTGCCCAGAGAAGCTGTGGCTGCCCCATCCCTGGAGGGGTTCAAGGCC
>JAOXJK010000011.1:6030666-6052801 GCA_025774025.1 Xenus cinereus
GGTTGCCCAGAGAAGCTGTGGCTGCCCCATCCCTGGAGGGGTTCAAGGCCAGGTTGGAGGAGGCTTGGAGCAACCTGCTCTGGTGGGAGGTGTCCCTGCCCAGGGGTTGGCAGGGGGTGGGACTGGGTGGTCTTTAAGGTCCCTTCCAACCCAAACCATGATTCTGTGATGAAGGGACACAGCCAGCCCCGGGGGGTGAGGAGAGCTGAGCCAGTAGAACCCCAGACTGCAACCAGAGACGACGTCTAAGGAGGACACAACGTGCCAGGGCTGGGAGCTGCACAGAAGGAGCCTGACGGAGACAGGGAGGCGGGTAGGGATTCAAGGAGAGGGCATCATTGAAGGAAGACAGGAAAGAATCATGGTTTGGCACCATGCACCGCTGTCCCCACTGTCCCCACCTGGCCCAGCTCTGCTCACTGGTGGGTATTTTCCCCACGGATGCCTCGCACGCCCAAACCCTTCTCCTTCCACAGGACCCTGTTCGTGTGCTGCATCCTCTCATGCACACACGGGCGCTTCCTACCGTGGATCCACCTGTGGAATCCACTTCCCGTCCTCCATCCCCTACCCCTGTTTATTCGTTTACGCCACTTTAAGCTACGCGCTGGAAGCATCTTTACCTTTCCAAGCCAAAAGGGGTAAAGGACAAGCAGGGGTGGGAGAGGAGGAAGGGCCCTACCAAGTTACGATTCTTCCAAGGAGAAAAAAAAAAAAAGAAAAGAAGAAAAAAGTAACCTTTGTTTAAAGTACAGCACCTTTCTGGGCATCTGTCTCTTAGCAGAGAGCGAGTCTGGGAGTGAGAGAGATGTGCGTACACACACCCGATTGCAAACACACACACACACACACACAGATGAGCCTTCAGGGAATTGTATGAACTTTTGAACCAGAGATGCAGAGACAGAGCCTAGCCTGTTCCCACTTTAATAAACAATTTTTTTTTTCTTCAATTAATTAAGGTTTGGAAAGAAAAAAAATTGCAGAAGAGAAGTAATTTAGCATGCAGTGCGTACTTTACAGATGGATCCTACCTTTGGATGCTTATTAAATCTATGCATGATTGCGCTAGAGAAAATTAATCGCATTGTTTTTCACTATTCAGAGGGGTTTGCAAACAGCACAGAAAATGATGCAGAGCTCCGATTCCCTACCCCCACCCCGCTCCCCCCATTCCCACACTAACAATAAGGACAGAAACCTAATTCACGTCCTACCCGTGCCCTGCCAGAAGGAGCACGTTTTGACCGAGACGCGCCGCACAACCCACCGGGACGCAAACCTTTCTTTTCAAGACTCAAAAGCCCCACTACCCAAATTTCTCACTCTGTGGCCTCTGAACTACAGGCTGAGGGGTTTTACTCAGACCCTGCTGGGAAGAAAGAGCTGACCGACTGTTGGGGGTTACTCCAGAGTAAAACTGCTGAGTTTCAGCTTGCTGAGTAAACCCCAAACCTCCCGGCGTTTGACGATGGAATATCTGGCTGAAAATAGGCGAGGTATTGAAGGAAATTCCCAGGGAGCCAGGAGAGATATGCCTCCCATCAGCCTTAATAAAAGACTCTTATACTTTAGAGCTGGAGTCCACCTCCAGCCTCCTCCTCCAACCTCACCCAGGCTGCCCCAAAATGAGCATCGTGCTCACAAGGACCATCCCTCTTCTGCTCACAGGGACCACGCTCTTCTAAAGGACTCGAGAAGAATCCCTGGGTTTTCCTCAAGTCACCCCAAGGTTCCTCCTAAACCAGGTCCTCCCAACCCAGCTCTGCTTGGCTGGGTTTTTAGCAGGACCAGCTCCCCATCGGAGGCAAACCCACCATCTTCGATTTAAACCCCCAGAACATGTTTGAGCCTGGATCTCAATAGGTCAAAAAGATAATAGTCCTTTCTGTTTCTCCTCTTTTCTCTCTTCCTTCCTACACCCCATCCCACCTAAGAATATACAAGAGTCCAGAGCCTTGACTCCCATGGATTGGGAATTGGCAAGTTTTATAAACAATTCAGAGTTTTAATGGTATCTGGAAGGAAAGGGGGAGGGAGTTGGCCCAAAGACAAGCAGTAACATCAGGAATTTGACAGAGGAAACGCTGCTGAGGTGGGTATTCTGAGCAAATACTCTTCCTTCCTAGAGACAAGTCCCACGAGAAAGCAGGACCCGGGAGGATGCTCGGCTGTAACCCACAAACCCCACTCGGTTACGGGTTGGTGTGTGTAAAATCTCACTGGTGCTTTGCTAAATGCCAACTAAAGAAGAGGGACTGGTACCAGCATTTCATCTGGGCTACAACTGAGGAAAACGATGGAAAATAATCAATTCAAAACGTGACGTTAGGAGCAACCATAAAGGAAGGCTCCTTAGCGAAGGAGCGTAATGAAAATCAGGGTTCTCTTTCACCCCGATTTTACCATTCCTGGTGACCATCTGCAATTCCATGCCCTAGCTTACAAAAGCAGAAACTGTTTGCCATAACCTACCTGCCTCTCACCTTCTCAAACTGCAGCTACAGAGCCAAGGGACGGGAGCAAAGGTTCACAACACGACGGTGCACGTTTTCAGCAAATGCTGAAAACCAAAGTTCAGAAAATTAAATATGCCAGAAACAATGGGCAGGACTGCGCCCGAATTAGGTTTATCTGGAAAAATACACACAGGAAAAACACACACGTGAACTCAAGGGTAGGTGATGTAGCCCACTGGCCTGGGCATACAATGTGTTGACAACTGCAAGGTTTTTAAGGATTTAATATAAGGATAACTTGGTTTCTCTGATTCAATTCCTAGTCCTCCACCGCCGCTCACTCTGCAGAACAGAGATCATTCCTACCTAATCTACCAGCAACACCACAAGCATGAAAGCTGCAATGTTTGACATACATAGCATCGGCTCCTGCATGGCCATAGCAAAAAAAACCCCATCCATTATGGGCACAGACAACAGAATTCCAAAAATTAGTGTACATGAGCAAAAACGTGCAATTCCCCACTGCACCAGCCGTCAAGCGGAGATGTCAGCATGAATTCCTGCCTGGCTCACGAGGTGATGCTCTGACCTGTAAGGATTCTGTCCCCACATTGTCACATTGCCATAAAACTTGGGAAAAGTCTGAAAGTCGTCAATTTTGTGCCATGTGGTTTTCCGTATCCAGAGCAGCTTCAGAAAAGCTTCATGCTCTAGCATTGGCCCAACAATAGGTTAAGATGTAGAGAAACAGACACTAAAGAACAAAAAGAAGACCAAGAGGATGGAAAAATCACACCAGGTTTTCATAGGGCTTTAACAAAATGAGTGACATGGGGGAATAAAGGGAGCTCCAGAGAATCAACTCCAGGAGCTGAACATGGAGATGGAGGCAGGACTCCAGGTGTTCCTCTAAATTTTGCTGTTAAATCTCTTTCATCTCAGGCAACTTATTTTCCCCTCTCAGTTTCTCTTTTAATAAGCCAGAGGCAGAGATACTCTGCTTCTGCACAGGAGAGACTCTAAAGCGGTCTGAGACTTGTCAGAGGAGCATCAGGCAAGACCTTGTCCGTTCCCCCCTCCTTGCTAAGAGCACACTCAGACGTGGGTCCAGATAAGATGGAAGCAGAAAAGGCTTTTCTTGGTATGAAGCATCTACAAAGGGAGTTTTCACAAAACACAGCCCTGGCACTTTACAATCCACATCTCGCTCTGCTTTACGATAGCTTCCTGGCACGGCTATGCCCTTATTATGACATTTCGGTGCATTAAAAATACATCGGGCAAAGCAAATAACTTTAAAACCCAGATTTTACCAATGTGGAGCTATAACATTAACTGCTGGGCTGGTTCCACCTCTGCTGCTCTCCTCTCGGCTCCCGCTAGCGCGTCTCCGGCCGTAAAGGCAGAGGACAAAACAAACATCGTGGGGTTCTGGCTTCCTCCTGGTGACGAGCTCCCGCAGCTGAGATCACCACACACACAGAAAATGATGCTACCAGTTGGTTTTCCCGCATCCCTCTTTGCATTCAGAAACCTTGAAGTTCTCCCAGTACAAACAGCCTGTGCCTTAAGGAGAGCGTTTGTGCTTTCCTGCATCTCAACAGGGAAGATTTTGTTTATAACAGGTATAAGAGGCAAGAATGTTGTGGAGCTTTTTGGGTTTTCAGTTCATTTTAGTCAAGGTTTCTTCTATATCCTACTTTTTGCAGAAATAAAGCACTGATTTTACCAGCCCCACACGGCAACAGCCACCAGCAAAGGACCCACAGCCCCTCGCTGTGCTCCTGGCATAAAAAAGGTCTCAGTCACACAGATTGCAGCTGATTTGCAAAAGTTGTTTTACATTATGGTTACAGCCCTATATCTATTAACTTGTAATAGGGTTATAACAACAATTTTTAAAAATAAGACAATGAAGTCATACTGATAAAATAGGCCATAAACAGGGATCTATAGCCTGCTTATTGCTTTGTAATGATGAAATACGGCTTACTCTCAGTTAGCTGGAAGAAGGAATTTTTTTTTAACACCGCATCTATTAAATAAATTATCGGTAAGTTCTGTTGTCTGGAAGACACCACACATCACTGGAACATCGCAACATGGCTCAGGTGGGGACCAGAAGTAAATAAAACCCTGCACCACCACGGCACCTTCCACCCAAGGTTCCCAGAGTATTTCAGACGCTGTGAAGCTTTAAAACTTTATGGCACCGTGTCCACAGAAGAACAAACGTGATACAGAGGGAAGACGCAAAGAGATTCTCTTGCAGGTCAAGCAGAATCACATAAAAGGTAAAAATAGACACTCTACTCCTTAATTCCCATCCGGGTCCCTCCAGAACCTCTTGGTTGTCTTTCCTCCACCCCAAGAGATGTGCAGGGACACAGGTTCCATTCCCTGGGATCTTGCTTGGATTGGGGAAGGACTGGTCCAGGTCTTCCAAGGCATCACCACAACCCCAAAAGCACAGCTCTCGGAGCCCGGTTCTCCCGAGGCAACCGTGCTGCTGGGATGAGGATCAACATTACCCCCGAGGCCTTTGGCCAAGTAGGTAACACCGTTAGTATTTGTATTCACATTGTTCAGAGCAACTGAGTATTTTCCCAGCTGTTCCAAGGTCTTTGGAAGTCGCAGTCAGGCCCTTTAGACACCTACACTCAGGAAAGGAATTAAGCATATGCTTACGTGTGGCACTGATGACAAATCATTTTCTGTTCTGGAGCTTAGAGAGGGAGAGACCACACCGTTATTTTCAAAATTACTTCAACAGCAAACGCTGGTGTTTCTCAAGTTCAAAAAAGCTGAATCGAGATCTCTTCTGGGGCACACGGAGACTGGGGGCGCACGAGAAAGTTGAAGGGAAACACCCGAATGTGGAGAGACCCTCCTTCTAGGTAACATCCACTTTATCAGCATACGAAACCAGTGATATTCCTTAGATTTTTGTACTCAGCTCCAACTGAGACATCTATGGAGCAGGGATGGCAGTGAACTGACCTTTCCAAACCACCCACAAGACCTCTTTCCAGTTTGGAGACTTACTGATGCTACCGAGGCAGATGTTCTTCACCCGGATTTGGCCTCATAGTGCTGGGCATCACTGAGAACTACAGAAACATCTTCCCCTCTCCTTCAAAGTGCAAGGAAAAGACACAGCCCAGAAGTGAATTGAGCAAATGGGTCATCCAGGGAGGATGAGCCCAAAACAAAACAACGACCCTTATATGCAAACATAATATAATAAATAACAGTAACAAACTGCATAGGGTGCAAGCACATGACTCCAATTCGAGTATATGATGGGGGTGGAAATCAAATCTCAGCCCTAACTCCATCTAACTTTTAAGGAATTTGTACTTTCACATGGTCTGGGTACAGCAGCAATAACCACTACCGCTTTACATGCAGATGCATAACAAATAAGTACCAAACATTCACCTCCTGGGACGATCAAAGCTTTTAAAAAACAATAAATATGCCCCAAAAGATTATTGCTATGAGATTAGTGGGGAAACTGAGGCTCAACTGAGAGGAGGGAATAGACTCTGCAGCAGTTCCCCACCGAAGCCAATGGCAGAGGCAGGATCCATCCTGCCCACCCTCACCGTGGTACCCAGCACCCATCCTCTTCCTCGTGGTCCTCACACGAGGGGCTGACACAGAAAACCTTTGGGCAGCTGGCGGGGCACAAACCCAACTTTTTGCGTCTTTGCCTGAAGGTGCTGGAGATGAACTGCCCGAAAAAGAACCAATTTGTTGGGGGTTTTTAAGGGCCAGGGGAGGATGGAGGAGGCCTGGACTATCTTTGGGGGTTGCCATGGCTGCAAGGTCATCCCTCCAGACTTGGCTCTACCAGCAGAGTTCAGACGGGTCAGCGTGTGACCGGCTCAAACCCCGAGGTTAAAAGTTCAAGCAGCGAAGGAAAAACCAATATGTCCACGCAGGGTATGCTGTACAATTTATTTCAATTTACATCAAGCCATGCATATAAAATTTAGATAAATTCTATTCAGATCTGATGTTGCCTGACACACAATGTATGCAAACAGATGTCTTTGGGGCTTTCACTCAGCTTTGGGGAGGAGACAGGGTGCTAAGTTAATATATATTAATAATATATATAAAGGGGGGGGGGGTCCTTTTATTGTTTTGCAGAAAAGATTTTAGGTTTAAAACCACTAGATTCCCTTCTCTCTGTTTTAATTTCCCCACCCTTTGTAATTTCCCGAGCTCTCCCAATCCACACGGTGTCATATTAAGAAAGATAATGAGTATTTACAACTGCAGCCCTGCTTGTCACCGCAGTTATAGCCTCTATTTATATCCTGTGCCACTTTCTCCAGATTCCCAGTGACTGATGGGTTTGATTTATCTTTGAACGCGGTTCCCCCCTTTTCTCGCCTCTCCTTGAGGTCCCACCTTCGGAGCGAAGCGGGGTGGCTGCGGCTCGGCACCGTGGCCACGAGATGGCTCCTGGACCCCTTCTCCGGCTCCTGGACCCCCTTCTCCGGCCACCGTCGGGGTCTGCACAGGGTCCAGAAACCCCCCAGGACCCCGAGGGGCCAGCGCTGCCATCAGTCACGGCGCAGCACCGGCCGGGAGGGAGATGCTGCATCTCAGCATCAGCACTACCTAAATCTATGCCCCAAACTCCCCCATAACTGCCTTTGGCTGCTTTTAGGAAATAATTGGGGGGGGAGGGAAGAAAAAAAAAATGAAATACTATTTAAAAATTTTAAAATGGAAGAGGACCCAAAATGTTTCCTGTGGCTGCACGGCAGAAAAAAGACAAATAATTTGGTTTTCCCTGGGTGAGTTTTTTTAGGGGGAGGCTGGCAGGCAGGAAAAAGAGGGGAGATGAGGGGGGAAAAAAGGGGAGAAAGCCAGGGGACAGTAGTAGGTGCCCCTTTTCCCCGGGGAGGAATGGGGGCTGGATTAGACCCCCCCCATCTGAGCAGATATTAAAAGTCAGTGCTGTGGGGCTGGGTCCCAGCGAGCCCCTCCAGCGAGAGGGACCGGGACTGGCAGGATGAGCCTGAAATAATAAAATTTGAGTGTTCTGGAAGCACACTGCAGTCTTTTAGGGAAAATTAGCCAGATTGTTTCTCTAACTCGTTTAATGAGAAACAGTCACACTTTAAGGGGTGCTTGAGTCGTGGACACTAATGAGAAGCTGCTGCACTTTGGACGAACACTGCAGTTATTTTCCAAAGGGCGCTCGTCTGTAATAAGTACAGACACACTCTTGCGTCCAGCAGCAGCTTCCAGCTCCCCAAGATTTTTATTTTTTTTTAAATAAAATAGCCTGACTTATAAAAACCTCCTTTAGCCTGACAAATAACCAGCAAACTGTTAAGCGCAATTAATAAAATCAACTTGCTTGAAATAGTTTTTCTTTTTTTTTTTCCTCTCCTTTTAAATCCATCTCTTTTAAACTGCTTTCAGTGGTAAAAATTATGCTTTTAGTTGACCAATAATTTTCTAATAGTCACTCTTACCTTTTCTTCCTCTAGAAAATAATGAAAAAAATCATTTACAAATTCTTTCGTTAGTCCCATAAATTTGAACAAACCTACAGTCAGTTTTCTGGTTAAGTAAGACGACCAGAATTTCATACATCAGAATATAAATCCAATTCTCTTTACCTGCCAGAATTTCCTCGGAGAGCAATTTCAAGGTCACAAAGAATGGGCCAAATCCTCAAGTCTTTATTCAGTTTTATTTAGTAATTATTCTGACTTCGCTGAGAGTTTTGCCCGTGACCCGCAGTCCATACAAGTGATGCCTAAGTAATGGCTTAATAAAGACCTTGGCGTATTAAGGTAAGAATATTAGGTCAAACGGCAATCATCCGTCCGAGAGCACGAGTGTATGTTTGTGTTACAAATGTATGTATAAAACCTTCCACATGTTCAAAGCAGTTCCTTATTCCTGGACAGGAAATTAATGATCTACCCACTTTTCAATGACTAAAAACGAGGGAATAAAACCATTTCAGAAGCCCTCAATTTCTCGATATGTACAAAGTGCCTTATTTTCATCATCCCTGTCAGTTATGACAAGTGCCGACTGGACAAATACCAGCTCGAATTCTGGCCATTCATTTCTATTCATGATGATTTGAGCGGAGGCTCAACTGCCTAAAAATATATATGAGTTCCGTTCGGGGTTTGTTGGGTTTTTGATGGGTTTTGTTGTTTGTTTTTTTCCCTCCACGGAAGGAACAATAAACTATAAAAACAAGACAGGAAGATTTCAAGATGCTTTGCAATGGTTACAGCTACCGCATCTCAGGCTGCGGTTCCGCAAAATGGACAATTCCACCATTAAAAAATAAATAGAATAAAATAAATCAATAAAAATTTTTAAAAAATAAAAAGCATTTGCCCTCTCATCCCTCCTCCTCCTCCTCTCCCAAGATGTGCCGGTCGCTTGCTGGAAGCCAAGTTGCAAGAAATAAGATTTACTGCAGCAAGAAGCTTTTACTATATTTGTAGCGAGTGTTTCTTTTCTATCAGTTCCAGACTCCGGCTCACAGCATCCCTTGAAGAACAGATGTCCTGGGGCCGGGGAACCATTCATCCTAACCACGGTTTGGGGGGTCAGTCCCGTAGGAGCCGGCAGCCAAGAGGGCTCTACAATTGGCATGAGAAATCTACTTTTCTGATGAGCTGGAGAATAATATAAAAACGGAGGATTGCTGTGAGCAAAAGACGCTAATTTGCTACACTACTGGCTGCGGCTGGGGAGAGGCGGCGGGGGGGAAGAGGGAGGTGGAAAAGGAGGTGGGGGGGAAAGAGGGGATGGAGGAATAAAATTCCACCCAGTTACAGAATCAGTGTTCGAACCTGCTCCCAGTTCTTCATCAGCATGAAAAATTACAACTGTAACCAGATTTTTCTCTGTCGCCAGCGTAAATGTGCGATTACAGCTGTTCATATTTTCACTCTAATGAAGGGTTGCACATTTAAATGGTAAGATTTATTATATATTGTGTACCGCCTATGTACATGCAAAACTGTTAACCGACGCCTAAAATGCTGCTTGTTTATTCCGGCATCAATTATCATTTTTCTCAATTTTTAAATAATAAAAAAGCCCATTTCGGCACAGACGGGTTTCTGTTTCTTCTGAAGAAATAAACAAAACCTCAAAATACAAAGGGGAGGGGAAGGAAAAATGTCATGATCAAGTAAAAGAGGAGGGGGAAAAAAAAAAAAAGAAACCCCATCAGAGAGCAGGACCCTTCCTCATCCCGGCAGAAACAAGGAGCCGATCGCCCGCCCTCCTTCGCCTTTCTTCTGTTATTTTTTTTTTTTTTTTTTTTTTTGCCGAGAAACCCGGGGACGAGGTTGGGTTCATAAACAGGTGAAATGATGGAGTTTATTGCAACCAACATCAACACTGAAACTAAATAACCGCGTTGCCATCTCGGTTCCCCGCTGAAAAGACGGATGGTAAACTTGACCTGCCGCTGGTACTATCCCAGTGCCATTTTTTATCGCCCTTGGCCGCCCCCCCCGGCTGAGCGCGCCGGGGAAATGCCGCTGCGTGGCCAGGTCAGGCGCGGGCGCGGGTGAAACTCCGTTCACATTTGCATACAGGCGGGCTCTCACAATGAAGACCCATCTGTTCCCGTCACCGAGTACAAATCGAGTGTCACCCAACTCGCTGCAAACGACAGCCGCGCGGCCATTAGCCGGAGGAACGCTTAAGCTCAGGTTACGGATATGGAACTGCTGATTTGGGTTTAAATACCTGATAACTGAAGACTTTTTATTACGGGCGAACAAAGGGTGAACCTTGAACTGATGGCGAGGAGCACCCTGCTCCCCCACGGACCCGACACCCTCGCACTCCCACCCTTCACCCTCCATTATCCACACAAAACCGCTGTATATTTTTCCAGGAAAAAAAAAAAAAAAAAAAAAAACAGAAAACAATCAAAACCGAACGTAAACCAGATTGAAATGTCACAAAACAGATCCTAACAGCGACCGATGACACCAAATTTATACGGAAGATCGGGCGGGTGCAATAGGAAAAGAGGGAAAAGCATCAGCGGTGTAAACAGAAGGCGAACTCTGAACTTTTCATGCCCTTCAGGGTCATTAATATCCTTGCAACGTTCTTCCTTGAACTTCTGCTAAATTTGGCCGGGGTGGAAATACTTGCAGCCCGGGTTCAGCGGGGGTGAGGCTCCGCTCTGCCCTCCCCTCCAGCCACCCCCTTCCCAGTCTCGGCTCCGCTGGTCTGGTGGTCCCTCAGCAGGGATGGGTCAGGACCCGTGTCACCGTGTCCTCCTCCGTGGCAGGTCCCCAAAGCCAGGTTACTAGCCCTGTGCTCACGTGCGGCCAGTGCCCGGACCAAGTTCACAGCCAGCTTTCCCACACGCAAGGTATTTGGGGGCTACCCCCGTCTCTACCCAATTTAGGGGTTTCCTGGGGACCTGCTTTGGTGCTTTTCCCCCTTCAAGCGAAGGAAACTTCTGCAGTTTCCAAGATGAGGTCAAACGACATTATTTTGTGCTCGGAATGAGCCTCCTGCCCCACAATTTGGGGAGAAAAAAGCAGTGAGGCTCCACACGCGCAAGAAAAACCATCACAATCATCATCACCACCACTACCCCCTCTGTTTCCACGGAGGAAAGGGGACAACGAGCAGAATCTTCCTGCAGAGACACTTCCAAGCATCAGTTGCAAACTCTTTGGGAACCAAACGTGCCCAATGGTGGTCTGGCCATACTGGGCTTCCGTGGTGCCGTCACCACAGTTAGGAGAAGGCTCCAGCCCCACAGGAGCTTCCCAGCCGGGCTCCAGGGAAGGTCACTCCTGCCCTCCCATCAAACCAGAACACCCACTACCATCCACAGAAATCACATATTTACTGGGAGGAAAATGGACCATTTCTGAAGTATGAACAGGAGGAACACTTTTTTTTTTTTTAATTCCATAAAAAAAATATTTACGGGAAGTTTCTTATTAAATCTCCCAAGATGGGCAGTTTTCCCCACGCTCCGTGGTGGGCCCAGCTGCCCATAAAGGCAGTAGGTATTTAACATATCACAGGCAAGGCCCTTCCCGGGATGTCATCGATTTGCATGCAAGGTGGCTGCATGGGGCAGCGTGCTCCAAAGGGAAGAATAAACCAACCAGGGGAAAAAAAAAAAAAAAAAAACCACAACAAAAAACCCAAAAAACTCCCATTACACAAGGTTTACCCTTCTGTTGGCTCCTAAAGAAAGAAAGCCCCATTAAAGAGCTGTCACTGTTTTAATTCCAGTTTTCCTACAGGGATATGATCCCATTCCCTTCCCCAAAAGATAAAGCAACTCGTCTGATAGAAATATTGGCTGCTTGGTGTGCGTGGGTGTTGTTTTCCCTTTTTTTTTTTTTTTTTGTTAGGAGTGAACAGGAACTGAACCTTGAACTTCATTTACCCTTTGAACTCGTTACCTTTAAACAAAATTCCCCATGCTTTCCCTCTTCAAACAAATTTCATCACAATTACAGTCCCTTCCAGTTCGCTTAAAGATATATAATCATTGACTTGACCTAATTACCTGGTGCAGGCCTTTCTCTACAAGGTGAAAGCCATATTGGTGTGAACAGAAGCTGACCCCTGTATTCTTGATACCCCAATTTTATTCTAATTATTGTATAGGAGGTTTTCCATCTTCCTCTGTCCTCCTGTTCCCTCCCCCCAGTTGCTATTTTGCTGCTGGCGCGTCCGGTGATGCCCTTTGGGTTGCGAGCTGCCTGGAGACAGGCTGCAAAATACATCTCATGTTGAAAAGCACAGTTTGTTGGTTGTTTTTTCTTTTTTTTTTTCCAAGCTCCTCCATTCAATAGGGAACCAGGAGATTCAGCCCTGCAAAAGGCTGCCAAGAACCAGCTCCCGTGGAAGCGTGTACCCTTCACCCATGAGAAGCACAGGGAGCAGCCTCGGACCCCCCCAGAGTGACACCCCACATCACAGTCCCCCCCCTTCAGGGAAGCCTGGGCTGTTTGTACACGTGGATTAAAAGCTCAAAGAATCAGGGAACAGGAATTCTGATGTGGAGATGGAAGCCAATGTTTCCTGTGAATCCAGAGCAAGGTGATGACATTGAGAACGTCAGCACAGAGACTTGGGGCCCCCACAATCCCCTGTTCCTCCAAATCCAAGAGAGGACACCTCCCCTGGAAGCCAAGGTCACTCAGCTGCCAAGAATCAATGTTTTCAGCCAAATGATATTTTCAGCTTCAACAGAGTCAGTCTGGCAAAGCCAGGACTCACGTGCACATCGCACCGATGGCTTCTCACCCTCTAATGCACCCTCCCAAACCGCAGTGGGAAGCTGCTGGGTTGATCCTAGTCCAACGTCACCTCTAACAGCTGGTGTGATGGAGTCAAATCCCTTCACACTCTTCTCACATCACCCCCGCTTGTCATCCTTTACCTTCTCTGTTTGCCTGTTCAAACGTCAAACTCTTCACAGCTTGGTGCAAACCAGCTTTGAGACCGGGGTAGTACCACAAAATATCACTGCAACAAGAATTAAATCATCTTCCAAAAGACTACAACAGGACTGTTGTACCTTCTTTATAAGGTTGAGGTTTACTGCGGATCCTCACCTTTTCTGAGGACGCTTTTCCCCTTAAAAATAAAATTAAGTTGCAATGAGAAGATGGAATTGCTCACCAATGTCACTAGCTTGCTAATTTCTGATGGCAGTCAGAGACAGATCAAGGCTTAGATTACCTCTGCAATTCAAGATATTTCCCTCTTATTCTTTAAAACCAACAAGAAAAATCTAACAAAACCAGCTCCAACATTAATAAAGCGTCACAGCAATTGACAGGCAGGGTCACTGAGAAATGGCACCTCCCTAACCTTCTCATTTGTCTTGGGCAATTGAAAAATAATTAGCAATTGCGAAAGGGTTCAATACCTAAGAGTAAACAAAGGGAAAAGGGTTACTCTAAGTCATGGTCCCATGGCCTGGGGCAGAGCTTTTTCTCATCCACAAGGTGAGCATCCCCCTCCATGAAAAATGAGCCAAGGACTGGCCAGGAAGCGAAGGGGCAGGTGGGGGACGGTCAACTGGAGCTGCTCTTCGCATTCAATCCCCTTCCTGCTCCCTCTTGGTTTTATAAGCACCACAACAAAAGGAAAGAGCAGAGACAGAGCGAGCCAGCACCGAATCGCACAGATAGGTGGTGCGCAAACCTCGGTTGTGTGTCAAAGAGGTAGTGCAGCCATTTGTTATGGTCTCTTGGCGAGAAAGGCCATGCTCAGATGCCCTGGAGCTCCACTGTAATAAATAGACACCGAAGATTAAAGGAGCAAATCCTACCACCTGCCCCAAGCCTGAACCCACAGATTTAGCATACTGGGGTACCCAAGAGGGATGGGGGCTTTGTAGACAGCAGAGCTGTAGCCATTTTATGGCAGTTTCTGCAACCTCCGGGCTCGTGGCGGTGCCCCTGGCTCAGAGAGCTCAGCTCCCCCGCTGAGCCCTGAATTCAGGGCTGGAATGGGAAGACCAAGGGGGAGGGGAGGAAAGCAGTGCTTGTCCCCATCCCTACCCCAGCCATCATGGGATCAAACCCAGGAACCAGAACCCAAAGTCACCACCATCGGCACTATTGTCCTGCTCTTCCCAGAGTTCTTTGATCAGCAGCAAGTTTGCATATCAAAGAAAAGGAGGAAAAGAGAATATTCAAATACCGATATTGTCTGGCCCTACTTCCCCTTGGTAGAGCTGCTTAGTTTTCCATCATAAAAGTCTGTGTGTTTTTCAGTCTTCTTGCTTTGTTTTTCTGTTGGTTGGGAGTTTTTTTCTTAAGCAAATTAAGAGTGGCTTTGCAAGACCTTAAATATACAATTGAAACATTTCTGACCAACTTATTCCAACTGCATTTGAAAGAGAAAATCTTGTGTTTGAGGTTTTTTTCCCAACTAGATTTCTTCTAGACCAGGGGAAGAGGAGGGATACAGAATTTTTCCTTGATTCAAAATAAGGTGCATTTTTTCCCCAACAAAATAATTGAAGCTGATAGATCTAGTCCTGCAGAACAAGCAAATCCAGGAGACACTCAAAGCAGATGTAGAATTTCCACCTACAGATTAAAATAAAGCAACTTTAAACCAACCTTGGCAGAAAGCAAACTGGAAACCCATCCTAGGAGCAGTGTCACCACCCTGGCGTCCACTAGATGACAAACATAGCTAAAAGTTGGCAGCAAAGATTTGTCACCTACTTGGGAGATGCCATTACAACTCAAGGGAGCCAAAGCCGTGTTCTGCTCCTTGATGGCTACAGAGATTACTCAGGTAGCTTCCTAGACTAGAGCTAGGACAGGGGTGTGAGCGTGGAAAGGGTACAAATGTACCTCTTTATTGTTTTGTACTTCCAAGGTTGCATTTTCCTTCCCACCAGTCTCCACTTACACACAGTCTTAAAGGAATTATGACAACAACGTTCCCAAACTTACCAAACCACTGGCCTTTCCTTCTAATCATAGCAGAAGGCTAAAAACATAGAAAGGGTGATAATCAAAGACAGGACCAAAGTTTAAAAATACAATACCAAGGTAAAGCTGAAAAACGCTCTGGCAAATCTAATCTCACCCTCCCAAAATAATGGAACAGATTTAAAAAAAAAAAAAAAAAAAGAAAAGAAAATCAAAAAGGGACTAAATTACTTTATGAGCACCGAGGCTGTAATTGCCTTCTTAGCAAGGAGCAACCTCTGGGTTTGTAAAGAACGAATGACCTTAGGCACACACGGTCAGCCTTTCTGATCAAGCTGCAAAATTAGCAGACGAAGGGTAATGTGGAAGATGCAATATATCTAGAGACTTTACTGAGCGTTTGATGTGGTGCCACAGCAAATCTCACTGAAAAAATTAATTTACCTCGGCTTGGATAGAAGCAATCGTCACAGACTGAAAATTGGCCCAAGGGCCACAGACAAAAGCTGGTGATAAATGGCTTTCTGTCACGTGGGGTTGAAGCGTCTGTGTTGGGGTACTGCAGGGTATTAGTCCCCGTTTTATCTAAGGCGAGTAAACAGTCCATTAATTCAATGAGCAGGAAGATACTAAATTAGGTGGTAATGCAAATATCAAGTGAAAGCAGAGGAAATAATAGTAGGGGACACAGGGAGGTTAGGAATATGGAGAGAATAATAAAATGAGATTCATCCTACTAGAGAATAAGACAGGGTAACAAAAAAGGTAACCCAGAGCACATCCAACACCAGGGAATGTTATGGAGTAAGAGGGGAGAAAATAAGAATTTGCAATGTAATTGAGGATCTCAAAAATCAATTGGTTGCGTGGTGCCCAGGGGTGAGGGACCTCTGCCTCCGAGAGAGAGGAGGGGAGTCGGGATAACAGGCTTCTTCCAGCAATGATGCAACATCAACACAGGCTGAACCCCAGCCCTGGATCTGGCCCAAAATCTTGGCAACTCACACCTAAAACACTGACCACCCGATGGGGGTGCAAAGGAACAGGATGGAAACCATTTCCCTCCAAGGTCAGGGGATCTCTGAACTCATCCCGTGGTCCACAGCTCCCTGGAACAATCTGCTCTGCTTCGAAGCATAAGGATACGAATGAAGTTTAAAGGAAGCAAAAATCAGGGTAGACTTGAAAGCTCCGCTGAGCCAAAGACCTCTCCTGCAGATGCCCACGGCCTTTGGGGGACAGCAGAGTTCTGTCTTTTTAGGTAACTGAAAGCAGGTAAAACAGAAATACAAGTTATGGGGGGTGGAGAGCACCACTCTACATATATTTTTGAAGATTGACACCAACTGCCTGCCTGCTCCAAATCTTCAAGGGAAGTTCAGCTCTATCATGCGTGTCCTCTCCACACACCTCATGCATCAGGTGTTTATCAGGAAAGGCAGAGCATTTCCAGGCTTTGGAAGGAGTTCAGAGAGTACAGGGAGCTTCCCTCCACTCAATTTTGTCCTCCCTTGGTTTTTGTGGCTTCTTCGCCCACCACTAGCCCAGCCTCTCCAAGGCATCTCTTTTGGCAGGCTCTTGTTGCCCTCGCCATAGGACTGTCTCAGCACTGAACCCTTTTACCCCAGATACCATCAGTTTAAAGTTAAAATAAACTTGCGATTTCTTCCCCCGAATTCCATCATTTTTGTTAATGCTTTGATCCTCTGCAGAGTGATGCCCGACCTTTTTCGTGTACAGCAAATGGCTGTCTCATCACTGAACGCAAAATAGTTCTTTGGCCAGAGAATCTGAAGGTGTTTGGGGCTCGAGGGCATTAAGATGCCATTGTCCCCTACAACACAGGGGGGACACACAGGGACCTGGGTCAAGCCACTCGCACTCCACATCAGCCCCAGCTCAATGGGAATTATTTCCTCCACTCCAATGGATGAATCTTAATGTAAAACCAGGCTAATGCTCTCCTCCTACCACTCTTTGATTCCCACTGTAAGCTCTTCAGGTTTGTCCAGGCAAAAAGTCACGGCTTCTTTCTCCAAAGGCTACTCAAGTGCCAGCAGCGTCTTCGTACCGTGTCGCTGCTGGGAAGGTGCCACTGCAAGGGCAACTCGGTTAAAAACTGCAGCTGCCGAGACACAGCCCTGGGTGATGGGATGTTTGAAGGAATTGATCTATCTGCCAGAGCGTTTGTTCAAGCACGGGGTGAGGGTGGTTAGAGGAGCGGCAGCAATTCACCAATTTCAAACAGCAGCTCCCACTTTAACCTATGAGTGCAGGGGAAAAAAAATAGGGGTGAAGCTTTGTAACCAAATAAAGAGAGCTGTGAGCTCAATAACAGGCATTATCCTATGGCAAAGATTTTGTTATTGTTGAGTACTGATCCCTTTATCTCTCGGAGACAATCAACCTTCAGCCAGAGGAGTCTAACCTTAAAACCCCATAACTCAATTTTACATAGTGTTAAAGTTTGGGGGGATATTTGTCAGTGCTGGAGCTGATACAATCAGTCTGGAGGACCCTAGAACAAAGAGCGGTGGGTGAAGAGCGTGTCACCTCCGCACACATTCGTTTCCTTGATGAACAAGGAGCTATTAGTTGGCGAGAAAGCATTATCAGGGTGAAGGATGATGCCGATTGTTTCGGCTGCTCTTCCCGTGACACTGGATTAGAAGAAGTCCCAGTGTTTGCTCGCTGCCCCACCGGCTCTGCCCCCGTCGCACGCAGGTAACGCACGCTCCCAGCCAGCCTTCACCGCCAACCAAAAATCAATCTGGACACCCAATCTCTTTTCAACTGCCACATCTCTCCCAGGGTTAAACAATAAAAGTTTAACTTGTTTTAAGACATAGTTCATCACCGTAAGCCTTAAACAAAGCTACTCTTTAAAATACACACGTGCGCGCGCACACACAGTGCCTTCGTGCAAAATGACAGTGACAGAACATCCAACGTGGCCTCTTTGCTTGAGTAAACCCACCGGCAGGTACAACAGCTCTGGGGAGAAGCTCGCTGAATAAAGTTGTCCTTGACTCCTTATATTTATAGGAGAAATGAAAGAAGCGAAACGAAAAAAGAAAAGAGGCCTTTTCTTCCCTCCAGTTGTCCTTTAACACATTTCGCTTTAGAATTTATTATAACCACTCTTCAAATTAAATTCTTCAGGACAGTGGCTTTATTTTTGCACATAGTGATTTTCAGCACTACATAACCTGAGTAATAATTTAATGTATTCCCTGTGGCTCACATTGAACCACACGTTTAAGCACATGCTTAAGTCGGAATGAAGTCAGCAGTAGTTTAGCATGTGTTAATGTATATATAGCAGGGGCTTTTATTGCTGTCCAGACCATTTCTCTCAGCTGGGAATTTTGTATTTCAGGACTTGTTAGTGTTTCATGATTGATCCTGCAGGATACGGGTGCAATCATCGTCATTCCCACCAGCAGTTCCACCCAGGTGAGCAGACACGGCTCTGAACGTGTCTGTGGGATGAAGGTGTCTTTATTCACACCGTTCCTGTCTTCTCCCCCACGGGAGAAGGGCCTCAGGCTCTGTGTGCACAGGCTCCAGGAACACGGGGAAGACACGTGTTTTGTTTGCTTTTTTGTCCTGGAGTTGTCACACAAACATGTGCTACAGAGGAACGAAGAGAAGTTCACCCTGGTTGCAGGCAAGTCATTCGAGCAGAGGAGGAGCCTCCTCCACTTCCCTTGCTAACAACAGCATTACGCTCAAAATTCTAATACCAAAAGAATGAAACCCCAATCTTTGCTGTTATCACCGAATGACCGAATGGCAGGGGTTGGAAGGAACCTTTGGACATCATCTACTCAAACACCCCATTGCCAAAGCAGGTTCACCCAGAATAGGTTGGACAGGAACTCACCCAGGCAGGTTTGGAATATCTCCAGAGAAGGAGATTCCACAACCAGTGGAATACATTTCCCCAGCACATTTCAAGTGCGTGATCTAGAGCATCTTTTATCCTTGTTCCTGTTGAAGTATGCCTGCAGAAACCACCCAATGCTTTATCTTACTACTCAGATATTTGGTGAAGGAATGCCAGTTCTGGATTTGCTGTAAGCCCATCGCTACCAGTGCTGAGCACACTCAACCCCTGGCAATTCTGGAAGGGCAAAACACCATGTCCCAAGTCACGGCGAGGTCCTTGGTGCCGGCTGGGGACTCTGAGCATCCCAAGGCTGCTCTGCATGGGCTGATCCAGAACCAGCACCTCCTCTGCCACGCTCCCCGACCACCGCCCCTCAGCATCCCACCCTCCGAGCATCCCTCCAGGGGAGCAAACCCCACGCGGGTCGGTACCGAGAGACGCCGGTGCCTGATAATTTAGGAAAACAGAATCACTTCCTTTTTCAAAAGGGCAAAAGAGACACCGTGATGAAGTTCCACCCCGACACTTTGTTAACTTGCATTTCCTGCATATTGATCCCTCTGCTGGGGAGAATATAGAGACACAAAGCGTTTATGCCTTGGATTTACATACTCATGAATAAAAGGGCCTTTAGGAGGCGGGTGCGTGAGTTATCCCAGCCCCCAGCGCAACAGCAACTTGCGCATTGATAATTCACGTGTGTTTGACATGAGGAACACGCGATTCGCCACGAGAGGAAGCTCTATCCCGGCTCCTGACAAGCTGCCACATCACCCGGGACCGCGCACCCCACAGCCGGCTCCGATCCCCCCCCCAACTCAAATCATCTCCGGGCCGAGGGCATCCTCCTCCGCAATTAATTTGGAGCTGTGCTCATAAGCCAACCGTCCCTCTTTTCACACAAACTCGCTGCTGTTAAGCCGCTTACTAAAACAAAACAAAAAAAAAAAAATAAAAAATGCACATAACACCTTGTCGTTAAAGACTATCCTCTAGGTACGGAAAATAAATCTGTTCATCTGATCCTGCACTTATAAAGCAATACAAAGAAACTTTAATTATGCTTTTTCCCTGTCGGCAAACAGCAAAGGCGGCAGGATTTTTGCTTTAGAAAAGCCGCATTAATAAGTTATCGGCGTTTCACTGACTTCTAAGCGATTTCCATTATAACTCCTGTCTGGGGCCCCACAGACCCACTGAACTGCTGAGATTTTACACCACACATTTCATAACATTTCTGTTTTTCTTAAGAGCTCTTGCGATCAAGGAATTACTTGAGAACCTCAACTTAAAAAAACCAAAGAAACACAAACAAACATCTCAGTGGTTGGGCAGAAACACCTTTCCAAACCACAACCCAACGCCTGCAACACCCAGAGACCGAATCACAAACACATCATTTTGCATAAAAGCAACTCATGCTTTTAAAGCCACCGCTTGAATCCTGAGGTTGACAGCCCTTAATTGCAAATAACCACCATGAAATCGCAGCCCGTTTAGATGTGGGAGCTTCAGGGATGGGCTGGACCAAAACATTTGGGGGCCCGATCCGGTTTCTGTCAGGATTACGTCCCAGAAAAGTGCTAAGGAACCACTGGATGGGTTGCCCCGAAGAGACCCAGGCTGCTGGCCCACGCAGGGCTGAGTGGCAGCAGAGATTTGCCCTCTGCCCCCCCCATCAGTGTGTTATTTCAACGCTTTATAATGAAAAACTGCTTTTACGGGGTGCAGGGGAAGGTAGAGGGGGAGATTAGAGGAGACAGAAGGCACTTCCAATCACCCACCCTTCCACAGACGCCCTTAGCACAAGAACAACCTCTCAGACCAACTCCTAAACATCTCCACTTGAGGAAAAACGACGTTGAGCTGAACACGGGCACCTGCAAAGCTGCGGGCTCCGTCGGCCACCCTCGGGACCAGCATCCGCAGCTCGACGTGCCCGGCTGATGGAAGGGGCGGCCACAAGTCAGACGGGATTTCTGCAGCCATTACTTGGCACTACAATTTGCTGCAGCTGTGAAACCCCAAAGGAAGAACACGAAGCTGCTTTGGGTTGGGTTTGGTTTGTTGGAGTTTTCGGGGGTTTTTTTCATTTGTTTGTTTTAAGTGAAAGCTGAAAATCTTGGTAGCGTTACTCTCCCTGCTGCTTGTTCTCTACAAAGGTCTGAGCTCTCCGATATAATTTATTCATCTGTTTCTGGCAGCCTGCGAGCAACCCACCCTCCTCCTCTCCACCCCGAACAAATAATCCTTAATATAGAGGTGAAGCGAGTTGCTCCGTATAAAATATAGCCAAACCTTTTGACCAGCCAGAGTACCGTTCCAGGAACTTATTTGCACAATGCCAGGGACATTATCACACCGGGCTTGAAAGCGCTAATGTTATGGTGCATTTCCATTCAGAAAACGATAAATCAAAGACCATGAGCCCCGTAGCTTTAAGGGAGCCTGATTTCTTTACAAACTGTCACCCAGTGTAAGTAGATATTTTTTTTAGAAGGCATGTTTTCTTATATGTGGTTGTTCTCCTCCCCTTGGCAAAACTCACATTGAACTGGTCAAACCCGCTCCAGGCTGTGGTGAGGAGAAATAACCGATCTGGTTTTTAACCTCTCACTCCCTGGGCTCATTTGGACGATGCTGGAGATCCAGAAGGGAACGAGCCAGGAGAAACCTTCAGCAGCAATCGCTCCCCTCGCAAACCCCTTCCCCAAAGGGTTCCTACATCGTGATGTCTCATGCATCAACAGCAAGTTTATGATAACACAGTCAAAAGCAACAAAAGGCATTTCTGGACACGAGGGAGGCAGAGATAATTGCTTCTAATGGTGTTTGAGAAGCAAAATTTAAGCTTTCAGTTCCGGCATAAGAGGCGTTTCCGCTCAATTTGCTGAAATTTGGGATTTGAACTATACACGCTATCAAGCTCACAGACACTCAGTGTTTCTGAAACAGGTTCTCAGTCTGCATTTTATTTCACACACTTTGTTATTACACCTGAAATTCAGCAGCGTTTGGGCGAGCGGCACCTTTGGGCCACAGCGGAGGCTGAGCCCCCCCAGGCCACACACAACACCCCCCCTCCATCAGGCACCCGCTGTGTCTCACCGCCGCTGCGCATCCCAATGCGATGGACGCCAGGCTGTCACTGGGGGAGAAAACCACAATTTCCACTTTTGGCTTGGAAAAGCAGAAATCTGCTGTTACGCCACCGACAACAAGGGCTTAATTCAAGCCCCCTCCGCTCCCCGCGCTGTCGGAGGAAACTCGCAGAAACACCTGGGTTGGAGGCTGGGGGGGTAGTGGGTTGGGGCTTTTTT
>JAOXJK010000011.1:6067111-6110581 GCA_025774025.1 Xenus cinereus
TTTTGTAATAATGGTGAATTTTCATGCTTTTTTTCTTGACAAATGTTCTGAGCATTCAGATGTTTAGTATCATGGGGGAATAAAGATTTATTACAGTAAATCCAATTATTTTAAAAAAATCAAATTATGTATTTATTTGAGGAGGCTTTTCTCTTCTCCTCCCCTCATTTCATGCGATGAACACCCCCAGAAAGAAAAAAGGAACTAACTTTTTCAAGAAATGCAAAAAAGGCTTTTTGTATTTCTCTGTGCTACAGCAATAGGAGTTTCTATTGAGGGCAAACATCTCCCCCTTCCTTGCTGGGCATTTGCTATGAGCTAAACCTATTTCTGGCCTCTACAGAACCTCATTCAAGGTGCCCCCTGGAACAGTCTGAGGCAAGAAACATCATCCCAGCCCCATCCCAGGACAGGGCTGGATGTCACACTCAAGTGCTCTGCCGAAGGTTTTCTTGTCCCTTCTAGCTGAAGGGTCCTGCGTGCCCTGCTGCAGCCCCTGGCCGGGACTCCCAGCCTTTGAAAGGATTTTAAAGCTTTGTGATAAGGGGGAGCTTGGTTCCTGGTTTGAACTCTCCACACGCAATAGCAACAGTCTCAAACTTACACATACCCCTTGATTTTCCTATGTATATATGTAAATAAAAATGCAAATACCCCTCCATGCAGCCTTTCCTAGAGCACACACGTTTGCCTCCTACCTATGACATTTTTCCAAGCAGAGCGTTTTGTTTTCTCCTATAATCATTACTTGCCTCCCAAAATTTGTGCACAATACCTTAGGTAGCAGAATAATTTATAAGTCTATGTAAAAGCAAAGCTGTGCAGCTGCTCAGAGTTTGCAAAACTATGAAGCAGGAGGGATTTTAATGCAAAAAAAAAAAATACTGTCTCTACACAGATTAGTTTGCCCAGAATATAATAGATACACAGAGACAGAGAACTGCACGCTCAGAGCTGCAGGAAGCAAAGCTTCAGCGCTGATAAAGGGACCTGTCAGAAGTGTTGATACTAAAGCTTTTCTTTTTTTTAAGTTAAAGAACATATGCCTTTGTGTATATTTTATTTTTCATTAATTAACTCTCCATTCCGCACACCACCCAAACACATCTTGGACTTTACAAGGCGTTCTAACAAAAGTTTTTTTGTTTTCTTTTTGTCTGTACGTGTTATGACATTTCCAGGGTTGTAGCTGGCACTCATGTTTATAGAGCAGGGGAATTCCACGCATGGCGATAGAATAGATATTTTAACAATATGTTACAAATATTGTCAATTCGATATTTTTTCCCTTGCGTTTTCAAACACATCATAAATCTAGCCCGGGTTTCTGCATATGAACCCTGCTTACCACTGAGCTGGAGACTCTTGGCATGAACGCAAAGAGGGTTTTTTATAAATAAAACTTAGTAAAATCACTGTGCACTCCATTAATTCAGGAACACTCCGCCTCAGCTTCAAAGGGGATCTTTACAGTAAAGATGGTGTTTTTGCTGCTTTAATGATTTGCTACTTGTACTTGTCATAACTACATGAACCAAATATGCAATAGCAGGGAGCAGCGGTTTGGGGGAAACACACAGTTCCGTCTCCCATCCAGCTCCGCTTCAGTTCAATTCAAGAGATTTGAGGCTTTATATAGAAAAGCTACTTCATAAATCTAACACTCCAGGCCTTTGTATAATGCCAGTTAATGAAAGCAAGCTACACGCACGCCCCGGGTACGTACATACCTCCTGCGCTGCTACGACATCCAGCCCCAAGAACAACCAGCGACCCACGAAGTGCTCAGCGCCCGAGCCAAAGCAGGGCCCATGGACGTAAAACGATACGTACTTCATCTAAATAGTATATACTATGAGATAAGTGGCCTAGCAAGACTTTCCACACTTATTTACTTAATCCTTTTACTAAACACGAAGGCTCCCAATTTTTAAGTCATGTTTTATCCCGGCTTGTCCCTTAACCCACTTCCCCTGCCATATATTTATAATTTTTTTTCCTCCTACTTTTGGGAGGTGACACTTTCTGGGGTTAAGGTACAGAGCCAGGAGAAGCAGTAAATCTCGGCCCAATTCCTGGACACACCTGTAGGCACTCTCATACTTAAGCACATTTCTTGAGCCTCAGTTTTTCTAAATCTCATAAATAGGAATGACTATCCCTGCTCTCTCACATATTTTGACTACTTATGAATATTTTAAGGAACACTACTATTCAGCAAATACACACACAGCACTTCAGATAAAACCATTTGGGATTCATTTTTGATGGAAAACCAAAAGCGTTGTTATAAGCTCAATAAAAATAAATCTGGTTATGCTCATCTCTTTGGGGTTTTCTTCAAAGCAAAGTAAAAAGTCATCTCCTACAACTGCATCCAGTGTGAGGGTTTTTAATGTGAACGAGTAGGTGGAAGCTGAGTTCTCTGTTCAATGCCGTGCTCAGGGTTCACCCATCAGCAGGAAGAACCAGGTACCCATAGGAGGGTTTGGAGGGACACTTCTTTGTCAGCCCCAGATTGGAGCCCTCGGCTGGGAGGGCAGAGCCACATTTTCTCCACCTCTGAAGGTCTGTGTCTTCAAGCAGAGTGTTACAGAGCAGCTTGTGCTCCTGAGTGTCTCAAAATACTGTACAGACATCAATGATTTAATGTAAGTCACTTCTACCAGTGACCACATTGTCTTTTTACTCTTGCCCATCTTTGTATGTCTTTTGGGTTTGGGAATGGAGGGGCTGAGAGACACCACTGACAATAATTTAGTGCAAAGTCCTATTCCAGCAAAGCCAAACTTTCAGCCTGACCCACCTTTTTCTTCTTTGATCCCTCCTTTTGCGTCGCTCCCTGTCCCTCCGTTCTCTTCCCAAATACTCATCTCTTCCCTCCAGCCTCCCTCTCCTCCCGTTTGACAGTGATTCCCTTGCAGTACCCCAGAACGGCCTCTCGCCGCTCCCTCAGACCACGCGTTCCTTCTAAACCAAAGCTGTTGCAGAACATTTCCCCTGTGCTGAGTTGTGAGAAGAGACGGAAACAGCGGAAAGGGACTTGGGGGAGGGCTATGACTGACCCAGGTCCTCTCCAGATTTTCTTTGCCAACTTTCCTTAGCTCCCTTTCCACAAAGCGGAGGTTGCTGCAAGACAGCAAAGTCATGGATGCATAAAATATATTAAGTGTATAAAATGCTTCACATAGGCAGTCAGCCCTCCTCCAAAAAAAAATCCAAGTCACCCTGGGGCTCTGCTCACCAAAGGAACACAAGGCAAAAATAATTTGCAGCTACACACTATGGCCAAGAACATCACCTGGTACCCATGGCTTGGGCACAGCAACTCATCCTGCGGCATATGCTCTGTTTGGTTATATCTTCCTCAAACTGCATCCTCAGGAGCAGACCTGCATTCCAGTTTCAGATACTGGGAGGTATCAAGACCAGTTCTATTCATTTCAGCCAATACTGGAAACCAGCAGGTTGGGACAGCTGGAATCACCGAAGTTTTGGTCTTCAGAGGGATTTCAGCACAGCTCCAAGTTCAAGGAGCACAGCTGCCTTTCCCAGACACAGTAACAAGTTGTGTTTAAACCTCTTTAAGAAAAGCTGTTCACTAGATATTACAAAGAAAACCCCATCCCTTCTTAGAAGAAGCCTTTTCCTTTGCTGCATCAGCCTGTTATTTAAAGGCACTGGCGGTGCAGCTAGGCAGCTAGTTTATGCCTAGTTTTTTTTGCAGTCATCTTATCAATATGTTCAAGCACATGAGTTTTTTTTTTTATTTAAAACCAAGCCCCACATTGTCATTCTCCAGCTCTTTTCCACTCAGCACACACTAAGTTCTCATCACCACCTTTCCTTCCCCCAGCAGGGTACCACAAACTGAAGCTGAGGCTCTCACGGTGTCCGAGCCCCTGTTTTCACTCCCAAGTTGTCCTGTTTCCTTAGTCCATTTTTTTCCCCAATAGCATAAGTTCCCAAGATGACATAGGGACACGTTTAGAGACACCTACGTACCTGAAGACCCAAACACTCGTACAGGAATTCCTAGCAGGCATTTAAGCTAGCCAGGCACTTCATTTACAAGTCTATACGTAGTTCTACTAACCAGTTTTTCCTCATATTACTCAGGCTTCCAACTCTATAAAAGAATAAAGAATATTTCAAAAGAACAAAAGCATCCCTCCTCCACCCTTTAAATTGTATGAACTTTCAAAATTAAAAAAAAAATCTAATTTTGAGCCCTTTTATGTGTTCTAATCCTCTCTCTTCTTTTTTTTAATTTTGAACACAGCTGTCTGTTGTACTTTCTCAAATGATGCCAGATGCTGGGTTCATCAACCAAACGCATGAAAACAATGGTTTGAAAGCAATTAGAAGCACCGAGGCTGCACCGAGGCTCATATTAAAATGTGATAACACTGTTCTAGTGGGAATTGCAACGCTGCTGCATTTCTGACATTTCTGTGCTGCCAGACAGACAGGATGTGCTGGAAGTGGGCCCTGATCGAGGAGGTAACATACTGGAATTTATTCCTGGAGTAAATGAAGGATTAGCTGAGTTGGAACACTCGCAAGGATTTTTATTACAGCCCCAGCTCCCATCTTGTTTGAACACTGGCGGTTCCTGCTCTCTGTGCTTGTGTATCACAACTATTATTTAAGGAAAAAGGGCGAACCTTTAAGCAAAAAGGACAAACCCATCGAACCACACGCCGTGGCTGTACCCAATGCCCCAAATCAGGAAGCAGAGCTGAGCTCCACTGATCCAATAGAGTCAAAGGAGCTCCAGGTCAACTCCGAGGAAATACATATCCATCAATTGCCCCGAATATGCAGAAGTACCCACTGACACGGCTTGTGACCTGCAGGCACCCTGGAAAGTTTAAATCATCACCCGCTTTATTGCGGAAATGAAGATCAAAGTCACAATCAGAGTCTCCCAGCTTGTTAACAGACATAACAAGAGATGGTCACGGTCCTGAAAAATTTACAGCCTGACCATTTGTCTACACCTGGAGGTTGATTCAATTTCAAGTTTGGGTTAACATGAAGCAATGAGACCGGAGGAAGCCTGCTGAAGGTTACCCAACAGTCTTCGCTCCCAAGTCGATGGCCCATGGGAATACACTGCCCTTTCTGAACTTTATTAAGCCTTTTCTGGAGACAGAAGTTTTGCAGAAAAAATTTCCTGCACTAGTCCAAGACAATACGTTTATGTCAGCACTGTAGTTTTGTATTACTTGCTCTCAAGGGTAAGGAGAAATGGACTTCTGCTGCTCAGAAAGGATTCTAACCCCAGCTCCTGATATTGCCCTCACTATAGCATCACCCCTGTCCGCCCCAAGAGCTGCTACACACAGCTATATATTCAATTTAAGCTCTTCTCTGCGTTTGCATAGGAAACATCACACACATCCAGCCCTTCCCCGCTCCCCAAGCTCACAACAGTGAGAACTCACCCCTCCTTCCCCTGGCTCCTACTCACCTCGGGACAGAAATTCCAAGTGGTACCTAAAAGACCAAAAAGAAAAAGAAGACAGACATAAGCATACATTATTTTCTTAATGATTTGTTCCAGCCTGATGAATAAGTGACAGATGGGAGAATTATGCCAGAAATGCTGCCAGGAGCTCGGCGAATGGTCACCACACACGTTTTGTGCAAGAAGCTTCAAGGGGAATCGCGAGTCCTACAGATGCAAACTGGCCCCTGCGGCACCCTCTGCTCCCCGAGGAACCTCCTTCACTTCTCCTCCTCTTGAAGAGTTCCAAAGGCTCCCATTAGAACAGGGCTCTCTCTCCAAACACAGAGGTTTACATGACCTTTTGCTTTGCAGCTTTAAAGGCCTCTAAAGGTCTCTTCCAACCCAAACTATTCTATGATTCTATTCTATGACTCTTTTCTTAACCTCATCTCACCCCTTCCCTTGCAGCAGCTCGCAAACTGCCCAATACTGGCCATGCCAAACAAAATTCTTCATGATTTCTTCATCTCTCGTGCTTTGAATGCATCTTGGGTTGACATCAGAGTCATTTTAATAAGAGAACAGCACTGGCAAGTTTTGGAAACAGATCGAGGACTGGGGATAAACCACAAAGTGACCCATTCACAGGCAAAATGTGTAACAAAGGGTTGGTCTATAGGCATTAGTGGCAAGAATCCAGTGTGTAAAAATCTAATCAATTTGTTTCCTCATTAAAAGCTTTCATGAAGAAAATGATTTAACACAAACATTCGAGCAACTGACACAGATTAATTAGAAAACAACAACAGAATTCTGATTAAGGGCATAATATTTATTTGACTTGTTTGCTTTGGACAAAAATAAAAAACAAGAAACGTGCACAGACAGAAAAAAAAAAAAAAACTTTCCTGGGAGAATGGGCTCAGTGATAAATAACAGCTGTAATACATTGAAAGAGCCACACCACTGTGCTTTGTGGTGAGAAAGGGCGGCAGATTTCTCTGGGCCTTCGGATGCTCTTGGCAGTGGTCCCCCATTTTCACAGCAAGCTCTTTCCCATCCATCCTACACCAGCTTCACCTTATCTCTCAAGCCCAGGGAAGCGACACCACCTGCCCAAGGTCAGGGGAACCATCACAGCAGCTCCATCCTTTTGTTCCCAGTCAGCATTAACGATTACTCAACATTTGCTATGAGAATTCAAACATTATTCAACCTTTGATTTGGGAAATCTCTCCTCCCTGGGCTGAGGCTCTGCAAGAGGTACCTGTGTCCCCACAGCCCCCCAAGTCCAGCATCTCCAAGAGTTGAAATACTTTTGTCTCCTGAACAGACAACGACTGCGAGACAAGGACAGCAAAAAATCACTTATTTTGTGAACTTTTGTCTCTTGTGCTTGAGAGACTGTCCTAATCTCCCCTGAACATGTTTTAGTGATAACATTTACTGCACTAGGACCAAAATGATTTTCTGTCACTTCTAATTCCAGTTCAATAAAAGTATAAGAGCTTTGTTTCTAACCTCTGTCATTTTTAATACAGTAAAATGGTTTAAAAAAAATGTAAAATTGAGTTCCATTTCCTACTGGACCAGCAAGCCCATGTTAGCTTCACTCTGATCAAATTTAAGGAGGGGGGGGCAGGGGAAATACCAAAAAGATGCTTTGCTTTTTTTTTTTTTAAGCATAAGGAAACAGTCAAAAATTCTAATCTCATCAGATCAGGATGTGTCTTTAATCTCATGCTTTGATCATTTTCACTCTGGAAAGGCTTAAGCAGAGAATGAAAGTTAGTTTAAAAATCTAATCGGGAGTGGGGGGAAGATGGTCTTGTTCTTATGGAAGATGAAAGAGTAATGATCTAATTCCTTCATCTGCCACTGACTGCATGAAAATCTTGAATAAATTACTTATCTCAACAGCTTAAAAGGCACCCATATATGATGCCACAGTATTTCCAGTATGTTCACTTAGAGGATTTCTTTCTTTCCTCCGATGTTTCATACATGTTTAAGAGGGTAGGGGGAAGGATGACTTTCAGCATCGGTGTTTTCACCACCCCTTACTACAGGAACTTCAGCCTTAGTTAATCAGCAATTTATATTTTCACAATTTTTAGACATGGCCAGAATAACTTTTTGTTCCTGCATTACCCAATAAATGCAATTATTTGGGCAAAACACCCATTTTTGCTTCAACAACCTGGGTAGCAAATAGGGCCAGCTCAAATATATCTATAGCCCTGTCACATCCTTATGGATTCAGAATAAAGCATGTTTCTGCGCAGCAGAGGAGGAGGAACTCAGCCAGCAGAAGCAGGTTTGTCATCGTGGGCCATTCTCCAAAGCACAGAGCTTGAGGCCAATTCCGATTTTTGTTCCCAATTAAGACACCACTAACTGACAAGCACGTTACGCCTTTAACATGCACGATCTGTGGGTAACAGGCAGTTACACAACGTTTCGTTCTTTAGCTTTGCGGGAGGTTTACCCTGAAAGACACAGTCCAATCATTTCTCCCAGCAAATAATTAAAAGAAAAAAAAATGCAACTGCTCCATACACTTTCTCCCTTGAGCCAGACAGTATAAATTAGAAACTGTGGGCTTAATCCTCGTTCAACTGCATCTTTACTTTGGAGGTTACTTGCCTTGGGATCAGTTTGACATCTTCATCTTTAATAAACAGTTTTCAGATTTCACAAAGAACCGGAATAAAATCTTCTCATTCATTTTAACCAGAAAGTTTGGGAATAGGTGATACATTTGGTCATGCCTTTTAAGCACTTGATTAAAAAAGCCCCTACCCACCAGCTGTGGGTGGAATCCCCCAACAAGACAACCTCTTAAGGCAAACCCTAGCAGAGTTTTCAACCAAATAGAAAGGTCCAGTCTACATCAGACCTTAAGAAAGTGGAAGGAGATGGAGAAAAACTCTTGTCAAATCATTAACTAGTTTCAGCCAAACGACCTCACAAAGGAATCTATTGAGAATTTTGATGCAATATGTAAAGCGAGGAACTAACCCAGAAATATCTGATTTCCATTACAAAGCCAAAGAGCGAATGTTGCACTGCCAATACTTTAACAAAAGACATCCCAGAAGTATTTCCCCTGCCTGGTTCACAAGAACCACCCACCTCTCACCTCATCGGTGCATATTTTGGGCTAGACAGGAAGAAGCCACAGATTTGTTCAGTTCAAAACACAAACTGTTTCTCATGATCGTGTAGCCTTTGAGGTTACGCACTCAACAAGCAAACATCAGTGGAGCTTGCTTTTCTGGAAATGTTTATGTTCTTTGCTCCTGAAAAACATACAGATCCCAGTTCTAATCCATCAGCCTCCTATTAGCAGTGTCTCCAACTGGACCTAATCAAAGTTGCAACTCAACTGTGTAAACAGACCTCAGAGGGTGAATTGCCATGAGAAAGAGTAGAAGAAAACGCTGTTCAAGGAATCATAGAATGGTTTGGACCAGAAAGGACCTTAAAGATCATCTCATTCAACCCCCTGCCCTGGGCAGGGACACCTCCCACCACACCAGGCTGCTCAAAGCCCCATCCAACCTGGCCTTGAACCCCTCCAGGGACAGGGCAGCCCCAGCTTCTCTGGGCAACCTGGGCCAGGCTCTCACCACCCTCACAGCAAAAAATTTCTTCTTAATATCTCAGCTAAGTCTCCCTCTCTGTTTAAAACTGTTCCCCCTCATCCTATGGCTCCCCTCCCCAATCAAGAGTCCCTTCCCATCTTTTCTGGAGCCCCTTGAGGGACTGGAAGGGGCTCTAAGGTCCCCCTGGAGCCTTCTCTTCTTTGGGCTGAACATCCCCAACTTTCTCAGCCTGTCCTCGTAGGAGAGACTGTCACATTGGAAAGGGAAGCAGTCACAGAGCTGGCAGGTTTGCCAAGAATGCTCCTTCTCAACAGGAACCCACTCTCCTTACAGTTTGAGCCAGAACTAACATTTCTCCATATCTGGTCTGGAATGCCCAGAGCCTCCTGCTGCCTCCTACAGAGACAGAACTTGGTCTTCAGAAGTGAAGGATGCTTCCAGGAGACAACAGAACCTTAATCACAGATCTTATCCTGGCACTGGTTTGTAACAGAAGCCAAATTGGAAGCAACCCCAAGGGTATCAGTTCAGCACTTGTGAGTTCTCCAAATCCTACCCTTTCTACCTGTCCTGTAGATGGATTCACCTCCAAGAGGTAGAGTTTGCTCTTCATAACTTTTACTCAAAAGCAGTCGCCTGAGGACAGTGATGCTGCCAAGCCTGAGCAAGCAGGACTCCTTTTCTTGCAGGCACAGGGCTACTAGCAAAGAAGTTGCTTCAACATTCCTATCATCTCAGCAGCAATGTTTAAACCTAGAAAACTCAGAAATAACCTCTTTTTGTTCAAAAAGGGCAAATTAAGCCCTGGAATATGCAATGATGAAATTCCATCCCAGATCGGTATTATTCCTGCCACACCAGGTCTAGATTTGCCCTCTGGTATGAGCACAGGGCTCCTGTTTGCTTGGAACACTGAGATAATTTAGTTTTCTTCCTACATTTCCAACCTCTACAAAGAATTCAAGCAGATCTACCCCAGACCCCTAATCCTCGGTTGTATGGGGAAGGGGAGGGTCACAAATCCCATCAATGCTCAGAAATCCAATAAAACACACAATTAGCACACCCACTCCTCCCATCCACAACTTGAGTTTGCCGATCAGCATCCACTGCTTCCAGCAAATCCCAGAGCTGAAGGAGTCAAACCAGATCCATTTGGGGCTAGAAGCAAAAATTGCCGTCTGAAATCTTACGGTCTGTATTATGCAGGGGGTCAGACTTGATGGTTATAATGGTCTCTTTGCAGCTCTAAAGTCTAGTGAAGTCTAAACCCCACTTTCCTCACAGACTCAATTTCAGCAGGAACCATAAAATAAAGTCAGGTTTCAATCAAATTTCCTGTATTTTCCTGTCCAATTAAGAACACTAATATCACCACATATGTTATTAAATTAGATATTTCAAGACAGTCTAATTTGTTTGGTGCACAGTATTTGTTGGTTTTTAATGTTTGCAAAAAAATTTTGAAAAAAAAAATCAATGCTGTACAAGATTTCAAGCAGAAAAAAAAAAAGATGAAAATGGGATTGGGGAGCTCACCATTAGCAAAGTCGGTTACAAACCACTTCAAATGCATTTCTCAGTTAAATGTTACAGAAGCAGCAGCAGCTACGCGAAGACTCTGGTTACACAATTTCAATCATTTACAGTCCTCAGGTTTCAGATTAACAATGCATTCACAAGGAAATGGATGGGGAAACGGGGGTAATTTTATCAGCTGGAATGGAAAATGATGCAAATTACCGAAAGGAGTCGAACCCAGAAGGCACCAAACTGCATTACTGGGAGAGTGAATGGCCACATTCACCCCAGGTATAAGAGCAGGTAGGATACCATAACAGCTGAATTGAATTTATGCCCCCGCCACGCCGTATCTTAACACAGGAGAATTCCTTCCTCAGCACTCCCCAAAAGGAGGGGTGGGGGGAAAAAATCCCCTACCGAGATTACAGACTAAATTGGGAACATCCTAACAGAAACTTTAGCAGACTTTAAAAAGAAATAATCACCGCGGCCGGTATTAAACTTGACTGTTGAAAACTAAAGGAATGCCTGCGCTCACACACACCCCGGCGCAGATGTACCCGTGCAGGGTGGTGAGAGGCTTTAGATCTCCATTAACACCAGCTGGTGCAGCGCACACTCATATGTCCCCACACCGGCGCTCCCCCCACCCCGAGAAGGGCCACATCCCCCCCTGCACAAAGATTTAAAAAAAAAAATAATAATTACACAACTCGAGGAGCTCGTTTTTAGGATAAGAGGTTTTGCATTCGCATTTTCTAAGTGACTGGGACTCGCTTTTATTTTTTGCAGAATAAATCTGTATTTAACGGGCAAAGTGTGAATGAAACCCTGCTCAGCAAGATCGTTTCCTTGCTGAGCAAATAAATTTCAGCTCTCTGAAGAACACGAAGGAGGAGAACAGCACTTTGCCTAATTAAGGACAATGTGGTGGGGCTACAGTCCAGCCCCGGCGTTAATGTGCTGAGCTCAATTATCTGCCCATCAGGTCACATTCTTAAATTCCTTTTTATCTTGGTATCACGCGTTATTCAGTATAATGAGTTTAATATTGGTAGGAATTACAGGCAGTGCATTTACACTAATGAAGCAAAATTGCCCTGGAATTGCATTTTCTTTAATTTCAATCTTAAAACTTTAAAGTAAGGTTGAAAATTGAAGTAATAAGTGTAGTTAATACAGTTAGAAGTTTATTAAAACAGGCCAAACAGGCTGTTTTAGACAGATTTTTTAGATATATTTCCATTAGTGAATGTTTTATAATCCTACTCTAATACCTTGGCACAGAAAGGATTAAGTTCAGCCCGATAATTAGGCAAAATTCCCCTGGTGTTGGAGTAGCTACGGGTCAGCTACACCTGTAAACCAATAAAACCAGTAGCTTACTGGTTTGTGACAGCCTGCATGAACCACATGTGACAGCAAACTTGCTGAGATTTGTAGCACGGCCTCAAGGATGCCCAAAGCAGAGGCAGCCGCTGTGTTCTCTTTACCCTGACACTTCCATTTGGGGTCAAACCATCCCATTTGAGCTCCAGCAGCAAGTGTGGGGTTTCTTATTGACGATACCGCTGTTGGTGCCAGACGTGGCAAAGCACCCAGCAGGAACCAGGTGAGGGCATTACCTAGGTTTGGTCCCCAAAAACAGGTATTTCTGTGGCTCAGATTGAAACAGAGCGTGGAACCGCATACCCAGGCACCGGGAGCATCAAGGACTCCCTCTGTATTCTGCATCTCTGCACCAAGGGCGAGCAGTGTCCATGTTCAGAGGCTGTATTTATCTTTCTGAATATAACACACTCCTGCATTTGTGACACTGCACACAGGTACCAGTGTGGCAGCAGAGCTACCATGGAGCTCCAGGAAAGACCTTGACTCCTGCAAGCTCTTTAGCAGGACATCACCTGGAGATGTCTCATACACAAGAGATTTCATCGCAGAGTTAAAAGACCTCGTGCAGACTTTTCCCCACCGATAGCACAGTCACTATGTTGGAAATATTGCCATAAACTTTAAGGAGAATTCGAAAATGAGGCAGTAAAGCGAGGTTTTGGGGGCTTCTTATCCAGAGGTGAAGAGCCTGGTCTACACTGGAGCTGGTAGGAATGTCAAAAACTGGTGCTGTGTATTAGTTATGAGTAGCAGGACTGGGCCTCAGGTTCACACTGGTGTTTTAGTCACAGTGGAGCAAATTAAAGGTAGAGTTTCAGTGTCTATTTTGGATTTCCTAGTGGGTGTACGCAAGAAACTCAACATTAATTAAGCCCCTTTCTCTTCATTTCTGCTTTGATATACAACAGGTCTGCCTCGCTCTCCTTTTAGCACTATTACATTTCGCCTCGGGGAAAAGGAAAAAAATACTAAGAATTTGTTTCCATCAGTGCAAACTTGCCTTCCAACAGGGAGTTTAAATGACTGGCTAACTCCAAGGAGGTGGAGGAACTATTTATCTCCATATTTTTAAATAAATCCCATTCTCCCCACCTCACCCCCTGCCATTGTAACTGCTCTAGAAATGTCGAAATGCTGAGGTGAGGTCATTTAACAGCAAGATGACTTTTTTTTTTGGTTACTGCTCTTGCCAAAGGACAAGAATGGGCTTGTGTTCCTGAGTGGAGTCATGTATCCGATTCATCCCAGGTGTCGGACATCTGCTGCTTGCTGTGCAGCCGGCTCTGGGAGGAACACAAGGAACAGCAGCCACGTTTCCAAGGAACAACTTGAAACAAAAACCTTGGCACCAACGGACCTAAAACAGAAGCAACTGACAACCTTTGGGGCTTCTGGAAGACAAGCAAAACTCTGCCCCAGCACCACATCCTCTGCCTATCCTCCCCCAAAGCAAAGCTGATTTTTAAGCTGGTTTTATCTATTACGAACACTTTATTTTTCTGTTCAGGAGCAGAGTCCTGAACCTACAGTCAGGCTGCAGGTAACTGGTAATGGGCTGTAAGATCCTCACACAGATGCTTCCTGGGGACCAAACCTCCAGTTGTGTTCTGTGCCTTGTTTTCCTGGCTGCCATAATATTTTTTTATTTGCTTGCCCTGATCGCTTTTTATCAACAAAACCAAAGAGATGATTAGGAAAAAAATTGCCAGGCCAGGACTTACATATGAGATATTAGAAAGTGGAATAGGATCTGAGTAAGTAGGGAAGGAAAAAAAAAAAAAGAAAGGAGAAGTGTTTCAACACAACAGTGCACTTTAAATAACCAAATGAATTCTGAAAGTAAAACGGTACAGGGACTCATAACTCAGCCCTATGGTGACAGCCTCCCCACAGCCACCGCCTGCAACGCCTCTGACACGGCTCCTCCAGCAAAAATACTCCAGGACTGCCTTGGAAAAAAAATTATAACCTGCAAACACAATCCCCTCCCTACCTACCGCACTCCTTGCGGCGAGACGGGAACAATATATCCTCACAGGTAGCACATGGAGACATAAAGCCCAACCACTTGTTCACATTATAGTCATCAGCGAACCTCCTGGGGGGGGAACGTTATGAGGCCACGGGGAGAGCAGCGATATAAAGACCTGCCGGCCAAGTTACAGGAACAGTTATTGAGTCTGGCTCAGGATAATCATACGAGATGAAGCTCTTGCCTTTCAGAGACGCCTGTGTCTCTCCCCAGCAGTTGAGCAGTTTACTTACGTCCATTATGAACCCAAATCACAAAACCCTACACGCTGCGTTGAGCTTGGCCCCGTGGAGGTGGAAGGTGGGGAGCGGGGCTGCTCGGGGGAGGCAGGCGCTTCCTGAAGACGACGGCTGATGATTTCCTGAACGCCCGCCACAGGAAGCTCCCCGAAGAGACAAACCCGTGCCTCATCCCCAAGAGCAAGACCTGCTTAGATCCTTTCAAATAAAAAAGGCACAGTCATCGTTACAGTAATCTCCCACCACAAATCATCGCGTTAATGGCTCAGGTCAGAACAAGGACATCTGTATACTCTGTTCTTCTCACCCTTTCAAATGCCACCAAGCAATAAAACACCAGCAGGAAACCAGCAGTGCCCTGCAGTCTTTGCTCAAGGGTCTCGCTTTCCCCTCCAGAAGTACCTGCAATTTATTTCAATAAGCAGCAGGACTGAGGCCCACAGCTGAACCTGAGCATCCAGGAGGAATCTGCACATCACCCCTCCCCTCCTCCTGATGCAAAGGCTGCATCACCAAATTGCCTGCTTTTTTGAGATGACTTTGTTCTAAAAGCTTTATCCTAAATTGTATTCTTAGGCTGAGAAAGAGTCAAGAGCCAAGGCTGAGTTCTGCATCACAGCATCTCTGTCTGCTCCAGCACCCAAAAGGCTGCTCCTTCTTGAGGAAGTCACAACACACAACCTCTGGGAAGCCTGAGGTCCACGGGACAATGCTCATAGCGCATCTTTCCCCACTGCTCAAGTGCCCTTTGCAAATCTAACAGCATATGAAGACAGACTGCTTACTTCAGGAAGCCACAACAATCCAGTATTTCCAAGTTTGCCAAGTGCCTCACACATTTATCAAGTTCCATGCTATTTTTAACTCATTAAAAACAGACCTAGAGTTGCTGTATGTGAAGATAAAGAATTATCACTTTTAAAGTTGCATGCTCCTGGGACAGTCGGGGGAAAAAAAAAAAGCTTAACTTGATGCCTGAATATTTCAGGTTCAGTATTCTGCTTACTTAACCCTTTCCACTCAATATCAATACCCACCAATGCGTGGGCATTTTTCAGAGAAAACACACCAGTCTGTTACAAACATGGAATCAAGCCCTTTCTTCTGCAATATTACAGGACACTGCTACACACACACACACTGTTCTTCCATTAGATATGCTACGGCCCCATTTTCCAAAGGCTTCCATCTTCTGCATTCAGCTTGTTTCAATTATTCAGGGCAACCCAGGCTGATAATTACACAGTCCCGTGTTGCTGAGTAAAACTGATGCTTAATTAGCCAGCAGGAAAGATCGATTAAGATACAGCAGGACATCTTGCAAAGTTCTTCAGTGGGACTGCAGGGAATAGAGTCTGGCTGTGCCCTTCCAAAGGATAAAATTCTGCTGTCGAGTCCCCGAGAAGCAGAGTTTTATTTAAACTGGATGCTTAGATCAGTCAGCCACCCCGAGTTTTATTGTCAGGTCTTAACTTTAGGTGACACAACTCATATCTTATAACTAGAGCATTAACAGCAAGCTCTGGATCACATTTCTAGCCGAAAATATAATGCAGTGGACACTGAAAGTTTTATTTAAGCCTCCAGAACTCGTTTTCTGTTTGTGTTCCTTGATTTTTCCCCTACCACAATAGAACATTTGTTTGCTTGACTCACTTAACCAAATGATGCAGCTCGTGTTCTCAAGCAGGACTTGAACAGCCCTGAGGACATAAGATTTTGGAATCCAGTTCAGACCTGAGTCTTAACTCAAGAAGTCCTCCTCTTCATTGCTTTTTACTGTATCAAAGCCCAGGCAATCCATTTTTGAGTTTAGAAGCCACTTGTGAAAGAGATGCTTTTGGCAGCATGAATCTTTGCTCACTGCATTGATTTACCCACATGCCCAAGTATCAGAGCGATGGATTTTTCCACAAAACCCTCTCTAGCACAAGGGAGAAGGAAGAACAAGACAGGATCAGAGACCCACATGTAAAGAGCTGTACAGACATAGTCCAAGGCATTTATTATTTTTTTAATCTGGAAATACAAACCAAATCCCAAACGCAGATAATGACAACTTTGCAGACAACTATATAACCGGTTGAGTGTATAAACCAGTGTGTGGTGCACTCCCACAAGATACCAAGCCCTGAATGTCCACTAACTTTCAAAGCATGGTCCAACTAGTTGAGTAGAGTGTGTGGTACCCTATGACATGACACATTTCTGGGACACTTTCATTAGAAAGTAACACAGGCAGCACTAACCTGGCTTTGACTTGCTGGAAGCCAAAGAGAATTGCATCCCTCTGCTCCCTTGCTTTAGGACTTAAGTTTTCATTCTGCAGCCCATCCGCCAGGTAAAATTCAACATCTGGGGAAAAAAAGAGAATTACAGGTTAAAAACTAACCTGTTCTTGGCCAAGAAACCCAAACCCAGCTGCACACTGGGGAGCCCTGGAAGCACCACACCAAGCATTGTCATCTAGAGACACGAATCAGTCTGAAAACTGCATTTGGAGAAGTTAAGACATTGAACGGATTGCAGATAGATCTAAATATTCCATGCGATTACAGAGCTGCTCTCTAGTTGCAATGGTACAAAGTAAATAAGCAACTGCAAAGAAACCACCCAGCAGAAAAAAGGAAGAGGAAGGTGAAACATTGATAAGTCTAGTGCAACTCCACCCACCCCTTTGCTGACCTAAACCCTAAAAATCTGCCGCTGTGAAAGGCTTTTGGCATTGAGGATGCAGAAGAAGTGGTTATCCCATTCAGAGGGGGATCCAAAGCACTTGGAGAACACCAGTTCAAGGACACCCTAACACGTGCTTTTCACGAGGATGGTCTTCGCAGAGGACAAGCACTGAACGGCAGGTTGGTTGTGCACCGGCCCGTGTGCACTTGTATCACCACATGGGTTCTCCCGCAAGGTTACCGCTGAACTACTACACCCTGTGCTTGCTCAACAGAGACAGCTAAACAAAAGTAAATATGGCATTCTCTCACCTGGAAACCACATCTACATGCAGAAATTCAACCTGAACTGGAAGATAAAAGGATTAAGCGTCTTCTATTTGCATAAATATTTATGTTCTCTACAGAAACCCAGAAGAAAATCCCATGGAAAACAAAACAGTTCCAATCACACCTGGGCTGTAGAGGAGAATATAACCTTTGTACTTCAGCATTACTGCTAGTTTCCCCTAGCAGAGGAAAGATTGGCTCCAAAGCTGTGGTGTTGTACATCCACAGGCCTCTCCAACCTTTAACTCCCACCCCATACTGTGACACTAATGTCAGTTTAATATCCTGCTCGCAAGACTTTCAGCTCCTTATGCTTCGGCTGCCGGTACAACAGCCAGCACTGTTTAGCACACCCCAGGAACCTGCCCAGCTCCTCCACCTGCAAGCACATCTCAAGATCAAAATGCCACAAAAGAAATTAATACCTTTTTCTGTTAAAATCACGAGCCCCTGTTTCTTTTGGTTGCCTGCTCATGACACACAAGAAAGGCTCAGAGCTTGGTGGAAGGGTAGGGAAGGAAAAAGAAAACGAGCTGTTTAAAGTGAAGAGTTTAAGGAAGGACATGGAGGGGAACAAGGCTGATGCTTGGGCAACCCCCAGGAACAGGGCCCTCTTCCTACCTCCTCTTCAGAATGACAGGACCAGGGAGACACAACTCTACCCACAGCAGCCTGGGAAGGAGGAATGAATTCAGATCCACTCATCTTCCTAACAGTCCAGTTCTCCTTTCTGGATTTATTCAGCTGAAAGCACCGGTTTTGAAAGACACACTCGCTAATAAGCACATTTCAGGCGAACGTAGACTCCTCCACATCCTCACTAGCTCCTTTGTCTCCCTCCCTTCTTATGGGCCCCGACCCACAAGAACCAGCTTTGCCTCGTACCTGCAGCCACCACTTCACAGCTGAGACACCAAGCTAAAACCCAAACTCAGCACTGAGACAGAGAAAGGTCCTTGCACAGCCCCTGTGATGTGGGGATGCTCAGTTGCTACGTCCCAGGAGATGGACAGTAATGCTAATTCACAGCATCGCTCTCAAACCCACACCTACATCCAGAGGCAGTTTTGGGAGCTCCAGGAGCACAGAGGTGTCAGGCCACAATGCCTATTAATATCAATTCACCACTAGTGATTTAGCCCTAGGTGGCCTGCCTGGGATAACACAAAGACTTTGCCAGAGCAGCCAAGTGGAGCTTTTTAAGTCCCAGGCCAACCCTGTAATCCTTAAACCCAGTTTCATTTTGAATACAATTTTAATTGTACATCTAAGATACGGTACCAACTTAAAACAGGCCTAACAGCGCTGAGGCTTACACCACTTACAAATTACACAGAAAGTACCCAAGTACATATATCTAAGCACAGAGGATATATCTTGCTCCGAGGAGCTTACTGCTTAAGAACAGATGAGGCTAAGGGGACAATTTATTATATACAAACCAGCATAAAAACAGCACAGTAGAAACGGGTCAGCGAGAGACGCCACGTACAGGCTGTATTTCCACAGTGAAAGAAGCAGCAAGAAAAACAGTCTGCTCCCAGAACTTGTGCAAATATCAGCTGGATCCCTCTGTCATTTTTAAGCGCAGATTAGCTCCATGAGTATGCGATTAGCTCTAATACGGTATTTACTTACTGGGATGTCAGCACAGATCAGCTGCTGGATAAGTTATAGTAGAACGAGGGTCACTTCTGCAAACCAGGCAGAGCCCCTTTCAGAGCCAGCCACTATGTTTATAGCGCCAGGAAATGAAAAAGAAAGCCTAACCATAAACTCTCAAAGTGGATCAGGAAGAGCAATATGTAAGCAGCTCTAGAGTAAATCACCCTAATGTTAGTTTTACTGCTTGTCGGTAACATTATATTCTTGATGTTTATAGATTGCTCTCCGCGATCCACTCTGAAAGTTTACAGGACTCTCCTTTTCATTTCCTGCAGCTAAAAAGGTAAGAGGGGAAAAAAAAAAAAATAGTTGAGATTTCATCAAGTGTTTCGGGGGAGTTTCTAGAGGCAATTGCAGTTATCCACTTTAATCCTGCAGGAGATGCACAGCATCATGAGAATTATGTCACAACCACTGAAGTCCAGGTAGTAAATAACCTTTTAATGGCAGCACTAAATTCCAGGAGTTAATCAGCACTCAATGAGCAGAGCTGAAAGGTATTAAGATGCCACATGTATTCTCTCCATGCACATATACACATTTACTTGGGGTTTTTTTGGTGGGTTTTTTTGGGTTTTTTTTTTTTTTTTTTGCTCTTTTCTACTCCTCTGCCATCAGTAGGCTGCCAGCAGAGATCCTGCCCTCCATGCACAGGGGAGCCAGCCCCACAGAATCACGACTTTTTGGTTAGGCACGATAACACTGAGCCAACCACTCTGCTCCAACACTTATTCGATGTTTCACACAATCCCTCCTGCAGTTTATCGCTCCAGCTGGCTGGGAAAAGTTAGTTTAAGAAAGTTTAGGACACCTATCAGAGTGCAGGTACCTTGAGCTTCCCTGAGACTGCATTAATATTTCCAGGATGTGTCCCAAGACAGCCAGGGGTTTGGAAGGCTGGTTGTATCATCCCCTGTCCCACTTGTCAAAATAAAAGCCGTGAACCGTCACACACAGTATTTCTTGACTTTTCTGCAGGCTCAAAAAAGGATGGTTTAATTGTGAAAAAAACATTTTTCAGATGAGCCTTCCTGCTTTTGTGGGGCTGAGTCAGAGAAAACCTTGAGAACCAAAGCAATCTCCATCCATCCTCCCGCAATGGACCGAAGGGGACATTCTCCCCTACGCAATGGAGAATGGGGGGGAACTGAGAATAGCTTCCCAAATTTTCAGCCTCCAAGTCTCAACCCAGAACTCCCTGACATTTAAATTTCAGAGCTACTCTTGATGCTCCATCAATGCTGACTGTGGCTTATTAGCCCTCTACAAAACAGAGCATTGTATTGTTTATTTTTAAAACAGCATTGAGGCTGCTTTCCTCCCAATTAGCAGCTAACAGCTTTGTTAGGCTGTGCAGGTGCAGTCACAGCCTCCCACTGCAGCACCTGCTCCGTCCCTCCCTCCGGCTGCCCAAACTCCAGCAAGAAACTGGTTTTCCAGCCCCACCGTCTGAAATGAAGAGGATGGAGCGAGGCAGGTGAAGGGACGATAATCAGACTGCCAGACTGACTTTGCTTCTCCAAACCAAAGCAGAAGCCCCGGGTTTGTCAGAGATATATCGCATTTTTCAGAACCGCTGTTTCAGCCTTCAGAAGAAATTTGTGCTAAACAAACATGAAATACCCTTAAGCAAAAGTAGCTTCAAAAGGGACCTGACGGAGCCAAAAAGTGAAACCGCGCCATTAACTGGCACCATAGAGTCAACAAAACTTGGATTGCTTATTTGCAAGGTGGAACTCAAAGCAGTATAATTGCTGCAGCCATATTTACTCATGAAAAGGAAATAACAAGTATTCAGAGGTGTTGCAGGATTGCAACGTAGAGAGAAAGGCCATATTGTGTTGGCTTTCAACCACTGCAACCTCAGAGATGTCTCGGCGATAACAACACAACCGTTACTAGCGAACCATCGACTCCGGGCATCACAAACAGCACTGCACTATGGACCAGGCTTTAATATAAGGAGGCAGGTGTTATTGCCTGCACACCAGTACATTTCCTCCTCTATCGGCAATTTTTATTTTAAATACAAGAATTCCTACGGTAATACAGTTTGCAACCACTCTAATGGCTTTAAGCTCCTTCATTTCCAGCCTGCGTAGCTACAAACCTCCTCAGCCACTGGAAGGCCTCGAGACCATATAGATTGTTAAGACACAGCAAGTTTGATACAGAGGTATGTGACATGCAATTAATCTCCATTCATAGCCTGCTATACTTGTCAGCAAACAAAGGCTGTGCTTTAGAAGGAGATCTGAAGCCTTCAATTAAAAACAGTCAGCTAACAAGAAAATAATCTAAGTTAAAGGAAGGTGGCAGGTGCAGAAATGAGTTGTTTACAAAAGTGTCAGCACTGAACAATAAAGTGCTGCACATCAAAAATGTGAAAGGGTGAACTTCACTGAAGCCCCCATGATTAAAAAACAGAGGAGAAAATTTACACCTACATCTGGGGGAAGACACAAAGCATTTGGAAGTGAGCTTTGATGGGCTTGGAGGCTGCACCCTCTGTCTCTCAGACCTGGTGGATGCCAGGACTGGGAGTTATCCCACATCTCAGAGGGGACACGGTGAGCACTGGGTGCTGCTAGGAGCCATCACAGCAGGAAATGAAAGGTCACCGAGCCTTGCAGCAATGGGGCCAGCCCCGAACACGAGATGCTAACGACTCCTTCCCCCCATCAACCCACATCTGCGAGGGCAGGATGTGTCGGTAAGGCGTGCATGTGTTGTTCGGCACCGGGCTGAGACCCTGTCCCAAGCCACATCGCTGCTGCTGGAGTTTTATTTAGGGACAGGTTGTAGTGTGGTCACCTCCACACGGCACTGCTCCCACCGCAGCAGCTCTTGCAAAGGTCCAGACAGAATTTGTTGCTGTTTGTGAAGCATCTCTCAATAAAGGAGATCAGCATGGTTTCTGCTTGGCTGACCCACCTCTTCAATGACTAGAGGTGTTGCGGTTCCAGTTTGTGAAGAATTCCGTGAAAAACAACTTCAGAAGCCTCCCGCCTACCACCTTACACACAGAAGTGCTGTCAGCTCCCAGCACAGCTCATTCACTCAGAAACTGAGACCTCAGGAGGCCACATTCAAATTATCAAGCCAAAGTGGGGCTAGAAGCCAGCACTGCTCCTGGCCGCACCCCCATTTTCAATGGGGTTGAAGCTTTCCTGAGGATGCACCCCCACCAAACGAGCTTGCTCATCACAACCCCAGTGTGACATACACTTGCACAACATCTGGAGCCAGGAAACACCACCACAGCCACAACAAAAGCCTGCTGAGAGGGCTCACTGCAGCACAACAGCTTCTTCTACCCTTTGTACCCACTTCCTTGTCTCACCCTAGTGATGCTAAACTCAATTTCTCAACCAAAAGCACTCAGTGGGGACATCTTTTGACCATGCCAGAAGACACCCCTCAATCATTCATACACTCTCTTCCCATTACACAGTCTCTGGGGCCACCAGAGAGCTTCCCCCACCCCACACAGGCATAGACCCACCTGCCAGATCCTGAGCAACACAAGAGCAGCCCCAAAAACACCAGGGCAGGCAGCCACATCCCTTACACTCTCAATTGGGGTTAGAGACAAGGAAGACACACATAAACTGAGGACCCCAAAACCATCAGCCTTAGAAAAAAAGCAGTTCCCACAATGTCCTTCCACTCCCCTCTCTGTCTCAGCACAGTGAGGTGTAAAAAGCTTTTCAGCTTCTTCCCCTGCAACCACAGCAGATTGTTCCCCTTTAAGTACAAGGGGAGGAAGGAGGAACTTGTGGTTACCTTCCAGGAGTCTCTGAATCTCCTCTGGGATCATCATACCCGCCACCTCCTTTCCACAGGAGCCAAACCTGCTGTTAACTCTCCTGTCCCTCAGAGGCAGGGACAGAGTGAGAAAGGAAGCAGGGAGGGCGGGGACACCCAAAAAAAGGTAGGAGGAACTGCTGGGCTCTGCTGAAATGCCTCCTCCTCCTCCTCCTCATACAGCCCCAGACAACTCAACCTACCTCCCAGCAGGCGACCAGGATGCCCAGCTCCCCTGGCCAGCGAGCACCTCCAAGCTCCAGAGAACCAGAGCTCCAGCCAAGAAGCTGCAGAAGTGCCTGACCCCCAGCAACAGCACAGCTGAACCTGTGCTCCTGCATTAGCATTTTAATCTGGTGGCAACTAAGGCGTGCATCTCCTTCATTATCACACAATTCAGGGCACCTGCTGGCAGAGCAGAGCCACGAGCCGTTGATTTAACCTTCTGTGCCGGTTCCCAGCGCTACAGGAGTTGGGGATTGGAGCTGTTCCAGGCAAAGGCAGGCTCCCGCCTCTAATGCCCAGGGGAAGAGAATGGTGCTTGGCTGTTCTGCAATAAAACTTCCCCTCTTCCTGCATCCTGCATAGGAAGGGGGGTAGGTTGTAATAGCCGTTCATATTTCTATGTCTTGCCCAGAGAAATAACAGGGTTGCGCACTTTAACTTGCTTTATGACAGGCAATAAATGCAAACTGCGCTCTACAAAACAAAAATGGCATTGCATTAGATTAACCCACAGCCCTGCATCTGCTCCTCTCCTCTATAAACGAATTAGCACAGGCCGACTATGAGTATACCGCTATTATTTTTCATTCTTGCAGTCCCAAATTTTAGGTTTGACAAATGCAATGAGAGTCGTCTTTATCGGAAGCTCATCAATGATTCCAAAGACCATTTAAAGATTTCCCATAGGTTGAGTGTACAGGATCCAGTCCTTACTTTGCACTATCCTGGTATCAAACAGCTATTTATTATTACAGCAAGTAACATGTTGTGCTTTTAGTTGATCGGTACAAAACAGGTAAAGAACAGGTAAAAGGTGAACTTCAGTGCATTGTGGGTTTTGGGTTTGGGTTGTGCCTGCCCTTCTAGTGCGTTGTCTCTACCATAGACAGTGGAGTGAAAGGGAAACCCCTCCCTGAAAGCAGCTACAAAGTTCTTTTGGGACTTTTTGGGTGAAACATGCACTTTTATGCACGGGGACACCACCTCAGTAACTCACATATAACTAACACTTGTCAAGAAGGGATGGTTTTAAAGGAGAAGGGACGATACTGTGACCATGACCATGGTTAGAGCACGCAGCTGATTTACCGGAGAAGTAACATTCAGTGTTTTCTGTGTAGTCTCTCCGCGTGGTAATGCTGAAGTGGCAGCTGCCATGAGGGGTTTAGTAGCAAAGAAGAGAAGACAGTGTGTTTTCTCTCCTGCTTAGGGAGGCTCGATTGCTCTCCAGATCTGGGAAAAGAAACACACCACCACTTCTGATTTGTCACTTGGCTGTGCTCTGCACGCACATGTAATTTCAGAACAACCTGGAGACAGACTCCGCGTCTGACATTACCGATCCAGATCTTACAGGTTTCCTACTCTGAGTAAGTTCACTCCGTTTCCGTCCTTCCCCCTTCACCTCGTGCTCACCCACGCTGACAACATGGCTGCAGCAGTGATTGTAGGACAACACACGCAAGATATTGCTCTTCAGTGGAGACGTCTTAAAGCACAGGAAATGTCGCTGCAGTTCAGAGGGCCTCGCACGGGAGATTGCCTTGCTAGAAAGCGTATAGATGGCGTATATATACCTTGTCAGGTAGGGTTTTCGTGAGTCAGGATTTAGAAAATTGAGAGTCTCCTATGGGAGCAGAACTTGAATCTCTGTTTGCTGCCTACGGCTCCTGGCACGTTTGAGTGGTTCTGATTGTATGCAAGAAATGGCAGCGCGTGTAGGTGGATGTGTGCGGTAGATGGATCTGTGTACGTGTTCTCACCTAGAGGTGTTTAGGGATAAATATTTAAACACTTCTGTGTAGAAATCCTAGTCAGTTCATTACAGACTACAAATAAAAAGCAGCTGCTTGCTGAGACTGACTAACTTTAAAAATGAGTTTATAAAGGAATGAACTAGGTCCCGTAGATGGAAGAAACTGCCTTCAGATATGCCAGAAAGATCAATAAAACCTGATCAATGCAAATCTCAGAGGAAGAAATGTTCATGCAACTGCAAAGAGAAGGGTCATCTCACACGTTCTCTGCATTTCTGTAGCCCACATAATACTCTGAAATCATAGTGTTGGACAGAATAAACTAAAAGATACCTGGTCAGTGAGTCTCGCCTAAGAATCATACCAATTTAACGTATTTAGGGTCTGGAAGAATTTTTTCCTCATGTCAAACTAGCAGTGGCTTGTTTTGCAGGTGTTTTGTGTGGTTTTGCCTTCCTTTGCTGCCTTGGATGTGGTCACTGCTTAAGAATATATGGGGATTACACCCAACAGATTTCCTGCCGTTGCAGTGTTCACAGCGTCAGTAAAGCTCTAGATCTTTTCTGCTCAACCTCTGAGATGTATTGCCATTGTGATTTTTGGTCTTTTGCTACACATCTTAAGGTTATCATAGAGCGTTGAAAAAAGCACCACAGGTGGAGGCTGCACAGTTGCACCCTGGCTACTCTTGGCCCACACGTCCATCCCACGGGCCTGGCAGCCGAAGACAGGACCCAGCACCTCCAATGTTCCCCTCAGCCCCTACAGGAAGATTTTGTTAAGACCAGGTTGACCGTGCAGCAGCTGTTGTTATTATTAAATCCATTTTACCGAGGAATACCTAGGCCTAGAGCCTCAGGTGCCATGGAGGCATAAATGCTGTTACCCAAAGTCCTAGCACCAAGCCAAACCTTCCACTCCACCTTATGCAGCTGCAGATGGGGCCAGGCAGACTCGTTATTTGAAGCTCATCAATGATTCCAAAGACCAGTTTAAGATTTCCCATGGGTTAAACGTACAGGATTCAGTCCTTACTTTGCAAATCCCAGGCAAATGACCTTTTTTTTTCTTGCCATTTTCCTCGCCACTTTCGTTTTTGAATGTGTGAACAGGTTACAAATTTAGTTCAGTGGTCAGCTGGGAAGGAGATGGGGGAGTCTGGCAGCGACTGGCAACTTCTTCTGCATCATCGTTATGTAGCATCAAGCTTTAGGGGCTCTAGATGTAAAGCTGCCTCCCTACATGATAAAAGCCCCACCTTAATCATTTTAGGTCCCAAGTTCAGCAGACAGGCTCTCTCCTAATGATATTCTGTTAAATGGACAAATTCCTTTGAAGGCTTGTCTTGCTTTGAAATCCAATTTCACAGGAAGCCAGATGCAATTGGGTGTAGCTATGGAAACGAAGCCGGGCAGCCTTAGAGGAGCTGAGCGATGCAAGGTAAAATGTGAGCGTCAGAGCCCTTTACTGCGCTGTCGGAAATATCAAAGGATCTGGAGGGGTTGGCAGGAGACGTGTCCCTGTTACGGGCTGTTCTGTGTGGCTGGGTACCAGCGCCTGTCAGCGGAGGTAAGCAGCCAGCTGGCCTGTCACACAGCCACAACGCACACAACCCGGGGCGGGGGGGGGAGCGTTGCAGACCCCCCGGTTCCCCCCTGCCCCCCCCTCCCTGCTCCCCCAGCACATCAGCATCGCAGCCTTCCCCGCGCTGCCATTCGGAAAGGTTAACAACAAAAGGGTAACAAGGTTAAACCACAAAGCCCTGGCTGATAACAGCCCTTTCAAGCAGCTGCACTGAAATTAATCTGAAACTTCTAGTAATTAGATAAGATAAGGATGTGTGCATGCTCGTGCGGGCACACGCTGACCCTGGGACACCCATTCCACAAAGGAGGTGGAGGATCACAGGCTTCATTAAACTGGATCAGGTTATTTGTTCACCCAGTCTGGTGCTGCAGCACTGAAAGTACATTTCCAGCCCCTTTATTCATCTTGCTCGATATCCTTGGACTGTGCACTGACTTGCCCTTTTGTCCTCTCTTCCCGGCACTGCAGCTCCTGCCAATTCAGAGCAGACTCTAATTCTTGCTTTTGCAGAGCAGATGCTGGTCCATCCATTTCTGTATCACAGCTCCTGCCATTCCAGGGCAAATTGTTGGGCCACTGGGTCTCATTTGCTGCCTCTGACAGTGACCAACAACTCAGAAAAAAGGCAACTTTCCAATCTGGTAATGCACCTGACTGCTTGAGTAATGTCTCCTGGTTTACTAATCAGCTATGCCATGCTAATGCTCTGCTGTAATCCCAGAGTTTACATGCTCCTGTCATTTTCATTGTCCAACAGCTCGTGTGTCTTTTGGTGTGACTAAGTCATTCAGTCAAAGGTTGGTTACAAACCTTATAAAGCCTCTTTCATTTTTTTAAAGCAAAGTGGTGGTCTTCTGTTGTCTTTGTAATGTGATTCACAAGGGCTTGCAGGTTACTCTTCAGCAGTTTCTGAAGCCAAAGAGAAACAAAAATATGTCAGCGTCTCTGAGTTATGGTAAATAGATCTGGTCCCAAAGCAAAACTAAATGACTGGACCTTGCTCCTGGCTTAGACTGCCAGCCTCTGCCTTCATTTACCTTCCAGACATGCTGGCTTTTCTCTGCTGTGAAGGCTTCTCGAGAGCAAGCAGGTGTGTTGAGGTGTATTTATTAGAGCATCTGTGAATGTATAGCAACTGTTTTTCATCACACCAACACATTAGTTACAGAAGGACCCCACTAAAATGTTCCACTAGCACACAAAAACCCCTGAAAGAGCTCATTGTCTGACCAGACAAGATGAAGTACAGAAGTGCAGATGAAGTACCTCAAGAGAAGACCCTGGGAAAATAAATGAGTGTTGATGCCTTGGCTGGTGTTCGGGTTATCAAGGTCCCCACTGCGCTTTGTGCCCAGCACCCCAGAAATGGACAGGCAGAGCCAGAGCAGTTGTTGGCTGAGAGGGAGGAAGGAAAAGTGGAATCTTAACCCAGGAGTGGAGAGGCCCACGTTTCCTCCCCTGCTTCATTCTTCCAGTGCAACACTTGACCGTACGTCAAGCTCAAGTTCAAGTCTGGGCCTCAATCCGGAGTCCATGCTCTTCACATGGCCCCTCACTGGAATCCTGTGGACATGAGCCAGTGAAGACTGAGCAGACGTTTCTTTTTCATATGGCACAAACCTCCTCTCACCTGCAGGGTGAATGGGCTCTACTGGTCCATCCACTCCTCCATCTCCCTTGGGGAGGTGGCATGTGGCAAGGAGGCCTGTCTCTGGGAGTACCCACAGTGATCGGTGGGGTGGAGGTGGTCTGTGAGGTGACAGCATGGAGAAGGCATCTCCCAGCAGCATGGTCTCTGAAAAATTGTGATCCTGAAGGTAGATGTGGGGAATGGATAACACCACTGGGATGCTAAGCAGGACACAGCTCCGAGACAGCATTTCTATGACCTCTGGCAACAGCTGGGCAGCACCAGGAAGGGAATATCATCCTGTAAAGGGAAGGATTAGAAAGATAGGAAGCCAGAAATGAGCAGTGAGCTGAGCTCCTGTGGAGGCTGCTGTTCCTCAGGCTGACGAATGGGCTTCAGTTTAATGCAAAGGTGATATTGATCCCTTGCTGTTTGGTTACAATGTGTGATGGAGCTGCCCTCTGCCCTGTAGATGTGTTGTAGCACCTCTTCTCTTTCTCCCAATCCTCATCAAACTACTTTAATGACTCTTTTATTGACAACACTGAGTCTTAATGAGGAGGGCTGCCACACACTTCATTAAGGCTGCAGAGGGGACACTTCCTATAAACAGCTTGGACCAAGGGCTGCCATCAAGGCTGAGGGAGAAGGATGGAGTTGAGGGAGGATCCATAGTTCTCTAGAGGAGGGAGAGCTCCCTGTCTGCTCCTGAGACAGAACGAAGATTTAGGACAAAAGTCCATGTGATCTGAAAAGCAGTGGATTGAGGAAGGAGAGATCAGTCCTGGAGAAGAGTCTTGGTGGACACAAAGGATATGAAATGAGAGCTCCTTGAATATTTCAGTTCAGGATGAAGATGAGAGATGAAAAAATGTTGGGTTGGGCTCATGACTGATTTTATTATTCAGTGTAATAACACCGTATGTCCCCACTGCTGTGGAAGGTGGTGATGGCAGCATGTCAGACACCCGTGAACATGAACACAGACAGAAATGAAGCGCTGGCTTTGGTACAATCTGCCAAACCGGCATTACGGTGTTGGCTCCCCTGCACCGAGTCCCAGGCTGCCACAGCTCAGTTTGAAGCCAGTTCAGAGATATCTGCGTAAACATCAATAACATCATTACACTTGATGGTCCTGAGATTTCATGGACAGCTCAGTGACATTTCAGATTAAAACTGGACCAGCCATTCTGTGAGGTTTTCTTCATTCTGGAAAAGAATCTCCTATCTAAGACCAACACAAAAGACAGATTTGGACTCGAGGGTCGGGATTCAGAAGAGACTCAGAGATGATGTTCTAATGTAGCCATGCTTCTGCATTAACATCCATAAATCTCCATCCATCACACAGCTCTATTTCAATTATTGAGCCAATTTCCAGACACTTTTATGATGTATTGTTTGATTTTATTAACTGGAGTGAAGGTTTAAACTCACTGAATTCCCATAGTAATCTTGCCCTGTAACCCTACCCACCTTATCAAATCTTGCTTAATGAAATGCAGGCATCTGTCTTAATGGCTTTCAAACTATGCTATGTAGACTGACCCAGATGTTAGTTCATAAATAGGAATATTTGGAGGTGTTAAACAGGGTAGCTGGAGACAGAGGTAGGTCCCTGAAGTGATCTTTTCTCTTATGAAGAAATCAGTGATATGGGAGAAATTACTATAAATCTTCATGAAGAAAAATGAGAGCCAGAGGCCTGAGGAATGGAAGCGCAGCACCGCAAGCAGCACAGCAATGGATTTGGTCAAAAATAATTTTCTGAAGCAACTGACTATTTTGGTAGAAATTTAAAAATCAAGCTAGTTTGACTTAAGACCGAAACATTCATCTGAAGTATTTTGCCTGGGGACTATGGTTGTTCTGCTGCATGGAAGTAGGAATCTGGGTGTTTCAGGCTCTGTGAAGAGGATTCTTAGGCTGCTTTCCCTGTGGTGTTTGTCCTGGCTTGGCAAAGAGAGTTCGTCCTCAGGGGCCACAGCACATCCCAGAGAAACAGCCTGGAAAGGGGAGTGCAGGGCCCATGTAAATGATTACATGGAGCACTGGGAACCTATCCGATGTAATATGCTATGCAATAATAGATACAAGTTGAAACACGTTCCATTCCAGGCAATTGAGGGCATTTCATTGTTGAAGAAAAAAGAAAATCTTTAGAAAACAAATGTTTTCCTTGAAAAAAAAAAAACAAACCTCATTCTTTCTTGCATTTAAAAAATAGCAGAAAGAAATCCAGACCGTCTCGGAGGCAGCCCTGCAATGTGATGGACACAACACCAGGGGCTGGCTGCAAGCGTTCACTGCCTTCAAAGCCGTGATGGTGAATAAGCCATGATTTTTGTCCCTCAAGGGTTTTTTACTGCCACACTGCATCATCTCAGCTCTTCAGCTTCTCCTTCCCCACAGCTGCTCTTGTTCCGTACTCATGAGAAAGAAAGAAAGAAAAACTGACAAGGCTGCATGACAATCCGGTATTTAGTGTGACAGTTAAACTTAATGATATGGGAGGCATGTTAGGCTGTATTACAAGCCCATTATCTGCGAGCTTGGATATTGGATGCATTACATTATTAATTAAACACAAAAATGACTACCGTTAGTCGGCGATCTTATCTGCTAAAAGAACTGGAAGGCAGAAGCATTCCCTAAATTCAAGAGCTTATTGTTTCATTCCTGTCATTTTGTAAAACAGTTACCCTTCCGTTTCATGCTTGTCAAGCAATCAATGAATGTTTGTAAACTGCTTTGAGATCTTCCAATGAATGATGCTGCAGTTTATAAATGCAAAGTGTTACTACAGTTCATTCATTATGAAATTAAAAGATAAAACTTGCAGATGCAAAAGAATCCGGCTTGAAAAATACCCCAAACATGTGTGCAGCTGTTATTATGTTGCCCCCTTCTGCCAGATGCTTTAAACACTTGGGTGTGAGGGATGAATTTGAACATCACAGAGCTGCTCTCAAGGTGAAACCCTAGAGACATCTTTGAAGTAATGGCACCAATGCCTGGCTCTTCCTCTCTTAGTGCTCAGATTTGAGAACCTTCAGAGTACAAAAATGCAATCCCCATTTCATAAAAGAGGAAACAGAGGCTGAAGGAGAGGAAGTGTCTTGCCTAAACACCACCTCGAGCCAGTGAAAGAATGAGGAGCAGAGCCCAGGATCTCTGAGTTTCAACACAGTGCCCTTCCCAGTAGCTCAATTCATTTTAAAGTTTAAAACCGGAGCCCTCTTGTAGCGACTCCTCCTGCAATGGGGGTCCTCTGAGGGTGCAGTTCTGCAAAGCGCTGGGCGCTCTGGCCTTCTTCCAGTGAAACACTTAAGTGTGCGATTAACTCCAAGCTTATGAATTGTCTAATTGAAAACAGCAGAAATGGTACTTTAAAAAGAACACAACACAGTTTCCCCAATTAGTTCTTCCCACCTCCAGAAAGGGCAGACAACAAAAGCATCTGCACTAGGAACTGTTTCGCATCAAGGGTTAGTGTTGAACTGGGCTTCTCGGACAATGGCCCAGATCTAAAACTGGGTCACCAGCAAAGTGTGATCAGAGCTTGCTGCCATCTCAAGTGTGGATGGTCTCCTGTGTTGCACATTTCTGACATTCTTACCCACAGCTCTCTCCACTCCTTTGATAAACACCCGTGCTGAGCCACGGTTCCAGCCACGAAGGACCTGGTGATCCTGCAGATCTGACCTGCTTCCTGCTGAATGTTCCTGGGTGAAATTACACAGCGGATCTCGGTAAAGTTAACCCAGCTCCCCATGGCAGAGTACAGCAACCGGACCAGAGGACCATCAGCCTCTACAGCAGGACAACCTGGATAAACGTTACAGCTCATTGTCTGGATCCAGCCTGCTCTGGTGATTTGGTCAAAGACTGCAGCAGAGCTTGGAATCAAACCTGGGTCTCCTAAATAGAGCTTCAATGCATCGCTCCTACAGCAGGGCTTCCTCTCTTTCATCCCCTTATCACTCCCAAACAGATGCAGGCAGGCAGTAACTGCCTCTCTCCTGTCTCTGCTGCAGCTTCAAAAGGGACGGTGGTAACTTGTGTGAAAAGTTTGGCCTTTCTTTTGAGTCACTGATTAGTATAAACAATGGTTTGTGCCTTTTGGAGTGGTTATTCACACGACAGATCTTTAGCCAGCTAAGTGCCCGATTATCCCACTAAGTCTGAAAATCTCTTTTCCTTCTCTACTTTTCCCTTATCTCCCCCGATGTAATTACCCACTACTTTGTATTGCACTTCTCTAAACTTCTGCAGCCCCCTGCTTTTAACCTCCACTCTCTGTTTCTCCGCTTCTACCCCAGAGCAAATGGAGATTATTCAAGGTGAAAGAAAGGGCAGTGGAGAAGCACCCTTCATCGGTAGGGATGTCTGTGGTGCTGCTCTGCTGCCCCATTCTCTCTCTCTCTGCATTTGCATGGCTTTGAGGGATGCACATATTAAAGGCTATGGAGATGTAATCCACCAGGATTACAAGGGTTTACAATTTCAAATCAAAGCATTACAAAGGTCAGATACCCAACCCAGAGCAAGCTGATCTGGGATTCCAGCTGATGCCTTTTCTTTCTCACCTCCTCCTGAACCAACTGATCTCTTAGTCATGGCTCTGCATCCTCTGTCTACAGTAATCACTCTTGTGGTGCCTAAACAATGGATCTCTTACACTGCGCTGGGCTCCAGGGGCTCCTGAGCTGGTATGCAAACTCTTATTCTTTGTGCCATGGTAGCTTTGTTGAATCCTTTCATAGTGCAGATTTCTGCTGGGATAGGCAAGCGGGGCTAAGAGATGCCCCAGAGAGCTTACAGTCCATGCCTAAGGCAGGAGACAGGAGAGGGAAACAAAGAGGTAGGACCTTAAGGGGTGCAGGGATGAGAATCTAGAGGAAAACTCAGCTAGATGCCCTGGTCCCCATCTTGTCCAGCTCCCTGGAAGCATCCCTGACTCCTCACACCACAAAGGTGTGATTTTGCATCATTCCATTTCTTGCTTCTAGCTCTAGTGTCCGTCCCCCTTGTTTCAACTCTCCTTGCCACAGTTCTTGTTTTGTCACAGCCTTCTGGTTAGGTAAATCCATGACACTCCCTCGTGCCAGTTCAGTTGTAATCATTATAGTTCTTTTCTTTGTATTATATACGTTTAAATATACATCTCCAGCTCTCTCTGTGGAGGGAACCTGGATAATCACCTGCAAACCGAACTTGCAGAAACTAGTGTACAGGGAGAGGAAGCTCGCTTTAACGGATCCACCTGAGATCACACAGAAAATCATGGAAGAATCTGGAACCGAAACAAGCTCATCTCAGATCCCAACAAATGCTTTAGCTACAAACTTCCCATTCTGTGGGGCACTGCCCTGGTTCCCAGCCATATCACCACAAGTGCTTTTCTCCTGTAGTTTATCTCCTTTCATCCTGCCTCCATCAGCTAGTCCCCAGCTCCCAGCTCTCCTCTGTCTTCCACCAAATGATCAGAGAATCACGTCTGCGAGAGGAGCAGAGAGAGAGCAGCGCCTGGGTCCTGTGTCAGTTTTATTTACCTTCATTGCACTGCCTTCCATTGCTTAACAGAATAGTTTTATACCAGAGAAAATTGGAAGCTAAGTAGTTGCCTGTCAGGTAGTGTCTGTCGCCTGCGTGAGAAGCTGACATCGTAGTCAGCTACACTGTCAGCCATCTCCGTGCCGAGCATCAGTCCTGGCCCCAGAGTCCTCCTGCTCGTGCTCTGTCTCTGCGCTGGTGTTTGTAACGGTGCCACTGGGGACTCCCCTCGTACAGCAACACGCTGCAGTTTCCACGTCCATCCATGTGCACTGCACACACGGCAAGCGAGCTAACGAGAAGATGGAACTGCTGAGAGACAGAGCCCGGCGCTGGAGCAAGTCTGGTTTCTCAAACAGCCGGGGACCGAGGACCCCACCCATCTCCAGAGCAACATCCCTGATCTCATAGAATGTCGGGGAGTTTTACCAGGGTACATTTGGTTCCAAATATATAGGAGAGGAAGACGTAGAAGAAAATTAAAATATCATTTCACATCAAGGCAGACTAGGACTAAGAGTGTGTTTGGTGCAGGAGAGACATGGGCTGGGTGCAAAGCCTGCTTTGGAAGTGGGGAATGGAAGGGAAAGGCTATTTTGATGGATCCAGAAAAGTGCTGTGTTTCATAATGAGCTTAATACACAAATTCCCTTCCCTATGCAGGATAATTGCTTGATGAAGATGAGTGAATTCTTTCTTCGCCCCCCTCCATCCCTTTGCTCTTTTTCTCTCCTCCTTCTCTTCTCCTCTTCTTTCTCTACCACCTTCTCAAGATCTCCCGGAATTGCCAGTCGAGATTACAAGGTGTCAAAGGGAGTGAAATGAATTTCGCCACTCGGCTGCTCGTAAACTTGGTGCCCTGGCTTTCGATATTACAGCGCCGTAGCCTCTACCTTTAAATATCAGCCACCCACAGAAACAACCTGACTGTACATCGGCAGCAGGAGAGGTTTCCATGGTGACAGGATGCAGGTCACAACCTCTGTAAATGTAATCAGAGCACTGGGACTGCTGTGTGGAGACAGGTTTAATTTCTCCGTTAGTGGGAGCTCTGTGGTCCAACATGTACATAAGCTCCTCACGTTGACAGACAACCTGTTATCTTCAGGACGGCGCTGCCTATTGCCAGTCCTCTTGCGCACCTGCCGTCTCACCTTAATTTTTGAGCAGTGACAGAGGAATTCCACCTGGGATCCAGCACGGCCCAACCTTCGCTCCTCTGGGCTTTGCAAAAGCCTGTTCAGATCATTTCAGCTGCCCAGCGCCTTTTCTCATTTCTGCTCCCTATCCCGCGCTGGCTGCCTGGGCGGGTGGAAGGTTGGAGGTATAGCTTAGTCCCCTCCGCTCCACATCTATCAGGTCTCTCATTCCTTCTCCGTCTGGATACACAGGTATTGCATTGTAATGTGCCTGTCTCCGCAGCGCCTACATGCCAAGTGCAATACAGCAGAACAGCGAACCTCGGTGCTGTCTGAGAGTCAGACAACTCCTCGGCAGGGCAGGAGCGTTTCTTCTGAAACGTGCTGCAGCGGAGCTTTGCGGGAAGGTACCCGGGGACTTCTGCTGAGCACACTGAAGATTTACAATTAGGGCACATGCTAAGTGTTTATAGGGTCTGGGCAGAGGTTTATACTCTGTGAGACACCAAATTTCTGGCTATTTATCACATATACAGAAGCTGGATATTTCCTGAGTGTGCCATATGTTGAATATTTCCGATAGTTCTCAGCTTTACGCTTTTCTTTATCCTTTTTTTTTTCTGGCGATATATCTGCCTTGCATTGCAAGCCTCGTCTGCTTCTAAGGTGCATAAGAACTGAATCGTTCCCATCTTCAAAGATAAAAGCAGCTGCATGTGCCAGACTGTTTTAGCGATGCACAGTGTTTAATAAGCTTTAATTACTGGCTTCTCCTCTCTTATTAAGTTAAGCCAAGAATAATTTAAGACCAGCTTGTAATAGTACTGGAGATCTCCATTTTCTGAGTCAACAGTTTGCACAGATGACTTTGGAAGTCAAATAGCAATTACTGCTTTCTCTCCTGTGTATTCGTGCATTTGCAGTGAAGAGAAGTTAAAAGCTTCTCTCTAGTAGGAGCCACACACGTTCAGGGCCAGTCCCTGAACGCTCTCAGAGCCACAGAGCAGCTCAAGACCAGCAAGTTTGACAGATACCGGAAGAGTTAAAGGACCTGTTCATTCGGAGTCCATCCAAAATTGCCATTCTGCCATAGCTTTTATAGCCTTTAATTTCAGATTAACTTTCACATGTAGTCAAACCCATATTTGAGTGGGCAGCTAATGTGGCATGCACGGATTCCTTGAAACTGTGCCTTTGAATCTTTGCCTGAGAGAATGCTTTGAAAGCATTCGACGTTTTCAGCATGTGAACAAGTGTCCTAACCACTGGTTCATGCTTCCCTTAGACTGGCAGCAGGTACCAGCCCATTCTTCATTCCTCTACTCTCACTACACCGTGCTGGGCCAGTCTTTTAAAGTGCCATCACTGTGCTCAGGGGGGGAATTTGCTGAGTACATTCACGCAAGTGCTCTCTGAGAGGAACTAATCGATTGCTAAAGACAAAGCTCAGGAGCAGAAATCTCTCTGCCTGTCATCTCTATTATCTTTTTTTTTTTGCTTCGGCTGCCTCCACACTGTGCACGGACAGAGAATGGAAACTCTGCCAGGATCCTGTGCATCTCAGAGAACCTTGTCACCTGAAATATTATCCTGTCTAGTTGCGTGCAGCGGATTTAGCATTTCAGAGCAGCGGGCCTGAGTTGCCAGTCTGTCATGTGGATTGCTCTGCGCACACTGAGGTGTTGATGGCAAGAGGCATGGGACATGCTTGGGAAAAATGTTAACCCAAAAGAGTGGGGTGAAGCCAATGGGAGGAGTAGGGCTTTCCTGGGCTAGTGGTATCTGGCTTGCAAAAGCCTTTTGAAAGTAAGGAGGGAGAAATAGAAGTGGATAGGGTTGGGCTAGGGGAGGTTTTTTCCACCTTTGATCCTCGGATTGTCCTGTTCAGCTGAGTGGAATACAAAGCAAGGGTGTCTCAGAGCTCACACTTCACCTCAGCAGTGCAATCGACGGGAGAAGCAGTGAGCGAGACCGACAGACTGTCACTGGCAAAATGAACTGTCACCTCCCATTTTTCAGAGGCGCGGTGGGATGAATTGCGGCTTTGAACCATGTGGCCCGTTGCTGATTGAGTTCCGCTGTCTTAGAACCCCACTGAACAAGGCAAGTTCATTTCAGGCTGACGTACCACTGCTTATCAATTTTGGAGCCAGTAAAATTAACCGCTTCAGAGCTGATTTCCCCTTTTCTTCCCCTCCTCCTGCCACCTTGCTAGTTTTGTACCTGGAAAGGTCACCGAATAAATCTCATAAAGCATCAAATAAGATCCACGTGGCCTAGAGAAGGTTTAACAGGGGTGCTGTTCTTAAGCTGTGCCGACTCCAAAAGACCACTGTTCCAGTCACCAGTCTCTAGTATAAATATTTGTCCACATCATAAAAAGCAAAGCAGAAGTTTTGCTGCAGAGCTCAGCACAATTCAGTGCTTGGCAGCCTCTGGGGAGACAGGGAGAACCCAAGTCCTGCAATGACAGCTCGGCTGGAAATCAGGGTTGAGGTGAACTGGGAGGGCTGTGGGAGAAGGCTGGTGATGGAAAGGCAACAGATGTTCAGGGACAGAAACCGATCCCTCACGGAGCTGTGTGAGACCAACAGTGCTAAAACACCAAGGATACTGGGAGCCAAAGATGCTGGTGTGTGTGTCCCACCTGTTTGATCCAAACAGTATCCTCAGCCTCTTACCAGCCTGTGATGTTCATTCCAGTTCCGCCGATACCAGTTAGCTGTCTCAGGCATAGTGTTTTCTGTCTCTTCATTCCCTCAAGAATCAGTCTTAGTTGCTTGGCCTTCCTTCTCACCCAGAATTTACATAAACCTGCCCTTCCTTTGCTTTCACACCATCCTTATTTTCTGATATCACTTCTCTCCTTTCATATCTTTCTCCTTTCTCCTTCTATAATTATGAGTCTGATTCCAAGCCAATGTTTTTGCCCTACAGAGCCTGTGAGCTGATATCACCTCTCTCTTCAGCCTCCCTCTTGAAGTCTACTTTTCATATTTGACCTCAAAGGTTGGTCCTCATCAGTTGTTTATCTATGTATTTTTGCTGATATCCAGTTGTCTCATGTCTTATTATTAGCTCAGGCAAAGTCCTGAGATCCATAATAGTATACAGCTGAAACTCGGTTTAGGATGGAAGCAGCCCTGAGAAATCAGCCGTTTCAAGGCAAGATTATGGGGGACAAGAATTACTCTCCTCCTCTGTGTTTTCAGGAAAGCATTCAATAGTGTAGGTCTTTTGCTGGTGTAAATCAGGATCACTCCCCACTAAGTAGTCCAGCTGGTGGTCAGGTACAATATACACTTTAATTAAATTAATGTCTGCTGTAACTCTATTGGTATCTGGAGAAAAATCTGTTTTGTCAAGCATCATCCACTGCCATGTTCCTACCTAAACAACTCTTACACAGTAGTTCATCAGAGGCTTCCTAAACTGTTCTCAGCCTAGTTCCAGCCTGAGAAACGCTATTTTTCCTCCGAATACTTTGTATTCTGTGTCCCAGACGTTTTGGTAAGTGTGCAGAGCTTCAACGAGAGATGGATGGGCCACTGACAAAAGGGGCAGGAGAATTAGTTCCAATGGAAATAATTTAAGAAAAGCTTTATTCAAGATGTCCATGAGTGGGAAGCTCTGGGCCTGTGTCTCACCTTCCTACAGACTGAACAATCGGATGAAATATTAGCACTTTCCACATGTTAACACTACAGGATATCATCCATCTTCCTCACCAGTGGGAAGTGTTAGCTAGCACGGGCCTTTATGAAGCTGATTTCTATATTCCCATATGCCAATCACAGCTTAGAAACTGTCTGAGTTTGCACTTTAGGAAAGGGGACTGTGAATCTGGGGAGGCAGCCCTCAGGCTAATGGCTACCTCCCAGGCTTTCTTTTAAATGCACAGCTGTGCGTTACCTCGACTAGCTTGAGAAACAGCAGCACAGTATTCTCTAAATCTTCAGTGAGTGAGCTGCAGTGGCAGAGAGGCTGAGAAAACTTCCCATGGTGAGGCTGAGCTTTGCGGGAGGCTTAAAGCAATGGCAGCTGAGCAAGTGTAGCCGACTGTTTGGGCTGAGGAGTTGAAGTTTGTTGATCAAGAAGGTACTCGTGATGCTTCCTCAGGGGAAATGTTGGCTGCAGAAGGTGATCCACTTTAGTCTATGTGAGTAGGCTTGGAGATAAGTGACGATGGTGACCACCCGGCAGTGATACCCAGTTGTGCAAATCTCATGTTGTTAGAAAGGGAAAACTTCTGTCAGGAATCCTTCCTTCCAACAGGAGTCCGGGATTTGTTTATACCAGCAGAGAGAGAGAACCTTTCCACCAGCATTCAGAATCTAGGACTTGATAAAAACCTATTACACAGCACTCTGACTTCAGCAAAAGGTTTTTCCCTTGTTGCAGGATCTGACAATACATATAAAACTGTCCATTAAAAAGGGCTGAGGTGGAAGGGTTGATATAAAAGATGTTCCTGCACGCACTGGGAACCAGACAATGCAGCAGTGTCAGCCTTAACAGTTTGCTGCGAACTGTGGGAGCATTACACCGCGATTCCGGGGTCACACTGCAAGTCAGCTTACTCAGGAGCAGCCCTTAAAGCGATGAAAGTTGTGTGTAGCTTAAGAGCTAGACTGGTCATCCTTGCCCCCATGCAACCTGCATTTGGGGTAAGATCTTGCTCCTCTGTTTTTTTCAGGACTTTTTCTGATTCCTGAAATGAAAGCAGTCTGAACACACACACACAGAGCAAAAGATAATTGATAGCAGAAGGGCAGAAGCATATTGAGGACCTTCCATTCAGAGGAATTGCCACATCCCTGTATCTTGCATTGCAGCAGTAATAAAAGGGCAGGCAGTAAACTGAGTCAGAGCAGAAACCAGCCTTCTGAGCAGCAGCTCTACCACGTTGCAGCTGGCTGAATATTTAAAATATGCAGACTCCTTCCATCCATCTTTCCTCAAGTAACCAGGTCCTCAGGTTTTGGCTGAAGCTCCCTGCTCATGAGGGACAGTTTGACTAATACAGCGATGGATAAAAGGTTTTTCCATGGTTTAAGTATTTATCCCTAATGCTACCAGAGAGCACTTTTTTAAAGGCCAGCCCTGGAAGGCAAGATGCTTCAATATGAATCTTCCCTTCTCTATTCAAGAAGAGCCTGCAGGATCAATGCTTGTAACACTCCTTCACAGAAATTAATGCCACTGTGTAAGGGCTTGTCTACACATGAGTTATCCCAGTGAGGCATTCTGCTTTCCATTTGCACCTTGCTTTATTGCAGAATAAGTTTCACATATAGACAAAAGCTCCCTTCATAAGATCATCATGTCATTAGGGGAAAAATTACCTAAACTTTAAAAGCTCATGGGTATTTTCTGACCATGTCCTAGTTCCGCCCACTGGAGTCTACAGAAGCATTACTATTTTAATGGCCATTGGTCCAAGCTATGGGAAAGTAAAATTGATAAGCAAGGAGAAAAGAAAGTGGAAAAGTCATTTATCATATTAAAATTGGAGCTCAATCCATGTTGTGAACTTTAGACTGTAAACAGTACCAGGTCTAAGTGTTCCCACAGGTAGGGATGTGTGCATGTGTCTGTGTGTAATACAGCAAGGGAAAGGAGAGCTAAACAGAGAGTAAAACTAGGCATTTTTGGCATTTCAGCTTCCTGCAAATTTACAATTTCAGCAGAACAGATAAACATGCAGCAAAGAGAACAGAGAGACTGCCATCCTTCACTGAAGCGCAAAGAAAATCTGTGTCTGAGGCTTCCTCAAAGCTTAGTGTGTAACAGAATGAACTTGACTGTTGTTTTAATTAAGCTCCCATCAACGCCTGATCCATACAGAGATTACAGAACATGTGACTAAGAGGACTGCCATTTTACTGATGGAAATTACCCTGAAACAGTCATCAGCGTGAAGACAGGAATGAAATAAAATCCTAACCAGGCTCTGAACTTCCCCAAAATGGGAGTGTATTGTTCCTGAAATAAACATTCCCAAAAATGTTCGTTTATAATTCAGTAAACAAAATAGCGCAAATTCAGTATCAGAGTTTGGGAGGAATATTATTAAACCTTGAACCAGGTCAAATTTAGCCATGTGAGCTGCGGCGACAGTCACATGGCGTGCAGTGGGTGTGATGTCATCAATCTGTGTGGCAGATGTCACAGGCAGGCGCATCATTAGTCTCCGCAGGGCTGTGTGATGCATGGTGACACCACGGCTGAGAGGGGCGTGATTGATACTTGGTGCATGGAGCCATATGAAAAATCTAGTGTGCAAATAACAGTTTTATAAATGCCTTTCTCATTCTATATGCAGACAGGCCCCTGGAAGGAATCTAGGAGATTGAATTAAGCTTTTAACCCTCTAGGCTCTCCTGTCGTTTATTGTTAGGGAATTAATAGGAACGCAGGAATGCAGATGGCCTGCCTGTCAATTCCAAGAGGTGATTTTTCTGATCTTCACGGACGTTTCCAGCATCTTTCATTAAACACTCATGTACCAATTTGTCATTTTAACTGGGCAGGAAAGAAACTCCCGTTGAACTCCTTAGCTCAGGTGCTGTAAGTTAAATTCAGAAGCAGAAAGCCTTGCTCTGTTACATCTGCCAGACAGGCTTAGGACTGATGAACAGCCTTCGATATCTGTTTAGGTGGGTAGAGGGATTCCAGTAGGATGCTCTAGACCTCTCTGCAGTCAGAATGAAAAGATTCATTCAACAGGAATGAGAGAAGGCTTATATAGATCCACTGAGATCCAAGAGCGAGTGAAAGCTTAGGAACAGCAACAGCATTTTCAAAGGGAGATAGAGAAAAAAAACATAGAGAAACAGGGTCTAATTCAGATCTTGCTTACTGTAGTATTCACTTAAGTGGAGATCTTCAATGGGTGTTCATCATTACATGAGTAGAATTGGGACCCCATATTTCCTAAAGCAGAACTAGTCTTTGAAATGGCCCATTCACAAACCACGTCTGGAGCTTTATAGAATGGATTTGCAAATATCCAAGGTGCACAGTGGTGGGACCAAAGAGCGGAGCGAGGTGCCCTGAGGGTTTGTGAGCTTAGGGTAGTTTGAAGGCCTTTGCCGACTGCTTTGCCTGTGATGGAGAAGACCAGTACTGGCTACATGTGCTGCAAGAACAGGGGATCTCTCTGGCTTTTGCCCACTGGGTGACAGCCACTTCTGCTGCTGTGGCAGAGGGTGCTGGGGGCAGCAGCCATTGCAGACTGGGTCCCCGCAGCATTTACCACTTCTACCCTCAGGGCAGCAGCAGAAGACGAAGTTCAACTTCCCTGGACTCTCATCCAGAGGGATGTATTTCTTTTCATTTTTAGGTTTCCTTTCATTTTACTTTAAAAAGGGTAAAAATTATAAAATTATCTACACCGAAATGGAGTATGAAGTTGCAGTTTGAAATGTGTATTCTTCTTTTTTTTTTTTTGCTTGAAGCAAATAATTTGACATCTTCTCAATCTGCCAAGGCACTTCTAAATAGTTTTAAACCCAACCCGAACAGATTTAGTGCCCCCTATTTTAATCCTAAAACACCAAGATCAGGGTGGACTTTTCCCTTGACAGACCCAGATCGGGCTGTCTGTGTGGGTGATGTGTTGAAGGAATTGGGATCAAATTCAAACTCCAGGCAAAACCCGGGTGTAAACTTCCCTAAAGAAGAAGAAGAGTGAAGGCTCCTACTGTGGTGGAAACTCTCACCTCTGCCACCAAGCTTTCCCGAGCCTCATGACAGCAGAGAGGCCATGGTACCGCAGGAGGTGCCTTCCTCTCCATAGGCCTCTCAGGTCCCCAGATGGAGGAGAGGTGACTGGGGCTCTGAGGAGACACCGACTCTATGGCAACGCGGTCTATGAGGCAACAAAGGCTGTGAGGTGACTTGGGCTCTGAGGTGATGAAGGCTCTGAGGTGACTCCGGCTGCCCCAGCCTGTGAGGTGACTCGGGCTGTGAGGTGACGAGGCTGGGAAGCGACGAGGATGTGAGGCCACGCAGACCGAGGAGACGCAGGCTGTGAGGTGACTGGGGCTCTGAGGCGATTCAGGCTCTGTGGCGACTCTGAGGGAATGTGGGATATGAGCTGACACAGGCTGTGAGGCGGCTTGGGCTCTGAGGCGATGAAGGCTCCGAGCGCTGCCAAATGTGAGGCGACTCCGGCTGCCTCAGCCTGTGAGGGTACGCCAGCTCTGAGGCAACTTGGACTCTGAGGTGACGCAGACCGAGGCAACACAGGCTGCGAGGTGACTGAGGTTCTGAGGCCATTTTGGGCTCTGAGGAAACATGGGCTGTGTGCCGACACAGGCTGTGAGGTGACTTGGGCTCTGAGGTGATGAATGCTCCGAGGCAACACCGGCAAGTGAGGTGACACCGACTGTGAGGCGACTCCGGCTGTCTCAGTCTGTGTGGTGGCACCATCTCTGAGGCAACTTGAGCTCTGAGGCAACGCAGACTGAGGCGACGCAGGCTGTGAGGTAACTGAGGTTCAAAGGCCATTTTGGGCTCTGAGGAAACACGGGCTGTGGGCCGACACAGGCTTGAGGTGACTTGGGCTCTGAGGTGATGAAGGCTCCGAGGCAACACCAGCAAGTGAGGTGACACCGACTGTGAGGCGACTCCGGCTGTCTCAGTCTGTGAGGTGACACCAACCATGAGGTGATGAGGCTGGGAAGCAATGAGGCTGTGAGGCGATGCCGGCTCTGAGGCAGCTTGGGCTCTGAGGCGACGCAGACTAAGATGACGCAGACTGTGAGGTGACAGGGTCTGAGGTGACCTCGGCTGTGAGATGCAGGCTGCAAGGTGACTGGGCCCCTGAAGCCACTTGG
>JAOXJK010000011.1:6110681-6142762 GCA_025774025.1 Xenus cinereus
TCTCAGTCTGTGTGGTGGCACCAGCTCTGAGGCACCTTGAGCTCTGAGGCAACGCAGACTGAGGCGACGCAGGCTGTGAGGTAACAGGTTCAGAGGCCATTTTGGGCTCTGAGGAAACACGGGCTGTGGGCCAACACAGGCTTGAGGTGACTTGGGCTCTGAGGTGCTGAAGGCTCCAAGGCAACGCCAACAAGTGAGGTGACACCGACTGTGAGGCGACTCTGGCTGTCTCAGTCTGTGAGGTGACACCAACCATGAGGTGACGAGGCTGGGAAGCAATGAGGCTGTGAGGCGATGCCGGCTCTGAGGCAGCTTGGGCTCTGAGGCAACGCAGACTAAGATGACGCAGACTGTGAGGTGACAGGGTCTGAGGTGACCTCGGCTGTGAGACAATGCAGGCTGCAAGGTGACTGGGCCCCTGAAGCCACTTGGGCTCTGAGGGGATGCGGGCTCTGAGGGGATGCAGACTCTGAGGCGACACAAGCTGTGAGGCAACTTGGGCGCTGAGCCAATAAAGGCTCCAAGGTGACACCAGCAGTGAGGCAATACCAGTGGTGAGGCAGCACCAACTGTGAGGCAGCTCCAGTTGCCTCAGTCTGTGAGGTGACTCAGGCTGTGGCACGATTCTGGCTCCCAGAGTGAGGCCTAGGCCATCATCTTGTGGCACCCACCCTGGCCAGGCCTCTTAGGCTCTGCAAGGCACCCTGCAGTGCGGGGACGACATGACTGCAGCCTGAGGGGAAAGGAATCACTGCCAGCTCGCCCGGAACCTTCCACGCTGAGATAGACCACTGTGGGTGCATGCGTGGAGGAAGCGATGAAGGACTTCACAGCTCAGACAGCGCAAGATGCAGGAACAGGGAGCAGCACTGCTTGGTAAGTGCTATCATGGACTCCGTCTGCACTTTCTGGGGTGTTTCATCAGCCCAAGGGTAATGCATGTGGCCACCCCGCGGTTTCCCTTCTTATGGGTCTAATCCAAAAGCAGCAAAAGTCATCCTGGTGGCTTACATGGGCTTGGGAGCTGCTTGCGGAAAAGTGCGAGAGCCTTGTGTTCTCAAGATTCCTGTTTATGGCTTTTTGCCCTTATCAACTCATCCGCAGCCTGACACACTCCTGGCACCGAGAGCTGGTAGAGCAAAGAGAAGTCTGCCCGGTGGAAATGATCAGCCGAGCTGAAAAAAATGAAGCAGGTTGACTTCATTATGTGCTCATTAAGAAATCTGTAGCTGTAGTTTGTTCCTGTGTGTGTGAGCTCTGGCTGTCATAAACCCTGACAGATGGACAGACAGACTGAATTATAGTCATAGAGTATAGACTGGGCAGGATCCCCCATTAACGCTTATTGGAAATTGTCATCACTTCAAGCTGAATGGGCTCCAGATGTTGAAACCCTTGTAGGGAAATCTTGAAGGTGAAGGTTAGAGGCTTGTGATTTTGCCTGTGTTGTATGAGCTGCAGCCGTTCCCTTTGATTTATTATTGTTTAAGTCAACAAGATTTGGTAGTAGGGGAAAAACTGGAGAGAGCAACACATGGGTGAGGGTGCCTGGTTCTGAGCTGCTGAAGGAATTGCTCCACTGTTATTACCTGGGTGTGTGAGAAACATTAAGCAAATGACTGTTGAAGGTTTCACTGGCAAATTCAGTGCCTTGGTGTTGTCTGCTTTGACAACAGGTAGAGTTAATGTTGCTTTGTTTGTGCTTATGTACATTTTCATTTATGTATTTCAAGAGCACTTGGAAGCCATAATTGTAGAAACACAGAAGATAGAGCTGTATCAGCCAATCCCTTGTTCCAATGTGGGAACAGTTACTTCAGTCAGACAATTAACTTTTCTTAGATTTTAAAATGTCCAGTGATAGGGATCCCACAGCCCCCTCGGGCAGTACATGCTGGTGCTGCACCATCCTTACTGTCAGAAAGTTTTCCCTAATGCCTAATCTAAAGCTCCCTTGGTGCAGTTTAAACTCATTACCCCCTGTCAAATCCTCAGTGAACATAGAGCATGGTTTATTACCTTCCTTTTTGTGGCAGCTTTTAACATGCTTGAAGATTGATAAATCTACCCTCAGTCTCCTCCCTACACTTAGCCGGTACTTTTGGTCTCTCCGTGTAGGTCATGTTTTCTAGATCTGAAATTATTTTGTTATTCTCCCTCCAGGCTCATCTCTAGCAGTGTCCAAAGCTGGGCCAGCTGAGGAGAGTGAGGAGGTTTCTTTGTGTATCTTAAATCTGACAACCCATTTACGTGGACCAGCATAATTCTGTTCATGCCTTTTCAGATTAGGCTCAATGATTGCCTGAGACCTTTTCCTGCAAAACTTCTTTCTTGGCACTTGTTTCCCAGCTCACATTTGTGTGGTTGATTATTCCTTCACAAGTTTGGAATTTAGCACTCATCTCTATTATCTTACCGCTTTCAGATTATTGCTCTTTATGAACTCAGACGCTGCTCTCTGAAGGGCTCGCAGCTCTGTCCTCTCTTCCCCATCTTGAAATCATCTGCACATCTGTTCCGTTGCCCAAGTTATTAATACATATATTGAATACTGTTGAATGCGGGAGTTCAGATGAAAACGAGGACTAGTAGCACTTCCCAGGATAAAGCCTTCTGTTTTGGTTGCATAAATATTTACAGATACCAGAACTGTTGCATCGCCGAACGTGTACTTTGCTTTTGGGGGTCACGTCTCTGTCTTGTGCATGATGCATATTTGCCTTCCTCCAGTAGAACCACTGGGAATGGCTTCTCCCTGCACTATAAACATGCGTTTTTTTCTTTTTTTTTTTTTTTCCTTTTTCACTTATCAGGGTTCGTGAACTGTTCCCTGGGCTGGGACCACAATGGGGTCTGAGCCAGAGGAAGGGGCTGGAGCAGAGACCTTAAGAATGGCCCTTACTCATCAATAACTGCTCCCTGACAGGGCTGAAGGATACACAAAATGGCTTGTCCCTTGTGCTGTCACTCCAGCTGGGGCACAGTCCTCAGTGGGGCCCTTGCTCACCGGACTTTGCTGTCCAAAGCACCAGAGAAATCTTTTCAAGTCGCCTTTAGAATGTTTAAACTTCTATATTTCTCTGGGGTTGTGTCTGGGGGAACAGGACGTTGCCAGCCACCTTTTGGGTTTTATTAGGATGATTTGTAGCACTGGAACATGAAGGCATTCACAGGGTCTTTTATACTATGGAGTCAGAGCAGGTAGAGCCTTCAGATGGTGGACTGAAGTTCTGCTTAAGTAAGTCAGCTGAACCAGCTGAAGAGCTGGCCACCAGCGATGCGGACCACCAGTTGCATCCAGAGGTCTGTAGGATGGGGAGATGGGAGATAGGAATTTCCATCCTGTGGTTCACATCTTTTAAGCAAATCTTCTTTTCTCCTGCTTGACTACACATGGTGTAAATGAGGAGTAATTTGACTGAAAACTCTGTTTGTCAGAGTTGGGGGAGAGAGGAACAGACACATGATTTTGTTGTGTATTATGAAGTTTGAAAACTGTTACTGGAAAAATCAGTTAAGCTGGGAAATATCGTAAGCATCTATGTCCAATTTGATACAATGACTGGGACAGAAATGAAGTTTCAATGTCTGCTCCGTGGGAGGCTTCGTTCGGCAGCAACTTCAAAGCTTTGCCTTGAGGAGGTAGTTACTGTTTCTAAACCCCACATCTTTTATAACTTGAATCATTGAAAATTAGAAGTAACGCAAATAAAATCAGGGTAGAGATGAGAGAACCAGGTCTGATTCCTGAAAGGTAAATATTATACCATCCTGTATGAATGTACACAGAGTTAAATTCTAAAATTCTCATTTACACCTAATTTCAAGCAAAGCTCCTGTGGCAATCAATAGTGAATCCTGCAGTGAGCCAACAGTGTACCTGACACCTTCAGGTTTGATTCTTTTATTTTACTAATGCAATTCTACAGACTGTAAAGAGTTGGTCAATATTTCCCCAAGCACAGGAGGAAATCAGGCTATAATGTTTACAGGCTGTTTTTCATTAAGCGTACATGTATGTGTTAAAAGAAAAAAAAAGAAAAAAAAAGAAGTGTAGCCCTTTGAATGTATCACAGTAGTACCTAAGAACTTCCAGTAGAAAGTGTTCTCCATTACAACAAGCACTGGGAAATACAGGAGGAAAAAACATCTCTGTCCATGGAGTTTACAGTGAGGACAGATTCTGTCCTTGTTAAATTAAAAGCCCTTGCCACTGACTACAAGAAGAGCAGGTTCAGCCTTAAGAATCTTTAATAAATGGAGGGAAAGAATCAATTAAAAAATGGGAACTGATAACTGTAATTATATGACATTATTCATGCAAAAAAAATGTTGTCTCAAATATCACACTGGCAGGGCATGGATTTTTTACCCTGAGCTTTGCTAATTTTCATTGATTTATTTTTCCTTGAAAGAATTTATTTTCTGCAGCAAGGATGACTGCTCTAGCTAAGGATTAGATGTTTATCCTTTTGTGTGGGCAGGGAGCCTAAGTGGATAGGAGAGATTTCACAGCTGAAAAGGATATTCTGCTTTTTTAGTGTTTCCTGTGTTTGGAGAATATATAATTCCAGCAGAAAAGCAGAGATCAAGCAAGCGAGTTCCGAATGGAGCGCCATCCTCTGAAGAGTTATTAAGTTTAGAAGCCAAGTGTTTTCAGTACTTCTCTTCATAGACTTGGTCATAACATTTTGTGGGTGGTGATATGAGGTGAAATAATTGCTGAGACTGTATTTCCCCCTCAAACTCTTCTCCAAGGCAGAGAGGGGATGACAAAATCCCTTTGGTAGCTCATCCCTAGGGGCTAGATGGCTGTTGCTGGGATCTCTGGAGTCTGTGGTCTGTGGGTGAGCACAGGGAGCAGTGGCTTTCAGATCCTGTAAGTCATGTCTATCCTGGCCTTATCCTTCTGCCATAATGACACATGGGCAAGGTCTTCGACTGCCAGGATTAATACAGAGAGGTTAAAGGTTCTCAGAACCAGTGGTGTTTTAAACCTGTTTATAAAGAGTTCCTTTCTGGGGTGCTTCTTGGCAGTAAATAAGGCTTGTGCCTCTTCTATGGAAGGATTTTTTTTTATTATTATTATTATTGAATATAGCCTATGAAACAGTCACTGCAGCTCAATGTGAGGCTTAAATCAAGCAGTGGTTTGGAACAGGAATCAAGCCAACCTGTGTCTTCTCAAAACGAGGGATCTGGAGGAGCTGTGTTTCTTGTAACCCCTTCACCTCTGAATTATTTGCTGACACATGCACACCACATCACGCCAGTAACTCCAGAGGGCTGAGGGGTTAAGTATCTTGTCATTCCAGTATAGACACCTCACTTGCAAACCCCAGACTTTTTACCAGACTTCCCCAGCGGGAGTAGGGGATCCCTGCTGTCAAGCCGGAGTGAAAGCTGAGGGCTCTCTCTCAGCACCCCAGAATAGTCTCTGAATGTAGTCTAGGGGGAAAGGGGAGTGGGAGAGCACTGAGCAAGGGGTCCAAAGAGCTGAGGTCTACTCCAGCTTCTGCCCCTGACCGTGGGCAAATAAGTCACTTACTTTCTCTGTGCCTCAGTTTCTCCATTCGGTAAAAAGGTGGGAGTGATGCTGACCTCCTTTATGAAAGGTTCTATGGCCAAAGTGACAAATCCCAGTCTGTGAGAGCTGGACATTGCAGTACCTATCGCAGCAAAATAGGTAGAAAAGCTGCAGATTTGAGATTCTATCGCAACTTGCCCTCCACAGAGCTGTTCCTCCTGCCCCATGTTCAGATGCCCCGGCCATGCACGAGTTCTGCACGCACACCTAGAAGTGATGAATAACAGTGAAATTGCAGAGCTGTGTGATAAATTGTTCGCATCGTGCACTTTTGACCACCTCACCTGTGCACTCTGCACCCTTGTTTGACAGCGTCTGGGCAGCCCGTGCACTGGCACCGTGGCCTTACCCTGCTGACCAACATTGTCTCATCATTTCCTCAGGTTCTCCCATCCATCTGTACCCACCTGCCGTCTTTCCTGTCCTTTGATTGTAAGTACTTTAGGGTAGGGACTGTCTGTGTGTCTCTGTAATCACGAATGAATATAAGCATTAGCAACTCATAACAATCCACAGACAGGGATTTGAGATACATCAACAGTGAGAAAAATGGCACAGAACTCATATAACATTCATCACCCCAAACTTTTGAGTACTTTCGAGCCGACCACATTGCAGGTAGCAAAAACACATCCCTTCAATGGCTTCTGTGGGGGGCCTTACCCCTGGGAACTGAAAAATGCAGGTGGTTTGTAGCAAGCCTTGGATGAGCAGCCATGAGGGTGGCTTGGAGCTCTTCATTTCTAGCTTTGCCACCTCTGATATTGGGATCTCAGTACTAGGAACACCATTCCCATCCTTTCTTGCACTTTCTGTTGTCAACCTCCCCTCCGGAACATGCAATCTGGACTGAGCCCTTGATCCGTTCAAATTGGTGGTAGATTTGCTGAGCTGAATGTGAGCAGAGTTCAGACCTCTCATCTTCTGTTCCTTCATCTCTCTGCTTTCTCATAGCCAGCAGCTTGCTCTTTATATCGTCTTCACCAAAGACTACCTGTAATTGTGCTTATTAATGGTCTAAACCAAATTGCACCAAAATCTGTGGGAAGATGCTCATTAGCACTGATAGTTTTAGATCAGCCCCTAAAATAAAGGTTTTCCATTGCCCTCATGCTGTGCTAACATTAACCACTTAATTTCCACAGAGCTTGCAGGAGGACGAGCTGGGAGGCAGGGGATGCCCTCAGCCCTTGCCCAGGAGAGTATGGTGATGAAGAGAAGGGGAGCTTCTGTTTTCAGATACATCACTCCTCCCTCCAGCCCCTTTTCCTCCTGCCCCAGACACAGCCTTGGCTGCTTTGCAGTTGTTCATAAACACCATCTACATCTGTCCTGAGCCACGAGATGTATTAATCAATTTGATGAGGATGTTAAAGCTTTCTCTTTGCACCTAATTATGGGCTGATTTATAGTACTGGCCTTGTGTTTGATGGAGCTCCCCCCTTGGCAGTGATTTACATGGCATTGGCACCAATCTCTCCATCTCTCCAATACTCTGTCATTTTCTCTGCCCCTCTTTCTCCTTCTTTCTCTCTCCCTCACTATCTCCCCCCGCTTCCCCACACCCCTCTGCTCTATGTTCCCTCATGAGAGCCTAATGACATGTTGACAGACTAGTGAAACATTGCTCCCTCTTCACTGCATCTGTCTCTGGCTCCGTGGCTCCCCAGTGCTCTCTGACACATCCAGATGGAAGGCCTGGCAGGCGAGGCAAAGGCTCTGGCCGTTGCCCCAGTGCAAGCCCTGCAGCTCCACAGATTTCCTTCTGGAAGTAGTTGATGCAGAGCTCTAGATTCCCCTAGGGGACATCTCCATGCTGGGGACCACTCATCCTGGTTCTCCTGACTCCAAGGAAATCCTCCAATAAAGTAATGAAGTAATTAAATAGCAGCGATTCAGACTTCCACAGCGTGACTCACCTGGATCTCCAAAATTTCTGGGAGCGCGGGGACAAGTTTTATTTCCTTTTAGTACCAGTGAGGAAACTGAGTCACAGAGGCATTAAGGGGTTGCATTTCTGAGAGGTGCAACTGATAAAGTCATCCCATTCTGGTTATTACCCAGAAGTTCCTCTCTTGAAGTTATTGGGGAAAGTGGGAGGAGAATGAAGCAATTACATCAGTTTCACTCATCCCTGTGAGATTAATTCTAGCCCAGAGCAGAGCCTGTTCCATATGTTTCGGTCTCACCCTTCTTTTCTTTTCCTTTTTTTTCTCTCTCTTTTTCCTTTATATTTTCAGAGATGAGATTCTTACAGTCAAAGAAGTCCCAGAACATTTGGAGACAGACTAAAAGAAAGATGTGTTTCACATAAATCATATGTTATACTAGATCAAGCATTCATTGCTATTGGTACTAATGCAACTCCAACCTCATCTCCCACCTTCTCCTGTGCCTGGAAACTGCAAAATTCACTTTTCTAGGGGAAATACTGTTACCTCCTCTGTGTGAGCAAAGATAACAAGCTGAGGGTGGAGAGGATTCAGGAGAGTTTTATATTTGCTAATTCTGAATTTCCTAACTTTGGCTGCTTTCAATTAGGAGGTCTAATGCGTGGGGAAATGTTAGCAGCGATATGTACTTGAGCTAAGGAGGTGTGCTTAAAATTATCCAGAAAATAGTGAGATATTAGATGGTGAGATACTAAACGATGAGATATTGCTGACCCTGAATCCATCCTTCGGTTTACATGTGCACGCACTTTGAGCTGTACATCGCCGTTCCCTACATGCAGCTGCCACTTTGCACAGCAGGTGGTTGGTTCTCCAGCTGCCAGATGTGCCCCTGAGACCAGATGTTTTGTGTGTTCAAAATCAGCTGCACATCCACAATGTATAGACGAATTCAGTGGTGTGTGCTGAAATGAGCACAACAGTACAGAAGGTGAAATCTTCTCTTATTGCATTACTAATACTGTAGTGATAATAGAACTTAGAGTCTGTCCCTTCTTGCAAGAAAAGTTTCTGCCAGAAAATTATAGGTAAAGCACTTTTTGCTTTGCCATAATAAAACTGGAGCCTGTTTCCACTTTCTGGGATTGAGTCATCAAAATTCAACTCACAACCAGAATAATGACTGTAAAAATCTGAACTTTAGAGTTACACCAAAGATAAACTCAGCCAGTTGTAACATATACCAAAAAAATTCAAGAGTCTAAATAAGAATATTAGGCTATATTCATATGTATACCATATTCATGTGTCACTGCAGTCCATGAAACCCTGTCCGTCTTGTGAAGACCAAGATCTTGGCTTGACAAGATGCCCTTTGCACGCAGGTGTGCATATGTGCGAAACTATGCAGACGCTTTAGCCTGCAGATTGCACATGTGTTCCATTGCACTCCATAAAATGCATATTAATGGTGCTGAAGCTGGAGTCCTGTCCAGAGAAGCAGATGCTTGTCGATGGTGAAGCTGGCTGTGCTGAACAGATGAAAAGACATCTCTGCTGCTGAGTGAATTCCATCAGACCAGGAGCAGCTGCTCTAAAGCTTCTGAAAGCAAAAATCCTCATGAATAAATATTAGGAGGGAAAAAATGAGGCTTCTAGAGAACAAAAGGAAGCAGAGGAAGTTACTGAGAGATGCTGAGACCTTTCATCTCCGCAAAATATGCAATTAACACAACACACACATCTCCCCCAGAAAGGCCTTGCATTTGTTCAGGGTGACTATAGGATCAGAGATAAGGTTTCTTTTGGTGAACAAGGAAGACCATAAACTGCTGTTCCTCCGCCTGTCAACACAGGAGCGCTTGGCATTAGTGATTTCCCAAAGTTACTGAGTCAGCCTCCTGGAAATGCTCAGCAATCATTTGATCTAAAGGGAAGCTGCTGGGGTTTCGGGTCCAGAAATGCTTGGCATTCCCTTGGAATAAAGGGACCATTTTTGAGGATGGCCATGCCTTGGAGCGGTGTTGCATTCCTCTATGTATCGCTGCTTCCAGGTACCAAAGCAAAGCTGCGGGACCTGATTTCTAGTAGCCCAGTTTACACCCGTGTGATGCAGATGTAAAATGCTGCCAGATCAGCATGCTGCGCAAAGGATTGTGGCAGTGTGAGGTGTAATATGCAAAGGAGGACTTGCAAACTCAGCATTCTCCACCTTTACAAGGTATCTGGTGAGAAGGGGAGGCAGAAGTGGCTTCATGTCTTCTGGGAAATGCAGGATGGGCTTGAGAGCAGATGTGACTCGTGTGCTTTCTGTCCACACAGCCATCTGTTAGGCCAGCTTTCCCTCAGATTCAGAGACCTGCGGTGTACGCAGAAAGAGCCGACCTTAGACTATCTGCTGATGGATTGGGCTGTGGGACAGTTGGCTTCATCTCATGTATCTGATCCCTTTGCGCTGCATGAACGAGAACCTGGATGAATGCTGAGCTGGGGCTTTCCCCTGCCCATGAGCTTTAGAGCCCAGGTTCAGGCAGTCTCCCAGCGTGACCCTGAGGACTCAGGGCACACTAGCAGGCACGGCCAGCCTTGAGAAATGCCCAGTGCTGTGCTGGACTGGCAGTGCAACCGGCCCAGTGGAACACAGAACCTACTCTCTAGCTAAAGACTGAGATAGCATTTCACCCAATTACTTTCAAACCCATTGCTCGATTATTAATTCTTATGTTCACTCGGGTGCAAATTCTTCATTTCCACCAGCTCTGCTTGTTGGCATCAATAGGCAATAAACAGGCCACCAGAGCTGTTTATGAGAGCACTGGCACACCAAGGTGGCTAGGCTGAATTCAATCCCATTTGTTTCGGGAGCCAGAAGAAGATGCCTGGAGGAATATGTAAAACCTTCCAGCAGGCAGATGTTTCTCCTACACCCTCGTCTTCACACCCTGCATGTACACACATTCGCTGGAGTCTGTTGGCTCCACACTTGCAGAAACTGCTTTCAAACGTATCTTTTTTCCTGTCCCCCTCCCCATTGCTCATATTGCTACCAGGAGATGACATGTCACTGCCTCATTGCCGTGTGCCTTGTTACGATGGCTGTCAGGAGTAGCCAGCTTCCTCCTTTCTCATTTGATCCATTTGAACCACTTCTTGATGGCAACCTGGAAATATGTTTCTCTGCCTTGCAGTGTGCTCACCCCTTGGAGCTATCAATTTATTACGGATTAAAAAAAAAAATTAGGGATAACTACAGATGGCTCGCAGCTGGAGGAAAAAACAGACACAAATTTCTGCTGGCTGCAGTTTCAATTGAGCCCAGGATAATTCCCTCCTTCTGTTTCTTCTGGGTGAAGAGATGCAGCTCTTTCTCTTCCTGTTAGCAGTAATAGGTAGGCTGAATTGGTGCAAAAAGAGTAACAGACTGAAGCAATCAAAAAAGTCCAGAATGACTTTGCAGAATAGAATAACTCTTTTGCCTTTCTTTCAGTCTTCTCTTTCTTTCATTTTCTTTTCCCTTCCCTTCCTTTCCCTTTCCTTCCCTCACATTTTTGTACCCACAATGAGCAGGTGCAATTCAGTACTCACAAAGCTTGGCATATTCTGAAGCAAGTTGTGCAATAAATCCCTTTCAGAAGAGTGACAACTTCAATTTATCCTATCTCCATGAAATACTTTCCATTCCTCATTCTCACGTCTGTCTCTCTTCTCCCCTTCCCTTTATTTTTCTATCAGATATGCAATTGTGGCTTCTGGTCGAAAATAATCTGATATAGGATGCTGTGTTTAAAAAACAACAATTAACAAGTCCCAAAACACTGATATCTTCCACTAGACAAGGATCCAGATTTCATGCATGTGGAATCCCTAACATTATCTCGTATGTTTTCTTGGTGAGTCTGGTGCATCTGGACTCACTCACTTATCTGTTAGATATGAGGAGTTATCTGATTTACAAATTCTGGAGAAGGTACAAAGAAGAGCTATAAATTGATCAAAGGTATGGAGGGTCTTAGCAATGCTGATAGACCGAAGTGTTTAATCTCATGCAGTTTGGAGAAACTGAGATTACGGGGTGGGATGCTGGGTGTAGAGAAAGATATGAGGGAGAAAAGGCTGCTCTTGCTCTGCCTGAAAGCAGATCTGAGAGACGTGGATAAGAATGTGTTCAAACTGAGCAGGAACAGAGAAATATGCAGCTGCTCTGAGAGGTTAAAGTGATGCTGTCAAATATTTTTACTCAGAATGTAGGTTCGCTAATGCATTGTTTTCTGCCCTTGAGGAAGATGGAAGGTAACTCTAATTATCCGGTGTGTCAGAGGGATATCCCAGGTCTGTTTGTGTTATACAGACTGTAGTAGTGCTATAACCATGACAGCCTAGCAATTTTGGATTTTTTTATCCGTTATCCAATGCTATGAAAGTGGCACTGTGGCTGATCCCCTCCGCCAGTGAGAACAACCTTTCTGCCTTAAAAAAGATCCAATGTAATAGTGCATTTAGCTCCCTTAAAAGAAGAGCTGACAGTCTAGACTCCCTCCTGGTAGTACCACAGGAACTGCTGGTTGACAGTGATCCTAATACGAGAGACGAGAGGAAACCTTTCTTCCAGCACTTGCTCCTGGGAGTCAGACCTCCCTGTAAGCATCCCCGTGGTTGTGGCTAAGCCCATGAAACAGTTTCTCCTTATCCAGGAAGAAAATATAATATCTATGACCTCTTCCATTCTTGGACTCTCTGCTGTGAGTATCTCCAATGTTGGCTTTTGCCAATGTGCTTTGGGAACCATTCCTGGCAGGGAAGGATTAGGGATATTGGCACAGAGGTGATTCTGATAGTTGGGAATTAGATCCAGCCTGGCTCTAATTTGAATTAGAGTGCTCTGATGAGAAGAGTTCATGAGCGGCTTTATATACATCTCCATTACTGCTCTTCTGGGCACTTGTCCTGATGATGCAAAATTTTTCTGATCACCCATCGTTTCTGTCCTCATTCCTTTCATGCTGATTCTCCAAGCGCAGTCAGCTGCATTCAACTGGTGTTCAAGTTCTCTGTCACCTTAGCTATCCAAATTGAAAGGATTTGCTCGAGCTATTCAGGGAGAGGTGGTTTCTTACAAAATTATCTAATTTTGTATTTTCAAGCCCTTTTAATATTTGTTATATTAATGCTTTAGCAGCAAGCTGTGTTGACAGTGCAGCCTAGTGGATAGAGCACTGGGCTGGGACTCAGAAAATCTGAATTTTGTTCCCAGGTCAGGTTCCTGGATAGTTACGAGCAATTCACTTTGCCTGGCTCTACATTCCCGATTATAAAATCATAAAAATGCTGATATCATTTCTGAAATCTACCAGAGAAAACCAGGACTGGTCTTTCACTTATCTCTTGATTGCATTTTATCTTGGTCTAATGTGGTATTTGCTGATGAAGGTAGTTAAGTAAACATTATTTATGACCAGTGTCATGTGAGAAAGGGCTTTCCAGTGCTGGTGGTGTGGCAGGGGATATAAGCAAAATGGCAGCACAGAAGGTAGAGAGATGAAGAGTGTGGATATGGTAGTACTTTTTTATCACACTGGTTTTATAATGGCGTATTTCTACACTGGGATGTCTTCAGCTGGTACAGCTGGGGCAATTTTGTTTCCTTTGGTGGAATTCTGATTATTTGCAATAGCTGTGAAGAGAGTCCAGTTCCTACAGTGAACTCTTGTTACAACAAGAGCAAGAGGAAAATCAGGTCTGGAAAGGAATTTTGCAAGAGTGGTTTCTACTCCATGTGTCTCTGTAGGTTGCTGCTGAGGCTCATACAGCTGGAGTTCTTCTGCCACTGAGTCATCAGCTGCCGTTATGTTTCCATGCCCTGTTTATTCCTGGACAGTAGGTAGAGCTCCTTCTAGCGTGGATTTTTACTCCACCTGTGTAGACTTCAGTGTGATGGAGAACTAAAACAAAGCCCAAACCCTACAGGACAATCAGCAATTACAGAAGACTTATTATCCTTTCTTAGCTGAAATGGGAGCATAAGATCCCTTAGGCTGGTAAATGCAGCATCAGTCAACATTAAAAACCGAGTCATGGAGAGCACTTTTGCAGTTTGGGCAGGATCTAATGCTAGTGATGGGGCAAGTTTTCTTTGCCAGCGTGCTGTGGATCTGCAATTCCTCAGCAGGACTGAGATGGCTCTGTTGCTTTTGATTTGTTTTCCCTGTTGCTTTTGATCTGATTTCCCTTTCAGAAGGCGAGGGAGAAAAGGGCCAGGTTAGTGGGATCCAGGAAGGGCTGGAAGCGACGATCCACTAGGGTGCATCTGTGGGCTGGATGTCTGAAGGGTGCTGTTTTCAGATGCCAGCTATCAGGCTTTGGGGTTGTTTCTACTGTAACTATAATTAGGAAGGGGGGTTCTTTGTTTATTTAGGCTGAGAGCTTTAAGATAAATGACAGCTCCGAAGATGCTTTTCAGCACTTCATAAATCAACTGCCAGCTGGCCAGTTTCACCTCTGAAACGTCTCTTGCTTTTTTTCTTTGCCTTTTTTTTTTTTCCTCCCAACTTTGGAAAGATGGTATATCCAAAAAGAAAAAGTCTTCCAGGGAAGTAACTGTGATGAGGAATATGTGCATTTGGGGAGGGGAGAGGGGAAATGACTTCATCCTTGAAAGACTTGGGGTGTTTGAAATCTTAGCCCTTTGCCTCATTGCAATTTCTGAATTCAAAACCATGAGAAGGCATCCTCCCTGAGCATTTGCAAAGGGCAGAGACACCCAGCAGAGTAACTGACACATCCTCGGCTGCCATGACAGACATTTTTCTGATTTCATTTAATGCCTCTTTTCCCTGTCTCACTCAACACATCCAGAGATTTACTGGTGTTCTTTTTCGTTAGCTGAGTTGCTTTGATTCCTGCACAGCTCGTGGGATTGTTTGTGCCAAGGACGCAACATCCCCTTTCTCCAGAGTGAGGCAAGATTTCTGCCGAGAGGTTGTTGACAGCCATGCAGTCTCTGTAGGCAGAAGCGAACAGCATTTGAACTCGAACACCATGCACACTGAGAAAAGCTCTGGACTGTTCTCCAACCTCTTGCCAAGCCTGGAATCGGGCTGTGTACGAATTTGTCTGTGTACGAGGGTGCGGTGCAGTGCAAAACGTGACTGAGGCCTTTGGATTCTCAGAAAAGTACTGGCAAAATCTGTGGTGGTTGAATTTTAGGATCCCAGATTATAGGTCTGTGCAATTTGAAGAGATAGAGTTGTTCTTTCATTTTGGAAGTGGATTACAGACTAAATGCTGTTCTTGCAGCAGAGAAAGAAAACATTGTCAGTCTAATCCTGCTTTACGTGGGCATCTGAGCACAATTAACTGAAACATGGATTCTACCCCAAATGGGTGATAGAGACCCAGGCAATCAGAGGGACATAACAGGGGGACAGTGGCCCCAGCTGTTGCAAAAGGGCTGAGAGCAATTTTGCCTACCATAGTCACAAAAAAAACATCTCAATGGAGTCCTATCTTAGATACCTCCTTCCAGGAGTCCCTTCTCACGGTCACCGTGGTTCCACACAGTCGTGGCACTTGGGCAGGTGGAAGTTAATACCAAAAAATGATGCTACATGACCAGGGAATGGCACTCTGTTGGCAGCAGCATTAGCAGTATAACCCTGTCCCCTGATCTCCAAACCCCCACTGGGGCAGAACGTCAAAGAACTGCGGACAGTGGTCTAGATTAGTCTGATGGACATCTGAATGGAAGACAGGAAAGGGAATGAGCAATCTGCCTGTGAAAGATCCTGCTGAAATAGGCCCTAGATTTTATTCTAGATGGGTGGTAAGGCTACTATGGCTGTGAGGCATGTTCCTTCTCTTTCAAGTGTGTTTTTCTGGGCATCTAAGCTTAGCCATGAATGGTGGAGCCAGGAGCTCTGGCTACAGACCAACATAAATGTAGCAGAGACAAAAGGAAGAAGCAGAACAAGTAGGAAATCATGTAAAGAGGAGACAAAGGACTAACAAATGTACATATGGCTTTTAGACAGATCTTCAGAGGCTATAAAACTGCGTGAATTTCAGATGCGTGTCACAACATTGCTGAGAAAACTGCACTTAAATTAACTAGATTCTGAACTCGTGTAAATTGGCCCAGCTCCGCTGACCTCCTGTAAACCACAGAGAATAATGGGGAAAAGTTTCTTTTCAAAGAGAAGCGAGAAGACTGCGATGTTTAACAAAGGGGCCTAGAAAAGCTCCAAGCACTGGACAGTCTCCACCTGGTTACATTAAACCAGTTTCTACATTTTTCAAAATCCACCCATGCTTTAATCTCTGCTCCATTTCACATTTCCTTGTGATGTTGTCCAAAGAAATGCACTCATTGGCAATAAGCTTAACAGTCACCACAAAGCTTAGCAGGACCTTGATGTGGCTTTTAAAAAACCCCAAACCCTTAACTGCTGAGGCTCACGAATTTTTTCTCCTCAGCAGATGTTATAGGGGGACTGAAGCTTGGCAAACATTTGCAGACATGGATAATGTTCATACTGATGGCCTGATTCTCATTTACATGAAACTGCCTTTACAATTCTCTGGCTTGGAAAAAAAAGTGCCTCTAAAGTGTGTGCGAAAGCAATTTATGTTAAGGGACCTTAGTAGGAATGAAAATCAGACTGCCAGTCTCCCCAGGCAGATGAGGATTATAAATATAGTTAGCTTAGCTTTCTTGATTGTAGTCCAAAACCCCTGATATTGTCTGTACAAGTCTGTTATAAATGTCAAATTCTTTCACCAATAGTCCTTGTGACAGCCACAGACTCTGTCTCCAGATTCCTGATTATCCTGATTGTTAATGTCTGCTGTGATAGCATCTAGAAGCTGTTTTCCTGAGTCAGGACCTTATGTTCAAGCACTGAAGAGCAAAAATATGTTTAGTCCGGAATGTTTCCTATTTTGCAGCTCAGTAAAACCTTGTCACCCAAAGACTGTGTCTGGGACTTTCTTCTTCTTCTTTGATCTATGCTGAAACAGCAACTGTGACAGTAGCAGCTTGAAGATCCAAGACTCATGAAGCAGGAGGTGGTGTAGGATTCATATTTTCAACCCCATCTTGTCTTTTCCTGCATGGAGGCAGCGATCCAGGCACATATACTGTTCTCAGACTTCTGTGGATTGATTTAAAAATGTCTAACTCACTTGAGCCATAACAGTTCTCTTTGCAGATGCTTATAGTAGTAAACTTCCAACACAGCACCCATACGTACACAATCCGATGTCCCACTGCATGGTAAACCAGGAACTGTAAACTTCTTGGTTGATTTTGGAACCAACTTACACTTTTAGAAACTAGAATAATTTAGAACCCTGTGCACCCAAACTGTACATGGAAATATTAAGTGGAAGTAACCTCTTCATCTCTACTTTATTCAAAAACCATCATAGAGAACTACTTCTGCTATTTCTAACTTTGGGGAGAGGGGAGTGTGTTTTTCCAAGCTTTGAGGCATTTCCTCCTCTGGTGATACTGAAGCTGGACACGACACAAGTGGTGACAGTTTATCTGGAGATGCTGCTGTGTTCATTAAGAGGAGCTGTAGCTGTTTATCTGCGCCTTGTCTGCAAAATCAGGTGTTCAGAAAACAAATTCTCAATGTTGTCACCATGCTGCAGTGTTAGTGTGGAAAGGGGTAGATTTTCAGAGGCTCTCACCCAAACTCACAAGCTGGCCATTTCTGGGAGATACTGCTCCTCCTTACAAAAGCTTTCTTTGGTGGTATAAGGGAAACCATCCCAACTTTATAAGAAAATCTCCTTTTTCACCCAAAACTCCATCCAGGAAAAATCAGAAAATATTTAAAGCCTTCTAGCAACTTTTAAAATACTGTCTTAAGCGGATTGGTACGATCATACAAGGAGCAATATGAACATTATTACAGGTCAGTCATCATGGAGGTGGTAGATGTCTGCCCCTGAGCTGGTGTTTTATGCTTTCTTCATAGTAACTCGAGGGCAGCGGGCACTTTTAAGGTGCAGCTCATCTCTGCCCGAGCCAGAGTTTAGCTGAATTGTGCAGGCAAAGTGCCAGTTGCTCTCCACCAGCTATAAAAGGAGTCTGGATGGCTGGATTGGATGAAAACATACCCATTGTAAGCATCTAAAGTTAGCAGTGATGAGTCCCTCTGGTGAAATCTGCTGGTCAATTTGCTTTTGCTGCTTGTTCTTATGTAAAAGGCATTCAGCTATTACTATGATAGGCAGCAATTTAAAATCCTAACCCAGTACACGGTCACCCTGTTGCTTTTCCCTCTTTGGGTATACCACGGCAGGAATAAGCAGCCACTAAAGATAGTAGCAGGGGGACCAAACAGCCCCATGGTTAATTTTTTTTTTTTTTTTTAAATCTCTTAAATTATGCTTTTGACTTGGAGAAATGAGTTCACACTAAAAATAGGAATGAGAAGATTTAACCTCCACAAAAGTCTACCTCCCTAGCTGTCAGAACACTCTGTCCTTTGCCTGTAGCCCTGTGAGAACACCGTGGAGCCCTTCAGGTGTGACTGCTGCTCCGGTGGCTCTCAGGTTTTCTCTGCAGCTGCCAGGGTGGCTGCAGCTGAACCTGCCGTAATCCTGGCCGCTCCAGTCATCTCACAGCCCTGGATCTGACAATGGCAATGACTTTTTTCTGCAGACCTCTCTGCTGTCCCCACCTGTGCCTACAGCCAAGCCTGCCAGCTATCAGCAGTCCTTCCTCACACCAGTGACTCTTCTCTGATCCAGCCCTTCTTCTTTCCTGCTCTCTTAACCCTGGTAAATCCCACTCTGCTCCTTCATATGACTGAAGCCCAATAGACTGCCCAACTGTTCAGTGCTTTGTGAAGTGACCCAACAGCTGGTCGAAACCATAACATTCATCTTTATGAACAAGATGAGCTGGCATTTTTGGGATAGAAAGATGACCGTGTTTGTCATCCTACTGACACAGCTTCTTTTTTTCAATCTAAGCAAACAGTCTGGGCTTGCTTTCCTGATTTGCCATTTTTCTCTGTATGAAATGCCGCAAACTGACACAATATATTAGTTACTCAGAGATTTCAAAGCCTCAGCCAGCTCCTCAGCAGCCAAGAGCACTTGTTGAGAAAAGGGAAATCAATATGATGAGAGAAGCAGGCATGTGTGATTTAAAATAGACTATTTTAAAGTCATTGAGCCTAGTTCTCTGCTGCCTTGTCCTTCCTATGTGACCTGCATGTTCTATGTTTTCACAATGGTGAATGAGAATTGCACACGTAAAAATGCTGTCAGAGAGGAAAAGACAGCAGAGGGCTGTGTCCTGAGGTGTGTGGAAGTGGGTTTTATTGCTAAAAAAATGTCACACACTCTCCACCCCATTCCACCCCATGTACTGGCTTTGGATAATTGTCCCTTGTACATAACACCCCTGCCCCATAGCAAACAGTGAAACCCCAGTAATTTAAAAGAGGTGTATCTGAGGCCAGCACCCTACTGTGTGGCTGCAAATTCTGGACAATACCCCGCAGAACAAACCTTCAGTTTAAGTTGAGCTTTTCCACCACCATCCGTTCATTGGCTTTCTTATGACAGAGCATAGAAAAGAGCAAACATCTTCTCTGAAGCATTTTACAGTTTCCTAAAACTGGAACTGGATCAGACCACTGTTTCTTCTGGTTTGATACTCTCTCCAGGAGACACTGCACCAGCTGCTGTACTGGAAGGTACATGAAACCTCTGCAAATGCAATTATCAAATCACCTACCCACTGGGAAACTTTCTCCCTGACACCCATTAGTTAGAGGTTAGTTTATACACTTCAGCGTGAAGTTTTATAAACTTTACAAAACTCTGTGTCTGAACGTTTCCTTTCTCTCTCCCTCCTTTTCCGTATTATCAGGTATGGATGGTGTTTCTTCTTTGAACTGCTTCTAACAGCAATCATCTTAAATGTCTATATTAAAAAGTTGACCCATATGTTTACTCATTTGCTTTTGAAACTCTAAGCCCCTGAAAAAGCAAAAGACACATTATACTGGGGTTACAGCAACATTTAAATCAGCCTCAAGTCATGAACCATTTCCCATCATTCTCTCTACCCTTTTTCCTAGCATGGGCGGGGGAAGCCAAATAAATAAATAAATAAATCCCCCCCCCCTATTTAGTATCTATTGGTCCCTTGAACACAAGAACCACTTGACCCTTTTGCATAAACTCCTGTTAGCCCCTGCCAGCTGGATCCCGTGTCCTGCAGCACTCTGTACACCGGGGGGTATCAAGCAAAGCACAGATCATCTGCTGACTGCTGGGCGGCTCCTCACCCGCGAGAGAGCAGAGCGTGCTTATCAGGATGCTGCACCTCCAGACACCAACAGCACAATGACAGCAGGACCTGCCTGTGAAATGAGGCCAAGATAAATGATGTATTGCCCTCATCCCTAACAGTGTGGCCCAGACAGAAACCAGGTGGAGGGGAGGGAGCCAGCACCTTCTGTAAACAATCTCCTGTCTCAGCTGAAACAGCTTTAGGCTGAGATGCTGGATTAAGAAAGTGATTCTTGCCCTGGACAGAAAGTTAAAGGGCAGGGATGATAATGCACTGATGGCCAAAGGTGGCTGGGGGAACTTAGCCATTACTCAGCAGTGGTTCATTTGACCTGGCAAGAGAACATCTGATATCTAAACAGTCCCACTCATCCTGAAGCACTCAGAAACCTCTACACTAAATATTTGATGCCCTTGTTTGATAATGTTTATTTTGCTTTCTCCCCACCTGTGTGAGGCTAATACGATGTGAGTGGGGAAAACATGGGGTAGCACATACCAGAGATAAAACACTAACGTGTGAACTTTTTTAAACAGAGATTTATGAGACGTACTATGAAGCTGACTGGGCAAAAAAAAAAGTAGGGAATTTACTATGGGGACCAGTTTTGCATTGGCCTAAATGCCATCAGCGGCATGTGATCTCCCAGATCCTCCCTGTTCTGCCTTTGTAAAGAACTTGTGCAAATCTTGACATATTCAGTTGACTCATGATTTAGTACCGGGATTTTGATGGGCTTCGTGTGGGTATCAATTTCTCCACTTCTGCATGGATGGAAGGGGAGGGGGAAAAGGTGAATGTAAGTCATTCTCATGTCCTTGTATCTGAGATAGTTCTATGCCCTCTCACCACTCCACTGTAAGTTCAAACAGTTTCGATACAGTTGTGGTTTCTTCAGCACCACTGAAGACTGTGCTTTCTCCTTGTGTGAGTTTGCAGTTGATCGGGTGATGTCAATTTACACCGAGAATTGGGGCACCCCAGTTTCCAAGGGGGCACCACTGCCTAAGTTGTAACCATCTTCATCTAAGCTGGTTGTCCAGAAACTCTCTGCAATCAGCAGAGATCTAGTCAATACAGTCGGTGAAATCTGGAGGGTGATTCCCCCGACCAGACATGACCTTCTCTAGAAAGAGATGGATGGTGCCCTGGACTCCACTCCCTCTACTCACTACAGTTCCAGTGATTAGGAGGGGAAGCCAGCCCAGACAGAGGTGATGTTGTTACAAACACCCACATTTAATGAAGTGAGTCCTGCCCTTGCTCACTGAGGCTGCTGGAGACAACAGTGCAAAGGAGAGGTTTGCCACTGGGTTTGGAAGTCGATTAGTTCTTAATTCAAGAGGCTCTTATGGATCTTATAGCAGGCTCTTCCAGCCTGACACCTCTGAAACCAGTTTGAATGGCAAGGGCTCCAGTTTCCTGAAGTGCTCCAAAATCCTACAAGGCCTACCCAGCATTTAAATCAGAAGTACAGCTTTCTCTTTTGTGTTCCTTTACAAACCAAGACCCTCCCTTCCAGTATTTAATATCAAGGCATTTACCACACATGAGGAGAAAATACTGTGTGAGCTGGTTTCTTTCTCTGCCTCAACTGAAAATATCCTTTGGCCTTTTTCATTCACCTATTTTGACAGGAAATCTTGGCCTCTGGGCTGACGTGTTTCCTTTCCAGATAGAAAGAACTGTGGTCTTCTAAGAATTGACATTGTCTAGTGGTTACTTCTGAGAATCAGAAATCCTGGACTTTCTTTCTGATTTCGCCCTGTGCAGGAAAGAGAAAGCCGCATTCATGTATTTTGCCTCGATTTCCTTGTTTGTCGGAGACAGAGTAAAACCCCTGTTACGTGGGTTGCCCTGTTACCATTGGCCAGTAGTTTCACGTTCTTACATTCATGTTTAAAAACTCTTCATTAAAAGAAAGAGCCAGCTGTCACTTTCTAACAAAAAGTAAATAACAAAGGTGGTCACAGTGCTGGTTCTATGGCTCTTGATCTGAGATAAACCCTTTTTTTATCTGCTGGGTTATTAGAAGCACACCTTTACTTGTGAAAGTTCAGGTGAAATTGGGATAAAAGCTGGAAAGGATGCAGGCTATAAGTATGTTTAAAATGTTATCTGTTCTTTCTCAAACATGTCTTTCCAGCTCAGGTATTTACATGCTGATAACCTTTTGGTCCCGGTGGTGCTAGGGACTTCGTGCCTTGTATTTCAAAACTGATAAGAAATTGAAAGATGTGGAGACTCCAAGAAACATTATGAAAAACAATCCTCCTCCTTTTCCCTTAGTTCCTTGGGTTATTGCGCTACTTAAAACACTGAATTTCTGGAAATTATTTACTGTAGGAAATCTTTTGCCCCAAAGAACATAGGAAGGAGATATAACTTTGAGGACCGACGGAGATGTAACTGCTTTTGTTATTCAAAGATTTGGCCTTTGTTCTGCCTTTGATCTGCCACTCTCATGGCACTCCTCCTTTCTATCAGCAGATCAAGGAGAATTTTTATCTTGCTGGGAGCCTTTACGTGTGTGCTGTTATTTTTTATTAAAATCCTTTTGCGGTAATATCAGGAGAAGTTTTGCAACCTGTCCATTTGTCTTGTAGGAACTGAACAGACAAAAAACCTCCGTGTTCTTGATGTTTTAAATAAGCTAGTGAGTAAATAGCCATGGAATGCTCCCCCCCACCCCTCTTTTATGCAGTAATGTGGCCACACCATAGAAGAAAATTTAGCCAAAAAGTAGAAATTTAGCAATGTTGGACACGTCTGAGAACAGGGAAGCTCATGCTACTGCTTGACTTTCACCAAGATGGTAGATATTGAGAATAATCTTTCTCTGGTGTTATATAAAATGAGTTCAGCAGATTGAAGGCCAAGCAGAAGAGCAGTTTTGTTGTAAAAAGTAATAATAAACAAACAAATAAGCAAAAATCCTTTGCAAGTGACGCTGTCTAACACAGACCGGAGACCAAGTGAATTACTGACACTGGATTCCCATTCCTCGAGATTGGGAAGGGAAGGAACCTTGGCAGGGTGAGACTTCCCCTGCCATTCCCCACCTTATGAATAAACACAAGGGCTCATTCTCCTGGTCCCTCTCACTGGCACCTTCCACAAGCTCCCCATTGAGTGAATGAGAACGAGGAAACTACAGGGGAAAACGCAGCTCGGAATTTACTGGCAGAAACAGCAGCCGTTTCGCCTCGATGCTGTTGACCTCTGATCACTGCGTTAAGTTTTTATGTTCAAGTAGCTGGTACAAGGCCAATTTTATGAACTGAGTTTTAAACTTGCACAAAAGTCTTTGGAAGGAACAAAATTTAGGCTGTTAAGCTGATGAAATGATGCTGATACTGACCCGAAATACTCTGATCTTGCAGAGACAGAGCCCAAAAGGCTCTCAGATGCTGAGCAGATACTTTGCGTGCGTCAAATGCATTAGTTTAGTGACATCTACCCTCTTCTTGTGCTCCCATGAATGTTTCTCCTCACCGAGAGATGATGACCACCAAAGACAGTTAATATAATGTGCTTCATCTGGAATACAGTCCAGCACAGCAGGGTACGGAGGCCTTGGCACAGAGACAGTTAAGCGAGCCAGATGAGGTTCCAGTCATACCTTTCATAGCCAAGACTCTGCAATTGATTTATGTCCAGTGCTGATGATGACAGAAAAGTGCAGGCGAGTAAAAACAGGGCTCTTGGTGTATTTCATGTATGACTGGACAAAGCTTAACACAGCAAGTCAAAGACATTGCAAAAATGCGGGTCCTTAATAAATACCCTCGTCTGCATCTCACTGGAAGGCTGCGGAGGGTATCACCCTCACGAGCTTGGCACTGCCTGCAAGCTGCAGATTCCTGCCCGTGGGCTCTGGCCACACCACTGTACAGCACCAGCCAGCTGACCTCAGAGCACCTTCATCGGCTCTTTGGATGGACCTCGCTCAAACCGGCCTCGGGAAGTGCTCAGACCACCCTTCCTGCGGGCAAAACTCGCTGCACGCTCGCTTCCAGCACCAGCCTGCTCGCAGGCAGCTGGGAATTGGTCAGCCCAACTGTCCTGTCCTCAGGAACAGTTAAACGGGCTCGGTGCAGCACACCTGAGGAATGTCACATCCCTCCTGGTCGCAGGACTTACGGCGAAAGGCAGAAGCCACCTGAGCCAGCCCAGCCAACTGAGGGACCTCTGATGCCTTTGAGCGGAAGGTGCACGAAGCAGAAAGCATCTCCCCTTCACAGCACCCAGCACAGCGAGAGCCTCACCCCCTGGGAAACGGCATGCACAGAACAGAGTCTTATCTCTGTCTTTCCCTGCCTTCTTCCCCTTCCTACATTGAGAGAAAACAAGGATTTTGTGTTTGGATTGTATTATTAGTGTGTTGGTTTGGGTTGGTTTTTTTTTTTGACAGAGCAGCAGAAACAATATTAAATGCACAAAGAATGCCTGCTGATTTTCATGGCACTATCAATTTCCTCTCCAGCGTGGAGGAGAGGCAGGGGATGGGTCAAGGGAAAAAAGATTTACTTTTCCTTGATACACACAGCCTTGGCAACACAGTTGTGAATGTACTGAATCTGTAATAAGCCATTCAAAAAAAAAGCTCCCCTAGAAGACTTTATAACTTCGTAGGCAACCAGCCTCCATAATCAAGTCTTACAGCATAGCTCGCTACTTCATAAATTTGAAATAAATCATAAAAGGGGCATATTAAAATAATTTCTATCAGTAGGGACTGATTTAAAGCCCGGCTCCTCATCCATCAATGAGATGCTTTCATTTACTAGCGTATTCCTCCAAACTGCAGGAAAAGCTTCACCAAATCCATTAATAATAAAGAGAACAGAGCCTTCACAGAGCAAATGGACAAGGGGAAAGCAGAGAATGATCCACATAAACTTCTTGTTATTTACAAGATCCCCTCCAAAAATCATTATGGGAGACAAAATTAGACATGAAAGAGCTTTGATATTTTATTGAAGAATAATTTAGGACAATTTCTAATGCCATTCGGCTCAGAGGGGATAATACATTAAAGGAGAGAGTGGCTGGGAAAAAAAAAATTTAGAAGGCAATAAACCCATCGGTTTCACTGGGGGAAGTCTAGCGAGGAAACGATCTATCCTTTGGAAACTGCTAAAGGTGGTACAAAGAGAAGGACGTCCACTTTTTTTCCGCTTTTCTCGTCGTTTCGGCTCCGCCGCAGCAGTTACCGCGGCTGGAGGGAAACCCCCCGCGTCCCTGCGCGGCTGCGGGGCCCGGAGCCCAGGGAAACCCCGGCTTCCTCTGCTGGGTTCCCTGCAAACTGCAGCAAAGCTGACAGTAGCCCTAACCTGTCCTTTGGATGAGCTCTGTGTTTAGAAAGCATTACTCAAAAAAAAAAAAAAAAAAACCCCAAAAAAACATTTTGTTTGCACTCGCTGGAGTGTTTTATCAAGAAGACTCTGCGTTGCCTTTGAAATATGAGCGCCTTAAAAAATCTCCGGCTGCTGGAAGGAGCTGTATTTCCTTCACTCCGTCTATCGGCATTTACATGTGAACTATCTCGAAGCCTTCCGTAGGAAACACAATTAAAGTGTCATTAAGAAAGCATTTTTCTGGTCTCCTTTTCTGTAAGAAAGGGGTTGGGCTCAGTGTTTCCGCGCTGTGCGGTGCCCTGACACACAGGGTGAATCCGTGGCCACTTAACACACTAATTGGAGCAAAAAAGGATTCAAATTGGGAACTGGATTTCAAGTACCGCTCCTTTGCATGCCAGCAATGCCAATGTTTTCAGGTGTCTCACGTTCTGAGTAACTCACACAGAGAAATATTTTCTAAAACAAAGTAAAAAATCTCCTTCCTTTCTCCCAGACGTATTAGCGACATAACCGAGGTTAAAAGCCACTTTTCTGTTTGAGGGAAACTGTTCTCACCTAATTTACGGAAATTCTTTGGGAAAGGCTTTTTGTTGTTGGGTTTTGATCTTTTAGCTTGGCAAGAACAGGGACTCTTTGAACTCTTAGCAAAAGTTAGAGAGGCTTTGTTTTTATACCAGAAACTGTTTTACCGTCTTTTTGCAGTGCCAGCTTCTCTAGTTGAAATAAGCGGCATGTTGTTTTCTTTCGGGTAACGCTCTTTTCTTGCTCTCTCCCCACGCGTAGCTCCCTGCCTTGCTGTCTCAAGCGAAAAGGTTGTGAAGACGTGGACACACACAAAAAAAAAACAAAACCAAAAACAAAACAAAACCCACGGGGGACTCGGAGCACCCGCCGCTGAACTGGGAGAGGGAAATGCAAAGAAAATGATTCGGGCAGAGCTGCTGGATGAAGGAAGAAATTAAATAAAGACCGAGGTAAGGTTTCCACGAGGCAATATTTCCACTGAACTAACTCCCGGGGGAAAGACCAGGAGAATCATGTAAGATTCCCCACCTTTCCTCCTTTTTTTTTTTTTTTTTTTTCCACTGCGACCAAAACGCTTATGTTTCGCCACTTCACCAGGTTGTTTAATCAACGGGGACTGTGATAACCTCCAGAATTTTATAGCCATTAACAAATCCGTTAAATCTTATGGGATTATCTTTACGGCCACTAAAAGGGAGCTCACCTTCCTCGTGTCTGATTTTAAGGCATAACTCACTCGCGGTTCTCAGGCAATCCCGGGTGAAAGGGCTGTAAACTGCCAATACAGACCTCGAATTCCCCTGGTTCTCAGAGATGCTCTGCCAAGGTGTTAGAAGGGTGCAAATATTCCACGAGGCTTCAAAGAGAAGTTCTTGCCGCGGGCTCTGGGGACAAACCCTGCCCTCCCTGGGACCCTTCAGCTCTCAGGTAGGAGCTCCTGCCCCAGGCTCTGACCCCAAACCTTCTGGAAACTCGCAGGGACATTTTGCCAAGCCCCCAAACACATAGCAGGTGCCCCCCAAAAAAGTATTTCCGCCTTTACCAGAGACCCAGGGCCCCGGAGGGGGGCAGATACGGCTCCCACCGTACCCCTGAGACATCTCGGGTCTCTGGGACCATCCCCAGCCGACCCTTGTTCCCTCAGTCACCTCACAGAGGTGCCCTACGTTGTTATTTCCTTTGGAGCTGCTTTGGATTTGCCTCGTGGTTCTGCCTTCTTTCTTTTCTAATGGCAACATGGACGGGTTTTGCAAGAAGCCCCTTTGCAATATTTCTGGTTTGTATCAAATTTTGGTTTGCTCTTCTGACAAAAGGCTGTCAGAAAAGTCTTTTGTTATTTCTGCTGAGGCGGATTTCAGCTTGCTGTTACCTAAAGCCATCTCCTCTATCATGGCTTCAGGCAGAAACAATTCAGCCTTAATTTCGCTTATTTTAGGTTTTAATCCCTTGCAGTCGGATATACTTTTATATGTAAAAATATTGATATATATAATATGTAATATATATGTGTACATTTTATACTTCATATAAATACATGCTTTACATATATATATCCCTTTCCCCCCTGTTGTAGTTTTTATGATTGTACTGAGTTTGCAGGGTTGTACCCTGTCACGCAGGCCCCCTGGGCAGAGTAGACGTCCATGAACTATCCACCCTCCCAGAAGGGCTGACCTGTGCTCTCTGCACTGAAAAGCAGCTCCTGCCTTTCTTGGTGTGTCCTCCCTGGCCCAGTGCTTTTTCTTTTTTAACCCCAAATAATTTTTCAAAGCAGCCTCCTGGCCGGGAGTGCTGAGTGCTGGCCTTCGTGAGGGCTGGCCGGGATGCAGAGACCCAGGCTTGACCCCATCTCTGGTCCTCAGGGCCAAGCTGGGCCCATCTTTGGGTGAATTCATTTCAGGCTGAACTTTGTGTGAACCTGGGCCCGAGGGGAAGGGAACCCGACAGAGCAAGGCTGACAGAGGCAAGTTCTGAGCAAACCCATCAGCCTGAGTAAATATTGAACAAGTCCATGTGAAGGCTGGGGTTAAAATGGAGCTGTCAGACCAGTGTAAACTGAAAGGATAGGTGAGGCCTCTGAAGAGCAAGGAAACGTTTTGTACACTCACTTCTGCAATTGTTCCTTCCACCCGAGCCCTTTGCCCCAGACCTCATTTCACCTGCCTGAGAGGCTAAAATAACCCTGAAGCTGAAATATCTGTGTTGGTGGAAGCGAATGGCTATGGGGCAGTGGGGTGAGCAAGGGGACGGCACCGTGGGGTGGCCCTTTCAGTGTAACGAGCAGGGAGCGTTACACCTGGGGCCGGACACGAGACAGCAGATCCGAGGTCCTCGACTTAAATCCAGGTGACCTATGTAGCATCAATCCTGAAAAATAAATATACTATATATCTGATACAAATACAAATGAAATACATTGTTTATAAATATATATATATAATCCAAATACACATATGCCCAGCTCTCAGCCTGACCGTGATGCTGGGGCTGTGGGGCAGGGGAAGTTCCTGGGGTGAGGAAGGCCTTTGGGCGTGCAGGCTCTCCTGCCCAGCGCTTCCCACAGCTGCAGGTCATTGTCCTGGTTCTCCAGGGATTTTAGTGACACCTAAAAATGTATTCATGTCAAAATATTGAGTTTTACTTAGCAGGCAGGGAAATCCCTCCTGGTTTACCTGTGTTAGAATCTACCAACTCCCTTGGCGATGTCGGCGCGTAAGCAGGTGCGTGGACACCTTGCTGCCTTGGTGCCACTCGCAGAAGGTGGATCAAACTCTGTTGCAGTTGACTGACTCGCTGTGAGATGAAAACATCTCGCCCTCATCCTGCTCTGGTTTTCTGCTGGGGAACGGGTGGCTCCTGAGTAATTTTTGTGTGTGAAACAGGTTTGGAGAAAACCAGAAGGCTTCCTCCCCTCTTCTCCTCCACTTCAAGGCATCAAAGGCTTTTAGGGGGTGGCAATAGCCCAACCCAGCCACAGCACGGTCACTGAGGGGGGAGGTTTTGTCCCCAGACGGAGACCCCCGGGAACGCTTCACACCTTCAGTGCAAAGAGGCTTTTGGGAGCAGAGTTAATAGCAGCCACCAAAGTGGAGTTGAAAGTGAGGAGGTCTTCAGTGGTAGTATTATTATTATTTTTTAATAGAATGTCCTCTTCTGAGATCAAAAGGGCCTCGCATCGTGAGAACAAATGCTTTAGGAAGAGGAGAAACATTTCACACCAAGGGGTAAGGAACAGATGGCCCTGGAGTGGCTGCCACGCCAGGCCAGAGCCCCGGGTGTGCTCCTCGGGTCCCCGCTCCGGGAGCGGAGCCAAAGGAGAGGGACTCCGGGCGTCCCTTCCCCGTCCCCTCCTCCCACAGAGGGACAACAGCTCCAACACGGTGACTGCCATTAATAATTTACACAGTTACGTTTCTTTAACTGGGAATTTCCCCTTCCTTTGGGATATTAAAAGAATAAATCTCCATTAAGACGTGGCTTTGTGTGTGAGTGCACAGGGGCAATTGGCTAATTTTTCCGCTCATGAAAAATGCAATACCAGGGACCCACGGACAGACGCACGCAGAGATATGGGAATACGCCGGATTATAGATAGTCACATCGGGATATAGCATTTCTATAAAACAAAGGAGTGTGTGTAGACCTCGTATTTGTGATAAAGCCCGAGGAGGATGGCGAGAGGGCTGAGTCACGACAGGGGGCTTCCGCGTGAAGGTCTGCAGGGCCTCGTGTGAGCCTCTTGCTGTGCAGCCTACGCCGATGTGCCGTGGGAAGGGGGTCCACGTCCCGTGTGGATCCATAGGTACCTGCGTGGGTACCGAAGTACCCGTACCAGCTCTTTATCTGCTTCTCTGGGTGCGGGGCGGACACGGGGGGTCCCTCACAGGAGCATCTGCTACCGGCCGAGGGACCCCCAGCTGCTGGTGTCCCGGCGTGGCCTTTCCAGCCGGCTCCCGCTTCACAGCGGTGGGTTTGGGGCTCTTGAAACAAAAAGGGAGCGTGAGAAACTTGGAGGGGAAAAAGAGATTAGCCGTGATCGGTGATCGTTGTTAGAGAAACCCGGCTTGGCAGCGAGGGGGGCAAAGGGAAGGGGTGAGGGGGGGACCCCGGAGGGGGTTACATATGTAAGGGCGCTTCGGCACCGTCTCTGCTGACTCTTCCGGAGACTCCCTTTGAGTTTCAAATGGGGGCTTTGTTGTGCCCGACACACTGACACACCAGTGCCCTCCTTTTTTGTCCCGGCCTTTCCGTTCTCCCCCCGGTTCTTGCGGGGCCGCCCCGCCCGGGCGCTGCCCGCCTCTCCCGGCGGGGTCCGGGGGGGCAGAGCGGGCACCGGAGACACAAACGGGGGCGAAAACCGTCTGAGGGGAAACCCACGGGCTTTCTGAAGCACAGCGCCTTGTTTCCATGAGACGGTTTTAAGCCGCACAAGCTCCAACAAAGGCGTTGGTTCGATGAACGGGTCAAACCAAGCTTCCTCACGCCCAACAGGTTATAAAGCCAGGCTGGCTCCCTGTGCTTTTTTTTTTTACTCTCTTGGTGTTTGCTAGTGTAACAAAACCCTCTTTTCACCTTTTCGCCCCTCTTTTTACCTTTTCGCCCCTCTTTTTTTTTTTTCTTCCCTTATCTCTCAGCTAATTGGACACTCAAAAATCTTGTCTTTCGAGCGAGAGAGGTGGATTAGATGGGGGGAGATGGTATCGCCGGGGAAGAGCGATGCCCTGTCGCCCGGGGACCCCCAGAAGAGGCGGGCCGGGGCGCTGCGGGGCAGGGTGCCCGTTTCCAGCGGGTACTTTGCTCATTCCTCGCCCCCACCGAAAAGGTTTGCAAATTTGACGAAGCCAGAACAATAGTTTCTCCTGGCAGCCCCTCTGTTTACTTGTTTAGAAATCCCAGAGGCGTTTCGAGGTAAAAAGGTCAGAGCTGTACCCGGGCTGGCTGCCTCCTCCCTCCCCGCTCCATCCCCCCCGCGAATTGGTCATGTGTGTTACTTTTACGGTGGAAAACACCCTTTTAGGGGTCGCCTCGGGAAGCTGAAGGGTTTTGTATCAGCCTCACACAACTGTTCCGTCTCAAGGAGAAACTCGCTTTGCCCCCACCCCGGACCCCGGGTCCACTCCACTTCATGTTGCCGCTTCGCTGATGGAGATCTCCTTCCGTGCCGGGATGCCTGCACTGAGGATGATGATGATGATGATGATTTTTTTTGTTCTCATTAGGCCTCGTTACACTGTAAAATAACCGCGGGTGGGGAGAACCGCGTTTCTCTCCGGCCCCCCCTGGGCCACTTGCTCTGAACGCCCCCCCGGCGGAGGCGAGCGCCGGGCCCGATCCTGCTGATGCCAAGGAGGGGGGGTGCGGGGTGGGTGCCGCGGGGTACCCCCAGGAAGAGGGGTCGGGCGTGTTGTTTGGGAGCTTTGGCAGCAACCGGAGACCTTTTCCTTCCTCCTCCTCCTCCTCCCTCCGAGCCCGGCGCCCCCCCGCCCCGCGTTTCCCTGGACGGGAGAGATTTCCATTCCGCTTACATTCGAGAGGATTTGCAAGTGGAAAAAGTAAACTTTATTAGACTGAGGTAGTTTCATTTCGAGATACAGAGCACGGGGAAGGGAGTGGAAGGGAAACAGGAGATTCCGATTAAGAAACCGCTAGTTTTTCTCGATGACGTTTTTTTCCCTTGAAAACAATCTTTAACAAAAGTCGCCGTGGTTTTCAGTTCGTCCTACCCTAGGGTTTCTCGTGGGGAAGGGAAACAATTTAGCCATGGTTAAATAACGGTTTTATCGGACTCCGATAAGCCCAAGAGGGTGGGGGGTACAAGGAACCGTGCTACTTCGCTCCCAGATTTCGGGCTACGGAGAAGAACAATAAATAGCAGCCAGCGCATCGGTGCCTGGGGGAGCCAAGCCCCGCGGCCCCCCCGCAGCCTTGTTCCCGTCCACCTTCACACCTCCTGCGACAGTGACCGTTGCCCAAAGCCTCGTCTCGTTTGCTCGGGTACCACAAGCCTCCCTCCCCCCGGGATCGGGGACAGTCACGGTCGCAGGGCGTGTGGAAAACCCTGTAAAGCAGAAATAGTGCAAAATGGTAGCGGAAGAGTTGCGGTTTTTTGCTCGGTGTTTGGGTCTTTGCAGAGGCCTCCGGCACCTCGGCCGCCTCAGATCTCATTCCAAGATATACATACGGTAAATAAAAGGGAAACAAACCAAAAAAAAAAACCCCAAAAATTTTTTCTTTTTTTTCTTTTTTTTTTTTTTTTACAATGTCGCGGGGAGGAAAAAAATACATCAGACGTGGGATTCTTGCAGGCGAAAGTCGTTGTGCACATTTTTAAAACGGGAGAAAGCTAAATTCGTTTTCAAGTTTCTGTAGTCGAAAGTGCAGTTCCTATGGGGGGGGGG
>JAOXJK010000011.1:6156662-6168878 GCA_025774025.1 Xenus cinereus
CAGGTTGCTCAAAGCCCCATCCAGCCTGGCCTTGAACCCCTCCAGGGATGGGGCAGCCACAGCTTCTCTGGGCAACAAGAAAGGATGAGTTTTTCCGAAATGCCACTTCCCCGGAGCTGAGGAGCCTAACTTCAAGCAGCCATCGACAGAGGCTGCCTGGTGAAAGCTTTGGCACCTCGGAGTGTGCAGGCCAGTGGGACATCCCGCATTAGAGCCCCTCCCTGGACCCCAGGAATTCAAATGCAGGGTCTTACCCACAGCACGGGAAGCTAAACTGTCTACCCCTCACCCCAGAAGCTGCATCACTACATGGAGAGGAACCAAAGGCTTCCCCGAGCTGGACCGAGCCCAAGAGACTTCAGTGGTGAAGGTAATGGCGCTTGCTCACGAGCAGAGACACTTCTGAGCTTCAAGAGCACCTATGTATTTTAATTAAAAAGAAACACTGAGACAAAAATTCATAAACCAGACTTAAATCCTTCTAGGCCTAGGCCTCAGTTTTAATTAAAATATGAAGGCTGACTTTAAAATCCAATGTTCTTCTGATCTGTGGTCCCCTTATGGGCTACTGCTGTGTCCTTTTTGCTATAAGACTCATATGGAATCTTTTCATTACTCGTGTCTCGTACCACTCTGTACCTGCCCCACTCCTCCCACGCAACCGTGACCGAAGCTACCACGGGTGAGACCCCACTCACTACAAAATAACTGAAATTCAGCAAACTGGGTCTCAAAAGAGGAGGAGTATTATTCCAGAACGCTAAGGAAGAAAAAAAGAGGAGATACTTTATTGTCCATTTTTCCTTTGTGACCCTCTGGGAGACAGGAGTACTATCGCTCTCTGCTAGCAGGGAAAAAGTGAGCCAGGGCTGTCAGGAGAAGGCACATCCCTCTCCTCTGCATTCCCACCACGCAAGACCTCACGGGCTGATGAGATAATTCAATGTGTGTCTATCAGCTTGTAGGAAAAATACCACGTCTGCTACTGACATTGGACGACAACACGCTGATGTTTAAGTTATTCACAAGATGCACAAGATTTTAAGGGGCCTTTTTCCACAGACGTTTTGGTACACCGCTCTGCAAAGACTGAGGATACGCAGCAGAACTGCCCCAGGGAGATAAATTTCAGCTTTGGAAATGTTATCTCTTTGCACGGAGTAAGAGACTACATGGAAAACGTCGGAAAATTAATCCTCTTTCTTGGTTGCAGTTAGCAGGTTTGTGTTAACACCGATGGCTCTTTCAGTTTGGCGTAGTTGTCAGGAAAAAATGGTGAAAATAGGATACAGGGAAAAAGGCTTCTTTGTCATTATTTTCTTGTGTCCATAGGTATTTCCCTGAAACACAATCTAAAGCAAGCCAATTTCAAATACTTTCACATTTTCTTCTATCTAATGGCTACATTATTTTTAATTTTTACTGGTCACTTCTGGCTATCAGTAGCTTAATATTCTTACTACGCAGACATTTTCAATATCTTGCATCTACACCATGAACATCTTACCGTCATATACACTAAAATATTTGGTGTTGAATTTCTGTCTACCAGCCTCATGAACTTTCAGACTTCGTTTTGTCCACAGGCTTTGTGCTGTCACCTCCTGTCCCTACACAAAAATGTCACCTGTACAAACTTGCCAGCCTTCTTGACTTTGCAAATCTTCATCTTTTTCATTTATAAGATCTCTGGAAGACTTGCCATGCCTTGTGCATGCAGGTAGTAGTATTTGACAGAACAGTATCATAGAAGTTTTCCACACTGTGAAATCCTTAGCAAACAAAACTAAGAAAAATCTATTATTTGGGCCTCCCCAATGTCATATTTATATGCTAGCTGAATTTCTAACATTATCACAGGAAGACAGTTAAAAATAAATAACCACAAAGAACTTTATTCAAATAAGAAAAGAGAAAAATGTTCCATATCCCTAAAGCTACGGTATGTTGCACTTGCTCGTCCTGTTTCTGCACGGACTCTGTCTCAGCTCAACAACAAAACAGATTTCCGTGAACATTTGTCCTGTTTGGAAGAAACACCTATATTGGGTATACTGGATATATGGATATGGAAACATGACACAGGAGTCAAAGCCCTGACCGCTTTTCGGAGCTTCCCGATATGAGTGCCACTTTCCCCATATTTACCGTTTGATCCAACGAAACCTCAAATACAAAGGACTTGCACAGGGAGCTGGAGTGATTCTGCTCCTCATCACTTTACGCTGCACAGAAATAGTGTGCACCACATCACGTGGTACCGGCTGGCCCGGATTATTTCTATGTAAAATATGACCAGAGTGTGTCCTCAGGCTGCCTGAGTCTACGTTTGAAAATATATACATATATACATATATATATATATATATATTGCAGAGCTTGGGAAGTTCAAGCCAGCAGGAGGGGTGGGTCCGGCGGTTTGTGTCTGAGTCTGGGAAGGAGCACTTAGGAAATCGAGTGAGCTTTCAAGCCAAGTACAGTTAAATCGGCCTGATTTACCTGGTTAAATTACCGTTAAAGAAACAGAGTAATCTTTCTGCTCCTAAAGCCAGATTTAATGGACCCTTTGCGCTTTTCTTAAAGGCCAAACATGTTTTAAGGTCACGGATATCTTTGAAATCACGTTTCCTCCTTCCCATCTTCCCCCCCCTCCCCTTTCTCCCTACTGCCAATAAACAGCGCCACTTCCAGAGTTTACAAAATAAATAAATAAAACGAAAAAGTCATTTCCCAGGAAGATTTTTTTTTTTTCCTTTTAAAGTGCCTGGGTCCACACAAACCAAAAAGAAGAGAGAAACGATCAATCTTTTTTCTCGAAAGACTTTTGACAGCTCGGCCTAACTCACTCAGCAAAGAAATTTGGCTTTTGCTCAAGGGTTACTTAAACCAGGAAAGATTCGAAAAGTTTCATCCCAGGCCCTGGATTCGGGAAGGTTCGAGAGCAAAAATTTCGGGGGGAAGGGAGAAAAAATAAAATCTGAGTTTCCTGCTGCAGAATGGAAATGGGGCTGGTTTGTAGTTTGTTTGTTTCAAGCTCCATTTCTCCCATTTTGGAGCCGAGAGGGACGGGCAGGGCTGCATTCACGCAGGGAGAAGCCTGGAAACTTTTGTCAGTTCAAGCATCTGTGTGGGTGGTAAAGGGTTTCTGAGGAACACAGAATAAATCCAAAGCTGAAGCCGAGGCCGAAGAGCAGTTTAGCAAAGGCGGGGGGGGGGGAGAAAATAAAAAAAAAGCGTTTACCAAACGCAGCTTGATTGAAGGGCGAATTTCCCTAAATATTTCCCATCGAAATCAGCATAAATCGACTCCATCTCGGCAGAGCAGGAGTGATGTGAAAATTAATAGTTGGTTTTTCTGATCGTTTCTTGCTTGTTTGGATTAAAGTGGCATTTTTTTGGGGGGGGGGGGGTCTCGGGCTTTGTCGTGAGGCTGCCGGTTCCTCCCTGCCCTTTGAGGGACGGGGCCGGTTCGCTGGGAGACAGCGAAAGAGTTTGGGGTGAGAAACTCTTTCCAGCTCCTTCCCAAATGGTCTCGCCGCTTTTGCCAACGCTAAAGTTGCAAGTGGGAGAAAAAAAAAATATAGAAAGAAAGAAAAAGAAAAGAAGAAACAAAGAGCCTCTTGGGGGAAAAAGGGATTTTTCCCACGGACCGGGAGGAGGCACAAGAAAAAAAATAACTCCCTGCTCCGGGGGAAAGGCGTCACCTTATCCCAATAAATTCACAGGGTTGGTGAACGAGAGAGAAATGCAATAATTGTGAGACAAACCCGGGCCTGCTTCTTGAGTGCAAATTAAACGGGGGATGCGAGGAGCTGCGGGAGAGGGAGCCCATCTCGAAACTGAGAGGTGTCACGCTCCCAGCCTCGGAATTGCCTTTTTTTTTTTTTTCTTTTCCCGATTTTAACCAGTTCCTGGGAATCCCTGAGACAAACCCCAGCAACATGGCGACCGGGATGCGAGACTGGGAAAATTATATTGGAGGAGGAGGAGGAGGAGGAGGTGGGGGGGATGGAAGCCAACGAGAAACCCCAGCCCAAGCTCTTGTTCTTCGAGCCGATCCCCATCAGGGCCTGCACGCTTTTCTGCTTTTAAATTACAGTATCCCCGAATGGTAAATTGCTCTCTGCATGGACGGGCATCACCCAGCCCCCGGTCCTGAGGAGAAAAACAAGCCCTGTCTCTCTCTCATACCGTTATTTATTATTGCGCGAAGGTTATAATTATTAACCTGGAACTTCATTTATTAAGAGAGATCAGAGATAGAAAGAAGCGGGAGATCATTTCTCATGTAAAGCTTTCTCCACTCCACCTCTTCACCCGTGTGGATTTATCCAGGCGCCTAGGGATGTCCATGGCTGTGCACACCTGTGTGTGTAAAACACGGATACACACACACACTCCTTATTTCCACAGCCCAGCTCTTTTTTTTTTCTTTTTTTTTTCCTTTTTTTTTTTCCCCCCGGTACCTTTTACAGTCTTTTTACCCTTTTCTCCGGGCAACAATTAACCCCCTCCCCTTTTTTTCCTCCGGAGAGGACCTTCCCCTCTTCACCAGCCACAGAAATGGAGCATTTGGAGCCTGACAAGCAATTCACCCCCTTTCCAGAGCCATAAAACTTTTATTGGCCCTCCCTGCTTTAATATAAGTTTTCTTAGGGCTTTAGAGCATAAAAAGGAAATTATTCACGGTATTATCCCATCTGCTTCTGCTGCTGGCAAAGGGGAATTCTCCCTTTCGCTCCCACTGATAATGTAACCTTTGTCGGCGGCTTTTTCTCCCTTTTAATAACGATTTTAAATATGTGTGTTGGCCTGAGAGGGGTGTCGGGGTGTGTGGGTTTGCGTGCATGTGTGCGCACACGCGTGTGCGTGTACGTGTGTGCTTGTGTGCACATGCGCGTGTATTTAAATAATAATTAATTATAATAAGTAATTTAATTTCTTTTCACTTTTAAAGACCCCGCATATAAAATCTGGGGCCTTATTATTTTTTTTTTTTTCTATTTTTTTCTTTTTTTTTTTTTTTTGATTAATCCTTTTCCTTTGTTTTCATTCGCGGCCCAATGGCAGCCCGGCCCCGGAGCCACGTGATCTCCCTTTGTGGCCGCGGGCGCGGGCCGGGCCGCGCAGAGCCGCGGAGGGGGCGGCGGGGCCGGACGGGCCTCCCCGGGCCCGAATCCGTGGGGTTTCACCCCAAAAAGGTTGGCAGACCTGAACCCCGCTATGCGGACTCCGGAACGTTTCACGTTGTTCCCTGCGTTTTCTTCGCTGTTTTTACCGACACGTTATTTCTTTTTGCCTTTAAACCCGACTGATAGGACAAGGTAAAATTGATAACAGAAAGTTTATTCAAGAATTGTTCAACAGACAACCCTTAAGCAAGGAAATAAAATAACTACTAGAAGAACAAAGAAAGATCTCCAAAGAGGAGGGGTGAGGTGGGAGGGAGGGATTAGCTATAGTTCTTCTAATTCAGGACTATACAATTACAGTCTGGTTCTGCTCTCATGCCTCCAGTAGAACTAATTACATTATTCATAAGTACGAAGGTAACATAAAACTACTGGTCTTCCTAAATTACAATAACTAAAATAAGCTTGTTGTACAATGACAAGGAAACACAATGTCCTTTATAACAAGTAAATACTAAAAAAGTACAATTTGATTCTTTTTTTCCTCATATAAATACATAATATTGGGGATAAATAATACAAAAAAAGGAAAATATTTTAAACTGGCTATAACCAATAAATATATATGAATGTTCACCAGAACACACACCTATTGAAGGACGTCTCGACTGAGTTGGACGAACGCCCTTCAAAGTTGTTTTTATACCCATTATATGTAAACTCTAAGTGCAACAAAGATGTCCAGACAAGAAAGCATTAGCAAATACTAGAGATCCATTCACTTCTGCTTCGATTGGAGGACATTCCGTTTGTTCAAATATACCCTGTTTTCACGTAAGGTCAAGAGAAGAGGAGGAAAGAAGCGTAGGACTTCTAAGTTCTTAAGATTGCTTTTCTGTTAATGAACCCTAAGAAAAAATACCCCCAAAACAAACAAACAAAAAAAAACCACCCTGGTGTCGTCGAATGGAGACTTCATGTCACCAGAGGCAAAGGTGGGAAAATATTCAGACCTGTCAACTCTTTCTTCCTCTCTTTGGAACCCTGTTATTGTTGGAGGTGGGGGTTTTAGGCATTTCAAAAACTTGTTTCCCAAACCTTTTGCAATTCTTAGACCTCTCTTTTTCTTTTTTTTTTTTTTTTAAATCATTATTATTATTATTTTTGAGAGGGGAGGCAGGGGCTGGAGGGGAAGAGCGTGAATCCCGTGTGTTGGCAGGTATGTATATTTGCAGTTTATGTGGAGACTGGTGGGAAGACACTCAGCGAAAAAGGATGCCTTCTTCTGAAGGCTGGAAAGGAAAGCGCGAGGTTCCTCTTGAGAAGGAGCTGGAGAGGAGGGTGGTTTTCTTGCTCAAATCTCTTTTGATTGCATATGTATACACGTGTGCGTGTTTCCGTAGACGCAGACACGCCAACTGCAAAGGCTTGGCTGTCCAACTGTTCTCCTTTCCAGTGTCCAAGAATTATCGGCGACGACTGGTACTTGGTTTGGAAAGATGCTGCTGCTAAAAATCTGCTAGATTCCCACAAAACTGCCCCAAACCCATTTCAGAAGCATTTGTGTTGAAACACAGGAGGTATATCTCTTCAGAGAGAGTGCTGCTCTTGGCAGTAAATACTGAAATGGTTGGAAATTGTGCCTAAGAAAACCCAGAAATAGTAATAGCAAGCACGATAAACTGGTAGAAATTGCCCTGTCAAAGAAAGAAAGAAAACAGCTCAACACAAATGTTCCTGAAGCCGATCCTGCCCTCTTCCCCTCTCCCGTGCCCCGTGGCGAGGTCCCATCCGCTTCGCCTGAGCCTGTCCCTGCTCCCTATCACAGGTGGGTCAGCTTGGGCGCCTCTTGGATTCTGCCCTGAGAAGAAGCGTGGTGCGTGGAAAGGTCTGTGTAGGTGGGGTGGGTCTCGCATGGTCCGTGGTGCTGGCTCGGGGGCATCTGCGGGGGCCCGTTGTAGTCCATGTTGGCAGCCTGGTGATGCGGCAGGTGATTGAGGCCGTAAAGGGACGGGCCAGAGGTGGGCATAGAATCCACATAGTTACCTCCAACATAGACGGGGCTTCCCTGCATGCTGGGAGTCCCGTAGGCCACCCCGTTCCCTTGTAAGACGTGGGGGTCGTACTCGGGGGCCGTGTTGGCGTATTTCTGTTGGGAGGGGCAGCCTTTGATGGGGTTTTGGTAGTTAGTTGACATGGCATAGGCATTTTGGTGGGGTTTATTGAAGGAAGGCGGCGAGGGGGCATCATAGTTACTGCTCATGGTGTGCAAGGCGTTCATAAATCCAGCGGAGGATTGCATGGGCTGGGGGGGGCTGCCGGTGGGGGAAGGCCCTCCAGAAGAAGACCCCATGCCTTTCGACTTCTGATCTTTCTTATACTTCATCCTCCTGTTTTGGAACCAGATCTTGATCTGCCTCTCGCTGAGGTTCAGCAGGTTGGCCATCTCCACGCGGCGGGGCCGGCACAGGTAGCGGTTGAAGTGGAATTCCTTCTCCAGCTCCACCAGCTGAGCACTGGTGTAGGCTGTGCGGGCTCTCTTGGAGGCCGAGGAGCCTGGAGGGCTTTTCTCGCCGCTGCAGGTTTCTGCTGGCCACGAAATGAAATAAAAGATAATTACTTACATGCAGAAATTGAATGCATCGTTTCTTAATAAATCCTGGAACAGGCACAAGAGTTCGACCCCCCCCCTTCCCTCACCCCTTCGCATTAGCCTGCACTCCATAATCATGTCATTTATTAAGAGTTCTGTTCTCCAAAGCTGCCCCTGGTTTATGAAAATTTGATCATGTCATGTAAAAAAGGATTCCAGGGCCATTTATTTAGGAGTCGATTATTTCCAACAGATAATTTTGAGAAAATAATATTTGGCAGGGGGGCAGTCACTGCAAAGCCAATTAATACTAACACGGGTCAGTGTTGGGAGGTATTTTTTTTGCTGAGGTATGAATGCACACACACACACACACACGCGCATCTTGTGCATGTCTTATATTTGTGTAACACAAGCATTTACCTTGTTAAACACCAAATTGCATTTATACCTACCTTTTTGGGACATAAACATGCATATAACAGGTAAATGGTAGTAACGTAGAGCGAAGTGTCTGCTGCAAATTTTGTATGAATGTATTTGTCAGAAGAGTCATATTCCCACACTGATTTTTTTTTTTTTTTTCCTGGATCGCACTAGAGATGTGTGTGTGCGTGCAAGAATAATCCATGTGTTCATGCATATGCTGTCTATATGCACACACACACTCGGAGAGCACCGCGTTTACTGCTGTGTGTGGAGGCAGGGAGGGGGGAAGAGAACAAACACTCTGCTGTAGCATCGTTAGGTTTGAGCAGTGGGTGTACGTTTTCATGTCTCTGTATCCACGCAGCCAGACATCGGCTGTGTACAACCGCCTGGTTGTATTTCCCTGTGGTGCTTTGGATATGTTTAAAATAAACCAAGTGTGAGCAGTCAGTGCTGCAGGATGGGCCAAGGCTCGCTCAGCCTGGCCGGGGCATGCGGCTGGCGGTCTTGGGACCGTGCCCAGCACCGGGATCCTCTCTGGATCCTCGCTGCATCCTCTCCCCATCTCCCCTCCCTCCAAACAAGACCGTTCCGGCCAGCGGCTTCGTCACCTCGCTGTTTCGGGAAAGCGGAGGGTTAGAAAAGCAGAACAGTGTACCTGTGCTAGGGGAGCTGTTTTTCTGTTTGGAGTTTTGCCTCGATTCTTTCATCCAGGGGAAAATCTGCTTGGTGAGACTGGCGTTTGCACTGAGGTTGGCTTTGCTGGGGGCAGTTTTAGTGCTCCCCGACTGGTTATTGCTGTTGCTACTGGTGCTGTTGGTGGCGGGGTTTGGGGGCGGCGAGACGGGGGGCGGCGGATGGTGCTCCTGGGGCAAACTTGGCCGCATGCAGCTCCCGTTCAGGTCTTTACTTTTTGCGTGCGGGGTTGTGTTGCCAAGAGACTGGAGGGAGCAGGCGGACCTCTGGTAGTCGTTCTCCACGTGAGAAGCCGGCTGGAAGGGCTGCTGGGGACCCTCGTAGCCGAACCCATTGGTGCTCCCGTAGGAGTAACCCCCAAAGAGCGTGGAGCTGTCGTAGTACGTTGTCTTCTGCATCTCTGGGACTCCCCAAAATGATTTTTCCGGCTACCAGGGTCTTGACACCCCTATGGCAGAACATTGGCACCCCAAGGCCACGTGACAGGCCGTTTCCAGCTGTCTATTGGAAGCTGACCTGAAAGGTTAGGAGAAAACACACAATAATAGTACCCGGCCTATGAATCCATCTTGGGGCCTGAAAGGCCCATGACATGAATAGGGTCCCGCAGAACAGGGCGAACAGATGCTTTGAGCAGATTTTGTCCCGCGTGCAGCCTAAGGAGGCTCAACGAATGCTACAGTGCAAAAGTGTTGAGCTGATTTTGGGGGTAGTTTCCCTGGTTGGTTGCACCTTTTTTTCCCCTTAGAGGATAGCACCCAGGATGTGTAACTACACCCACGCTCTGTAAGCACACGTGGTTTCATCTGTGTACATCTACTAACTTCTATATTTATCTATATACATATACATACACACCCGTGCATACATATATGCATGTAGATGTGTGTGTTGTGTGCACGTAGACACATCCATGTCCAGATAACACGCACATTAACGTAAATATGAGAATACAGAATGGATAATTGCTAGCTACAAGCATGAAAGGAATGAAAGTCTCGCTTTCCTACCCCTGACTTATTCAAATCAGCTATTCACACACACGAGAACCAGCAAGACATTCTATCATTAGAAATTAAAAGTCTGTTGAGTTTATTGTAGGGCCCCTGTCCGCTATATTTGCTTTTAAACTGGAAACAGCGAATAGTCAATATCTTTTATCCAGGTAACGGTGTCCTGACACAGTTGGCCTGATTTGCTGTTTACACAATGTCTTTGGAATTCAGTGCAAATATTTTAAGCAGATTTAAGCAGGGGCATGAATTCAAGAATGTGCTTCCTTTGGCCTGTTTGTTAGTCTCTCTCTCTCTCGGGTAGCACAGGTTGTATTTAGAAAACATACCCCTTCGTTGCCTGCGCTGCTTTGTACTCATCCGTTTTGAATCTGGAACTACCATTGGCAAGATGTGATTCCAAAACCAGTTTAATTGCTGTTGTTTTTTTTTTCCTTGGAAAACAAACGCGTCACCAGGCCATTTGCTCTTAACTTTCTACCCTTTGATTTTTCATCGTTCCTCCCTCCCTCAATCCAAGCTCAAAAAGTCTAAAAAGCCAATCCGAAACCTCAAATTACAAAATAAAACCTTTCTGTTTTCTTTCCCTCTCTGGCCTTTTTTTTTTTTTTAATCTCTTTTTTTCTTTCTTTTCTCAAAACATAAACTTTCTCTATCATAAACACAGAGTAGAAATACCCTTAGAAATATGAAAACTATCTTGACCTGAAAATAATCTGATGTGTGAGGATCAATCAAGCAGCAAACATATTTTTAAAAGGCCGCGACTTCTCTCTGCAGCTTAGAGTTTACGAGGAGCCACTGTGCATTTTGTTTTGAAATTGATATCCACTGTATATTTAATTGTATCTATTGTATATTTAATTTTATCTGGGCTCTTTCATTCTCGAAAATAAAATAAAATAAACTCTGTGGAGATAAAGTCTAATGCGATATTTCTAAGTACCGGGGTTTAACAGAAGCCACAGCTCGACAATAAATAACATCTTTTTTTCCCTTCCCTGACTGCTGTGTTCTTATGTCATGTCACATGAAACCTCCGTACACTCCTAACACAGCCTCAGCCAACATGTCCACGAAGGGACTGCTCGGCTTTTTTTTTTTTTTTTTTACACTGATTAAATCCTTTATGCATTCCCAAATCTGTACGGTATCTTCCACGGAGATGTATTATTGTCTACAGAGAGGATGATATCCTTGCTGGGAGTTGTTTTCATTTGGTTTCCTCGCCATGATAAATATGTCTTATTAAAAAGTAGACTCCACTACCCGAGCCGAGAAGCTGTGAATTAATTAACAAACAGCAGCGCCTTTATTATGAATAGGTTTGCTGAAAATATCTACGAGGGCAGAGGTGGGAATTTCTCCAAGGCCTTCCTGTCTGGCATAGGTTTCTTTAAAAAAAAAAAAAAACCAAACCACAAAACAAACCCAAACCAGAACCGAGCAGAGAGGCTCAGCTAAAGCAGCTAAAAATAACAGCGACGATTTTTTTTTTTTTTCCTAAATGTCCATAAAATAAATTTACAATCCCCTTCGCCCAAAAGCTCGCTCGCTTGTGGCTTCCACAGAAGATTTGCTTTGTACCTCATCTCTCAGCGCCTCACAAATGCCGCTCATTTATCTTCGCCGAGGACGGCCGCAATCCTAATTATTTACTCCAAGGAATTGTTTAAAAAAAAAAATCTCAGACAGAATAATAAATATTCGATTATCTCCTGTTCCAATTAAACCCGGGCAGGATCCGCGCTGGGTGTTTCATCACGCTCCAAGTTTCACTTTGCGAGCGGTAACATTTAACCACAAACTCTTTGCCTGCAACTTTTGAGTGCGAGGATTTAGAGGCGCTTAAAAAAAAAAAAAAAATTAAAAAATAAATAAAAATGAATAAAAATCGGGGGAAGGTGCGAGAGGGAAAGGGCTGCGGGGAGGAAGATGCTCGGGGGGGAAAAAGATAAAAATATCAGGCGGTCGGGGGAAAAAGATCAAAGAAATGTAAGGCAGAGGGATTCTCCTGCAAAGCCATCCCCTCCATGTTGGAAATCCTAAATTCACAACCTGACTGTGTTTATGAAGAAGAGCAGCGCCTTTCCCCTCCCCCCGCCCCCCTCCTAAGGTATATTTCCCAGAGCCGGCGAGACCAGGCATAGCCCCGCTTTTAATTTAAATTATTATTAATAATAAATATTCTAAACATGCCCTTAACAATGGGTCGGCTGCTCGGAAAGAGCTCAAATCCCAGCGACTGCCTCGCGGTGGATACCGCCTGGAAAATAAAGACACATTCCTAAAATTTCCCTCTTCCCTCCCCCACAACCGAGCTTCACCCCAACCAGAACTCCCCAGTTGTAAA
>JAOXJK010000011.1:6270729-6282764 GCA_025774025.1 Xenus cinereus
AAATGTCTCCCCGAAGGGATTTGGGGGGGGGGGTCTCAGGGTCTCGGGGGAAGCCGCCGAAGGGCCCGGGGTAAATACACGCCGTTAAAAGCGGGTGGGATGAGGGTTTTGCTCCCTTTTACTCCGGGCCAAATCCCGACAATCGTTCCTCGACTTGATTTCAGCCCGGGGGCTCCGTCCCTTCCCCACCCCGACGGGGCTTTGCTAAATTTACTTCGCTTTCGGGTTTTCATGCTTGAAGACACCACCCCCCCCACCACCGCGGCTACGATCGTGCGGGGCCTGGGGGCGGCGGGTGCCGAGGGCGGGGGGACACACAGTGAATTTTGCCAGATGATGTAAATCACATGAGAAACGACCCCAAAAACGCTTCCTCCCCAAGTTCGTGCTCCACCGCCGGTGCTGGAGGAGACCGATCCCGGTCCGGGGGGGCACCCCCGGCGACAGCCCTGGTGCCCCCCCGTTCATAAAGAAACCTTCCTTGTAAAAGTCACTTTACATCTCCCGAGCCTGAAAATTACCAGGGAACAACTTTTTACGACCCCGAATCCCAGGACACGGTTTCGTTTCGTTCCTTAACTCAACTCTCCATCCCTTTCTCTCCCGGCTTCTTTTCCCAGCAAAGGGATCCCTCCGGGTTTAGCATGAATTTAAACACTCAAACCTTGCAACGAGAGCTGATTCGCGGCCTGGCCTTAAAACCGCAGGATTTTCGCATCGTCTGGAGTTGAACTCTGATTCCAGCCAGGGGGATTTTCGGCTTTTCAAAAGTCCTTGGGATCCTCAGGATGCTGGGAGGGGGCAGAGCCCCTCCACCAGCGGTAGCTGCAGGAAGGTGCTGGGGTTGGTTTGTCCCCCGAGGGTTTCCTGACCCCGGGACATCCCAAGGGCCACTCTGCTCCCTTGTAGGCCCACGAAGAAATATCCCAACCCGAAGCAGCTGGAGAAGCTCCTCAGAGGCGTTGCTTTGCTGTTCTTGCTGGTTTTCCTTTTAATTACTTGTGCGTTCAAGAGGTCGAAGCAGGAGCTTGGCGGGTGGAGAAGGAGGTGAAAGAAGGGGAAAGCAGCACTGGAAATCCAGTCAGGCAAAAAAGCACAAGAGCAAATCCATGGTTTAACTCCCCTTGAAAGTGGGAGGGTGTGAGCCCTCCTCTCCCCTTTCCACCCCCCCAGCCCTTGTCCGGGGACCTTCGCCTCTTGGGTTTATGGTTCTCCTCTGGGTAGTGTCAGCGTTTCACGCCCTTGGTGACACAACCTCCCCTTCTCCAGTCCCTCTGAAGATTTGGATCCCAAATAGAGCAACAAAACCAACAAAAACAAACAAAAAAAAAGACTTCTCCAGCTCTGTGATTGTTCCTGGTGCTCGGGAGCTGGTGCGGGTCTGCCCGCTGTTCCAGCCGTTACTCTTTAGATAAAGGAATAAACTGAAAAACCCCAAAATCAAGAGTTGAGTCACAAGAGCAAAAGGAGACTGGATCCCAGCGGCAGAGCTCGGCGTCTCTCCTCTCCGACAGAGCAAAGGCAAGTTGTGGCACCATCCTGAAACTATTTAGTTCACATCCATGGGAGATGGGGGCCTTTTAAGGTCTTTTCTCCCTTCCCCACCCCCAGAGCCACTACCCCTCATATATTATTTTTACTAATGTGGTGGGATTTTTTTTTTTTTTTCCCTTTCTTGGAGGAGGAGGGATTTGTGTAGCCAGATCCGAGGAATTTGGAGAGAGAGAGAGATCCCCCTGTTGACTAGAGAGATGTTGTTCTTGGGATTAGAGATGTCTGACCTTGAAGGTCGCAGGTCACGGTCTTGAATAAGGAGCAGGAGTGCGAGGCTGGGATTGAAACTTGAGGTGTGTCTGCTGGAGATCACAGGGAAAAGTCTTACAAACAAAGAGGAATGCCTCGATCGGGGCGAGAAAGGACAACTTCCCCAAGAATTATGGGCTCCTTCCGGATGGTTGCATACCTGCAGACCCCCCAAAGGATGCGCTGCGGCTGAGGGAGGAGAGAAAGGAGGGGAGAAAGGAGGGGCAAGATGGCTGGAGCCAGAAGGTCCCATTATTTATTACTATTTGCATTCTGGGCAGGCCCAGAGGCCCCGACGCTGGCGTTTTTATGGAGATAGGTGCTGTGGAGAACAACAGAAAGAGCATCCCACTGCTGGAGCAGGGCTGGCTGCCCAGAAGCGTCTTTGCAGGAAGGGAAGAAAGGAAGCGCTTCCCCCGAGGGCAGGGAAGTGACACAGAGGCACAGCAAGAGTCTGAGTCTCGAATCTGTGTCCAACACAACAGTTGTGAAAGTCTTCCCTCTGTGAGATCCTGCAGAGCTCTGGGGAGCTGCTCACAGCTCTATGCCTCAGTTTCCCCCCGGGAATACCAGTCAGAGGAGCAAAGAGCGCTTGTTTAAGGGTAGAATAGACTACAGAAACCTTATTTCTCTGCTGGGTTCTCCATCCAAATAAGTAAAGCAACATATTCAGTGGTCCAGAACCATCTGGCTTGTACCCACGGACCCCACAGATGGAGGACTGTGCTTGTCTGCTTCTGGGTACCTGTGCACGGGCTGGACCCCTGCTCCATCCAGGGGATAAGGGTATGTGGGTGGTGTGATATGTGGGTGGTGTGATCATGGCATGATCCTGTTTATGTCCCCTGAACCAAGAGTAACGAAGCACATAAGAAAGTGTTTGAAGATCCAGGACCTTCAACGCAACCTCATCCCACCTCCCCGGAGCCCCAGCATTTGAACAGACTCAGCTCCACGCCCTCTGCCGATGTCAATATGGTCTAAATGACCTCAAGAATTAAAAAACCCAGATTCTTTTCAACATTTTTTGCAGAGTGCAATGAGGACCTCATCGTATCACCCGTGCAAACCATGCATGGAAAGTTCTGCAGTAAAACTCCGCAGGCCGGGTCTTGCTGCGATGCTTAAGCCCATCCTTAAGGCCTTTTCCTTTCCCTTTTGGGGCCTGGTGGTCAGGAGAGGAAGGGAGAGGGTCGGGGGGAGACCAGCCCCCTGCCCTGGGAGCGGACCCGAGCGACGCTAGAGGGAGCCCCGGGCTCAATTAATTAACGAGCGAGAATTAACCAAGTGGAAAAAACACTGGCACTGCAAGAGAAAATGAGAATTAACTTACCTGTGCTATTACTTGCGTTTCAAGCTGCATTTATGCCAGTTTAGATTTAAAAAAACCCTACACGCACAGCAGCGAAATGACACTAACCCGAAATGCAGCAAAGGAAATGGCTTTGTGCTTTTGCGATCTGATTCAGGGCAATTTGGGCTCTAATTGATTTAAATGGCTGCCAGACCTGCTTTCCCCTCTGCCTAGGTATTTATTCTTCACTTTGAAGCATTCGAGGGAAAGCAGAAGGCATCAATCTGTCTCCAAAATGCCTTTTTTAATGCCAGTATTGATTTTTGAAGTGCCTCTGGAGGAAGGGGAAATGTAAGGAATAAATGTTAAGGAGTTCAACATTTCTCAGCCTGGCCCAGCCATAAGCTCACACCCGGGGAGGCCGGAGTAGAGCTTCTCCAAGGAGGTCCCCAGGCCTGATCCAGAGCCTGCCAAATGCAGGGAACCACAGCCAAGAGGCCACAGGAGAGGGTCGCAGAGCCCAGAGGCACCCTTGGGTACCAGCTGAGCAGCTGCAGCGGGGTGACCTGGTTTTTGGGGTGCTGTCTTCATGCAGAAAGGTCTGCAGACCCATCCTGAGCCCCAACAACTCTCACCTTCCTCCCTCTGCAGCTTTTCCTGCGGGATGCAGAGCTCTGCTGGAGGTCCAACACCTCCTGAAGGCAATGAGGTTTTTTCAGGGGTTGCAGTAGGCTTAAGCAGAGCTCCTGCAGGTGGAAAAAGGGGAAAACAGCCCCAAAACAGGTCTCCATGGCGTGGTGGATGGGCTGGAGCTGTGTGGTGGATGAGCTCAGGCTTGTGTCTGAGCAAAACTCAACCAAAAGGGAGCTCAGCAGAAACGAGGTCATAAAAGCTGCTGTTGGGCTTATTTATTATCATTTTGATCTTATTAGCATCCCATTCAGTGGCTCTTTGGAGAATAAAACACTGGTATTGTGTATTTATCTTGACAGAAACCAACCAACCTTAATAAAAATGAATCACTCGATAAAGAAAAAAGGAGAATAAAACCTTTCTGAAGTTTTATATTGTCTTTTTAATTAACTACTCTAATTTTGCCTAAGTATGTAGAAGGGAGAAAACTAGAAAGTAGCAGAGATTATGTAGAGGGTTTACTGTGTCCCATGTCCTAGGTGTAAATAATGCTCCTGTTAATTTAAAACCAAGGCTGCCTGTCTTTACGACTTCACTGCACTCCCATTAGCTCTATCTTTATACAGTGTCATGGGTGCAAATAGATTGGGTTGAAAACTTCCCCCAGAGCCACTTTAAAGTGACTTCTAATCTTTCCCTTTAGTGGTGTTAATTCAACTTCACAAGAGTGTTTGAAGCACCATTAGGCAGAGAAATGGACCTTCTCTCCTGATGGTGCCCTTATCCAAATAGTAACGTTACACACACAAAAAAAAATCAGATCTGTTTCATATCAGGCCAAGTCTCTGGGGCTCCAGAGAGCAGCTGAAGGAGATGTGGGCTTTCTTTTTATGAGACTTAAATACATAAAGGATTTATGCTTTGCATTTCTGTATCACTGCCCCGCGGAGGTCTCAAAGCACCTTGGAAACCTCCTGCCTCGTAGCATGGAGGACGTGTGGCAGCAGCTGCTGGAAATGGGGACAGAGAAAGAGCTGGGGACACAGCCAGGGAAAGAAAAAGGTCCACATAACCCAGGCTGGCTACACGGTGGCATGACGCTAGGGTGGTTTTTTTACAGCAGGACACCAAGGAAGGGTGGAAAATAAGGTGCTGGGAAGCCCTACATGTTGCGTGGTAGGACACAGTCACGTCTCTATGCCTATCCAGCATCCTACAAGAGGGTGATGAGGATGAGAAAAACCTGTGGTGTCGTCTGTCTTTAGTGGGAATGTGGCTGGGCATTAGCAAGAAGGTGACGTTACAGAAGCTGTGAGACCCAGAAGCTTCGGTGCTGCCGGGCGCAGTGAGGTTTGTAACAACCATTGGCCCCGAGCACCATCCAGCCCTACTTCCACCACCAACCCCAGTTCCCAGTGGGGCCCAGGAGCAGATACATAGGGGAAAAGGAGCATGAACAGAGCCCACCTTTGCTGAGGATGATGTCCCAGCCTCTGGCAAGCAGCGGTGCAAGAGACTTTCTGACCTGGTGGCTCTGCCTGGACCATCATGATTTACAGCAGGAGTCGGATTGTCCCTTGGTAAACTGTTGGATCCCTTTTTGACCCTCATTTACAATTTTGGCTTCTATAACCTCCAGTACCAGCGAGTTCCACAATATAAGTGCACATTTTGTGAGAAACAATCTGTCCGTGCTCTGAAACAGAGAACAAATCCTCCCCTGGACCCTTCCCTTCATCTTCCAGGCTGGGACAGGCCTCTATCATCCTCCATCTCAACCATCCCTCTGTTCCTGGCAGCTTAGACAGCAATGGATTGGTTACCCCAAGTTTTGGTGGAGATAATATTTTATTACAGGACAGTCTGCCTCAGGAGAGCCGAATAGTCCCTGGGGTCTGGCAGGTGCAGGGATTACAGCCCAAAAGGAAGGATTGCAAGGTCGTGGGATGCGACTTTCTCCTGTCCTCCAGGAGAGGGCAATCCCTGGCTGGAGCTGAACTGAGAAACGGCTGCTTAAAAAGAGATGCTTGGGAGGATTTTCCTCTTTCGCGGCTCCTTCCAGGCAAAAGCTCAAATTACTGTGATGGAGGAAGGCTGTAAAATGGAAAACACAGATGGGGGAACTTGCAGAGAGTGTGGGCTTGGGGCAGCCTGTGTTTCTTTTCACAGCGGCATTCATTAATACAAATTAGCTCTACCAAAAGGAAAGAGTTAAAAATAAACTGGAGTTTCCTTTCAATCAGTCGGAACTTTATGCTGGGTGATCCAATCATAAGCATATCTAGTCATTTATTTTCATTAGGTTTGGGTTGAATTTATCTTCTTTAATCTTCTTTCTTTTTAAAACCGAGACAGAAGATGCGGGTGTATGTTGGCTAAAACAAGCGAATCTATACGTGGCCTCTCTCTCAACCTCCTCCAAATACTTGATTTCCACCTCACACACTGTTTTATTTATGCAATACACTCTCACACCAGCAAACACACTCCTCACCTGCCCTGTGGAGACAGGCTGGTGAGCAAGACCCTGGCAAAAGCTTATTTGAAGTTTTGTTCTATGTCACGGGGAAACAAATCAAAGAGCTGGGCCTCTTCTCTGTCTCAGTTTCCCCATGTGCAAAATGTGGATCATGGAACTGCAACATTTTGCAAGAAGCCACATTGCAGAAGCCATGAATTAAACTTAATTTTCTTCAGATGTCCTCTTTCCTAAGAGGGTGGTGAAGATCTAAGCCAGTATTTCAAAAATGTTTCATTCTAAGCGTGAGAGTTGTCCCATGGCTTTCAGTGAGCCTACTTTTGAGCATGACCTTAACTTTTCACTTGGACGTGTCCAGGAGCTGGTGGGAGGGGAAGGTGGGCAGAGGAAAGGGAGTCAAAATGCTTTCGAGTAAAGAAACCACCCATCAAGGAGGGCTGCTCAACACCTCAGAGACTTCCCAGCTGCTTCCAGGGAGAAAGTTTGGAAAACCTAGTGTACAAGTATTGGAAGGGAAGCGGGCATCCCACTGGGCCACTTCATCCCGGTGAGGGTGTGTGGCTCAGAGAAAGAATATCTGGAAAACAAATGAACAAAACCTTGTTAAAATAGTCCTCGGACCATCCTGTCCCTTGCTAACTGTTAACTACAGAAAGCAAGCAGGAATGAGGAAAAAAAAAAAGAAAAAAGACTCAAGCCTGGGAGAACTGGAATGTGGAGCTTTTTGGCACAAACTGAGCAGGAGAAATTTCCAGAAGAAACAACATGAGTGAGAGGATTATTACGAAAGGCCAGAGTGTCAAATCTGTGCTGGGAGTTAAAAGGAGCCCATAAAATCCACTCACCAGCAATGGAGCCAGAGCAAGGTCTGGAGTTAACTCCTTAAAGTCTACAAAACGGTGATAACCATCAGGAGCGACTTTCTCCCTGTGAGGTGCAGAGTCTGGGCAAAGTCCCATCGTAGCCATCACCCAGAAGCTATAAAGAGGAAAAAAGCAGATCAAGCAGGTTGATGAGTGTTTTATGCAATGCAATAAATCCAATGTCCAGGGCAGCTCTCTAATTTAAACTCCCCTTTCATAGCCATTTATAATGATTCTTTAAAAAATAAGAGGGAATCCTAACAATATAATCCAGTTATAATATAACAATATAATCCATATGCGTCTAATTTTACCATCATTATTAATAAAAATTATTGCACTGCAGTAGCTATGTGAGGCCAAACCCTACTGGAGACTTGTGAACTGATTTCAAAGTAGGAAAAAAAAGAAATTCCAACGGCTTTTAAATTTTTCTTTTCCTTTTCAAACCTTTTGCAAGCACTGAGCAGTGAATCCCTGCAAGTTACACAGTGACTTCTCTTCTGTATAAGTGCAATGAGTCCTGGCAGGTGCCTGAAGAAGTAGAGTCTGAAGAGAAATTTCAGAGCATTTTCTAAATAATATGTGAAAGGTGGGGCAAGACTGGAGTGTGTCACGTTCTTCACTTTCATGGTGGACAGGACAAGAACCGATGGGTTTAGATCTGCAGCTAAGCAGATTTACGTTACACGTTTTCAAAGATTTTGCATCTGCAAGGAACAGAAAGGATGGATTTGGAGTGTGAAGGTGGTGGGAGATCTCTGACCTGGGTGGATACATGTCATAGTGACAACAAGATAAAACTGTCCCAGACCATGTGGCGGGTTGAGACTGGGACTTCAGTCTTATGCAGAGGGTACGAGACCCATCCTTACAGCTCTCACCTCCTGCTTTCCCCGCAGAGTGCCTTTCTTGGCCTCTGATCCCGTAAGCCAGGAGCAGCTGATGAGTAGATTACAGACCAGCCCTGACCTGTCCCCACTTCCCCCTCTGCTTCTGGCCTTTGGATTTTGACCCCTCTCTCCAAATGTACGAGATGAAACCTGTCTGGAGGAAGCGGGAGGCAGGATCCGGCTGAGAGTCCCGCCCTCTATGCCCAACTCTGGCTCATCCACACAAATTAAGGAGAATAAGAGAAGAAGCTGGATCTAGAAGATCATGAGATGGTGACTTGAGAGTTGTTAGTAATTCAGTCCTGTTTGGATCATCAGTGTTTGAAGACGTTTTGGGAGGAAGAAGAAAGAGTGAGGCCAGCATTTAAAAAAGATTTTGGGTGCTCCCCTCGACTGGCAGGTGCTCAGCCAGAGGAAGTTACTCCAGTTTAACACACACCAGAACAAATATCATGTCTCCAGCTCAGAGGGGCAGAGCTTAAAGGGACAATCAAACTGAGATGCTTTGAAAAGACAGGAACAAGTGTAATACGGAAGCAAAGGCAAACTAATGAAAGTCAAAATGAATTTACGAGGCACCTTAATGAAACACGTGGACATGCAGAAGATGAATCCATGATGTTTAAGCTTTTAAGTCTGCAGATAGCATGGAACTCACATGATTGGAAAGGTAATAAATTTCATAGCGAATGGACAAGATCATATTTGCACAAAGAAAACCTTTGCCCAAAGCGAGTGTGTGTGGTTAGTGAAAGATTCAATTAGGCTATTTAATGCCAGTTGCACAACTGTCTTGTTCAAAGACTTGTACTATGTTCTGCCAAAGGTTGCACCCCTTAAATGGTAACATTTCTGGATTAAAGCCGAGCAGCTTTGCTCTGCCCGACAGATGGGTCTTGTGCCTTTGAAGAGAGAGATCACAGAGAAAATGATAAACAAATCATGTCCAACTCCATACCCGCAGTGACAGAACGTATATAATAAATGTTACTTTTTACTTAATTACCCAGAAAACGCTCAGGCAACGCGCAGTCTCAACACGGGACGCGGAACCACCGAGCGATGACGAGAAGCTGTCAGCATTTATTGGCCGTCCTGCAGGAGCACCCCGGCCCAGAAGCGGATCAGAGACCCCCCTCCAGGCACGAAACAAAGCCCCCACCGGGTGTCGGCAGGGACTGGGGGCCCGGGGACCCCCTCCCCAACACCTTTTCCCCCCCGCGCCCCCGGGGCCGCGCTTGAACCCGGGGCCGGCAGCACCGCGGAGAGCTCTGAGCCCCCCGACGGGACGGGCCGAGAAACACCTGGGCTTCGACGTATAGACACACCTATGTACACATGTATACACGTGTGTGTATATATGTATATATATATATGTATGGAAGCATCATTCCCTCTGGGCATTGACATCCCCAGGTTTTCTGACGGAGGGTTCGGAGGCGGCCGCGCTGGCTCATGGCAAAGCTCGACCTGTCCCGTCACAGGTGGCGTGGATTCCCCCTTTCCCCACGAGCTTTGGGGCTCTTCTTTTCCAAATCCATCCTCCGAAAGGAGTCCCCAGGGAGGGTCTGTCCCTCCTCCCCGCGACAGGCAGCGAACGCTGATGAGGTCCACGACCAGCAAGAGCTGGACTGGTTGTGAGTCCTCATCAGCCCAGAACTGGGAAAGGTCCTCCTTACTCGCTCCCAGGCTCTCCTGAAGCAACACAGAGGTTGAGCAAGCCCGGTTATTTGGGTTGGTACTTTGCTTTTCTTCCCTGCATTTATTTATTTGAAGTTGTGCGTGCAGCTGGACGAAAGGACTGTGCAACCAGACAGAAACACCACCACCTTAAATTACAAGAGTAAAATAACACCACCAGCTTGAATTACTAAATAATAATAATAATAAAACCAGTTATATTAAGTTATATTAAGTTTATATTAAGCCACTAAGTTATATTTAACACACAGGGACATAAAGAACAACTTCTTCCCGCAGAGGGGAAAAAAAATCTAGAAGCTAAGTAATAAAATCAAGGTAACAGAGGGCTGCAAGGTATTTGTGCTCTCTACAAACTCATCAGGTGAGACTCAAACAGGCAGAAGGAGGGACCTGTTGCCCGGGGAGCCCCTGCCTGTGTGGCACAAGCGTTGGGGCTGCGCTGGGGACATCTTTTTCTTGGAGCCAAGATCTGGGAGATTGCAAGTGTCTTTGTTTGCAAGCCAAACAGATGCGCAAGGGAAGTTACTAAATAAGCAGTGGTTTTGTGCATGGAAGAAGCGGCGGGTTTGGTTGTTTTTTTTTTTCTGTTTTATTTTGTTTTTCATAGCTGTAATCACAACTTTCTGCACAACAGAAGTCGAGGACGATGCAAAGTGGCAGCATGAGATATTCCAGAGGAAGAAGGAGAATTCAGATCTTCCTTACCTTCCTTACCTTCCTTACCTTTCCCTCACCATCGGCGAAAGCGACTTTCTCTTCTCTTTTTCTTGGAGAACCTTGGGGCTCCAGGACCCTTCTTATCCCCCGTGATAAACTTTCTGTTGTTATTTATCTGAGTGTATCCGATTCGCTTTCGGCTTCTTCAGTCGGGCAGCGAGCAAAGAAAAACCTTACACACCCAGAGAAACCGGTAGGGATAATTTAGTTGACCCTAGTGCAGCTGCAAATAGAGACAAATAATAATTTGTAGCCTAAAAACTTGGTGTCTGGGTGGAGAGAGAGGTTCATTTCTGATCCTGGAAGAATAATAGCGGCTGCGGGTGTGAATTAGTGCAACATTTTCTGCAGCGTAAATGGTTAATACGCGCAGGAATACTTTTACAAAAATAGTTTCGAGGCTGAAACTTGCATTTTGTGGAATCGTTCCCCCCCCCGCGAGAATGATTAGCCTCCGGTTCTGTTTTAAAAATGCCTCCTTATTATTTGCCGAGTGTGCGGGTAAAAAAAGCCCCGCAAAGAAAACGAAAACAACCCGATTTGAGAGGCTTTTTACAGAGCTCCTGCAAAGGTGCGGTGGCGGCAGGGCCACGGGAGCCAAGGGACCAGGCTGCGGGGTCGGGGGTCGGTTTGCGGGCAGCCCTGGGACACGGGGCTTGCGGGTTTGCGACCGAACAGGCAGGTGGAGTTTTGGGTTACGAGCTTTTTTTTTTGGGAAGGGATGGAGGTTATATATTGCAGAGCTGCCGTTGTCCACAATGATTTTAAATCGGCTCCATTTGCGAGTTTCGCTGTTGTAAAAAAATCGGGTGGGTTTTGGGTGGGTTTTTGTGTTGTTGTTTTGGGGTTTTTTTGTGTTTTCTTTCTTTTTTTTTTTTGTTTTTGTTTTTCCCCCTGTCTCTATTAATTTCTTCGAAAAGCACATTTAAACGGGTAATTCCCGCCCATCTAAACGTTTCCACAACAGCAATTCCCCGGGTTGTCTCGGCGGTGGGAGAAGGCTGGGGGTGACCGCCACCCTCCCCCTGCGACATCCCCCTCAAACCCTGGTCCTTCGGGCAGGAAAAATTGCCCATCGCCCCCCTCCCGACCCCCCCAGGGCTGCACCCGGAGCCCTTTCCCCGTCCTTTCTGGCCGGATAAACCCCTCAGCCGCTTCCCCGAAGCTTTTGTGAGTTTGTTTTTGTTTTGTTTTGTTTTTTTTCCAGGTAATTTTCCCCGCACAAGGTGGGTGCGGAGCCAAGACGCCCCCTCCCCACCCCCCCCGCGCTGTCCCTCTGCCCGTCGGTGCGGGAATGTGGCTTTGTCGTCCCCTCTCTCGGCCGGGGGACGAAACCCGCAGCCAGGATTTGCGGGAATTACTCGGGACATCAATCCCGGCCCTAAAATCCCCGTTGCGGGGGGGGGGACGACACCGGGGCACCCAGAGGTAAGGCGGGCTGCGCTCAGGGCGCTCGGGGGCAGGGGGGTGGCATGATTTAATTTATAACCGATCACCCCCGAGCCCTTTCCCTCTCCCTCCTGTTTCCTTTCATGGAAAAGGTCCCCCCGATTTTTCCTTTCCGCGTTTTCCCTGCGCGGAGCCGCACGGGGCGGGGGGGGGGGAGATGGGGTGGGAGATGGATTTACCATTCGGCCCGTTGGAAACCG
>JAOXJK010000011.1:6304273-6317537 GCA_025774025.1 Xenus cinereus
GGGGGGAGACCCGCAACCGCCTCCCACCTCCCTCCCCGAGCTTCAGCCAGGGATCGGGGGGTTCCGGGGGTGCGGGGACTTAAACAGCTTTTTAGTCTTAAATGAAGCCGATATATCCAAATCCAGGTATTTCCTGGCATTTTCAACGCCGGATCCAAGAGCTTCCCCGCGACGCGTTCCCGGCTGTTGGGACTCGCCGGCCGGTGCCGAACCGGTTTGGGTTTGGGGGGATCAACGCGTTGCTGCGAATCAATGAAACGCCCAAACGTTTCCTCGCCAGAACGGTGGGAAAACAAAAACAGCGCCAAGAATTAGTCGAGGGGCGAGTGAATTGGGTGTTTACAAGAAGCGCCAGACTACATTCATCCCACGCGTGAATACAATGGCGGGATTGTTGGTTTGCGAGAAGGACAAGGGCTGAGATGTTTTCCATTCTGCTTTGCAGAAACATCATTCCATCCTTTTTTTCCAAAGGGCAAAACACGGGGAGACCACGTTACCGGAGTCCGACGTTCGAAATCCCTTTTTTTTCCCCCTCCTTTTTTTCCACCCTCGGTGTGTGTGTGTGGGATTTGGGGGCTCCTCTCCCCAACCCCGCCGGCTTTTGGGGGTGAGAGGGGTTTTCTCAGGCCGTTCGCTCTCTGAGACGGTTCAAAACCCCCGCGGGTTTCGGCACCGAAGCGGGGGGAGCTGGACCAGGAGCTCAGGTCGGGATGGCAGGAGAAGAAAATTCTTGTCGATGGGGAAAGAACAGCCTGAGGGCTGAAGAAATCACGCCTGGAAAGTTTACTGCAGTTGCAGTCCCAGCGAAGGGAAGAGGAAGCTTTCCCTGTCTGTACATTTTAGCAGAATAAATCCAGCCGCTGAGTCGGGCTCGGTCGAGGCAGAGGAATTCCCGTCTCCATCCCTTCCGAGCAGGATAAAAGTTTTAATATTCACTCCTCTGAACCTCCTCCTGAGAAATAAGGACCGTGGCAGAGCAGCAGGGACGTTGCAGGGCTCAGAGCTCATGTCAACATGAGCATCAGCGCCCGGAGCCTTTTTCCTTCGTTTTCGCTAAAAAAACAAGGAAATTCCTCGTATTTTCCCTTCGCCGCTGCGGAGCAGAATTAACACCTGAGGCGAATTTTGTTGCAAACCGGCCGCAATTATCACCACTATAGATTTGGTGGGGTTTTTTTTTGACCGAATACCTTTTTTTTCACCCGGAACCGGACCGACTCACAGCGGTTCCGACCCCCCCCCGATCCCGTTTCCCACCTGGATTCCTTTCCCGGCATTTGCTGGTTTTCCCGGTGCTCGGGACCCTCCAATTATAATCAAAATCCTGTATCCCTTTGAGAGCTTCCCTGACAGGTTTAAGTAAGCGAAGTGCATTTATCAATCTATTATAAATATACCCATAAATACTAACATCAGTAATTAAGTTAGTATTCTTAATATTGATACAGTATTAACGATATCGGTCAATATTAAAATATTAATGCATTATATGAATAATAATAATAATTGAATCATCCCGACCACCTTTGTATTTAATACCTGTATTATGAGCGTGTACAAAGGAGTGTGGGTCAGTTTTTTTCCTGTTGCGTTTAACGCAATGGAGAGGAAAGTTTTCTTTCCATTCCCTCCCTTGGTTTATTAGTATGTGCCAAAACGCAAAAAAAAAAAACGAACCAAAACCCAAACAACAACCCACCAAAAAAGCCCACACCAAACCCCCAATAACAAAGTACTGAGATAATACTGCGGAAGAGAAAAAATAATTATAAAATCGATTAAGATTTTTTTTTCAAACTTTTTTTTTTTACTTAGTCCCTGTGTCGCCCGAATCACAATAATTCCCGAAGGGAGAGGAGCTTTTCCCTTCCTCCCTCTCTGTAATATTTCAGCGTTACCTCTTTTTTTTTTTTTTTCAGCTGTCCTAAGAAAAAGGCTGATTTTTCCTCTCCCCGTTTGGTGCCACCGACTTTGAGGCTCCCCCGGGCGCCTGGCGACCCCCGCTGGGTTTCGGGGGTGCACTGGTTCCCCCCAAACCCTCCCCAGGGGGGGAAGGTGTTGCGGGGGGCGAGGAAGGTGTCCCGCAGGAGGGACCCATCCGTGGGTGCCCGCTGATTTCCACCTCCTCTCCCCCCTCCTGGGCTGACAAAGGGATGGAGTTCCCAGCCGGGAAGGCAACTGCTTTGGTTTTACGTTAATTATCCGGATTATTAAAAACGAGGCAAAGCTAAAGGTGCCCCCCAAGTGCTCAAGAAGGTGCCACTAAAGCCATTAATTTAAGGAGAGATTTGTTTGTGAACGATTCAGCCGGGAGCACCCTCGCGTTAGCCGTGGTTTATTTGTTAACTGTGGTTTATTTCTCTTTCATTTTCTTCTCTTTTTCTTTTTCCCGGCGAATTTGTCCTGTGGGGTCCTTGGGATCCCGGGTGTGACCAGGGGAGAGACCCTTGGGTCTGGTTGGAAAAAACTCGAAACTTTCCCTGTTGAATCATTCGTGTCCTCATGAAACTTTAACGAAAAAATGAAATAATGCGTCTTTCAGCACCCTTTCCCCACCCGATTTGTACCCTGTCACATCTTAATTTCCAGGTGATCTCTCTGGCTTCTTGTCCTCCAGCCAGGAGAATCACTTTTCTTTCTTAATTGTCAAACAATCAAGATGTAAAAATTGAACCAAATTACAGCACAATCATAAATAGGAAATAAAACACACGTGCAGGCTGTCAGGAAAGCTGTATGCAAACTAGATATTTTTTCTACCATTTATTTCTGTCTACACTGCTATTTTTCTCTTGTTCCCACTGATGGGTACATTTCTCTTACACAGAGACAGTTCTCCCCGGCTCGTACCAGGTATTTATGCACTGTTTGGAGCAGTCTACAGGTCAAGATTTCCACTCTAAAACTCCCCATTTTCAGAATTCTGATTTTTTTTTTTTTTTTTTTTTAGCCAGCATTTCCATGGGAGCTGTCGGTTTGATATACGCAGCTCCACGCGTGCAGACGTACACCTGAGCCGCTCCCCACCTCCCTGCAGAGATATCTCACAGCCTCCCTGGGCAACCTGTCTCGAGCATTTTGGAGGTCCCAGGCCGTTCTTCCTTCTCAATTATGTCCAATCCTTGCTGCTGGTCAATGCAGTTGGGAAATAACTCTGATTTTCAAAGCATAATGTAGGGAAAAAAAACAATTCCCAACGCCAGAGTTATTCACTGCCACCCTAAAAAGTCCTTAAAAAAATATTTTCAGCCATTCCCTTTGACAAATGTCCTTCCGACATCGTAAAGACCAGTTTCTCCATAGCAAAAGAGGTTGTGCATAGACTTGCACGCCCACACAGCAGGAGACCGGCTTTGCCATTCTCTTCCCGTTGCCAAGATAATCTTAGACGTTTTAATACCTGCGCCCACATCATTTTTGTATCCACCAGAAGGAGAGGCGGATCTGGGGGTCTCCCTCCTTGCGCAGTGTGTGCACCACATCAGAGCACTTCCACGGCACCCGCCCGACAGATGGTTCACAACCCATGTCGCCTTTCCACTGTCATTATGTACAACTTCTCCTGCTGACTAGTCACGTACCGCAAGACATCAGGGAGCGCCGGCTCGTTTTATGAATGCCAGGACCAATAAATGCCTCTCGCTGGTCCTCGGCGGTTGGGAGCGATGTTCCCACCCGTGTGACACCGTGTAATGGTGTGTTTCTGTGCCCAGGCCCCGGCTGTTAAAAGCAGGGTGTGTGACATCGCCATCAGCGGCTTCAATATTTTCCATTCATTACCCAGCACGTGTCAGAAACACTACAGGTTTTTCCTTAAGAAAAGAGATCGAGAAGTAAATGTTGCTTCCTCATGGCTGGCTTATTGTAATCGTCTCCTCTCTTGAGCTCACCCATTTTTACTGCTTGTAGAGAAGACATTTTCCTCAGACCACAATGGCTCGTATCCTTTCTAAAGGTAGAGGGGTTTTATCTCGGATATTCTGAAAAATCTGTTTTGGCTCCTCCTGGCCCCTACACCACTTCGGTGTAATGATCCAGGGATTTCAGACACAATTCCTCTTCTCTCTCTGCCGTGGGGCAGGAAATCCAGACCAGTTTCAGCAGAAAGCAGTCAGAGCGCTCCGCAAGCTACATCCCTCCCTGTCTCTGCTAGAATATAAATCTTCAGATATATGTTGTAATGAAAGAAGCCATCCCGTATGCACTGGAACTAATTAAATCCCAATCAGATGTTCCCAGCAGAGGGGATGTGCCTTGGGAGCAGCGCGGCTCCTCCACGGTCACAAGCAGAGACTTGCACCTTCCTACACGGGCTGGTGGCTGGAATTACAGGCCCCTGAAAGCTGCTGAGCAAATGTTTTGCCTCCTGACGTGCGTGAAGCCTCTGTTATTTTTGGTTTGGCTCCTATTGTTGCTTCTACCAAAGCTGTGGTGGGTACGTCTTCTCCTGCTACACTCATATTTCCGTTGGTTACGTGGGTGTATTCAGAGACCCCTGCCCTGACCCTGCAGCAGGTTGTCCACGTTGCTTGTGCAGGACTCCAGCAGCTTGAGGTTATGGCAGGGCTGTGTTAAAACTGAATGAACTGGTGGTCGCTCGTAGGATGGAGGAGGACCGACCCTCAGCAGCTCAGCCTTGGCAGCCCCATTGTGTAAGAAGGAGCTCTCTGAACTCAACCCAAAAGGACCAAATTGTCCCCGCTGCACCATTTCTTTTGTGAAAGCAGGAAGAACGGGAGCCGAGGCTTGTCGTGCCACTAGCTCTTGAAATGAAGCTACCAGAGGACGAATATTACCCACACCAGCTGAAAAGCAATACGAATGGAAACCGATGCAATTTTCACATGCAGATAAACCCTTTAATCTCATTTTGCATAATTGTATTGTTGCAAAGGGATTATGCACTATTGAAACTACGGGTATCCTCTAGCCTAGATCATTTCTCAGAGCCTTTAGTCGACAGTATTGCTGTATATAATAATTATAGCTCATGATCATCTCACTTTGCCCAGCTGTTATTGATATAACCCATCAGCCAGACGTTGTTTGAAAAACATGCTACTAATAAACGCCACCGCAACCTGCGTGCATACAAAATATGATGGAGTGAAGAAATAATAAAGCTGCTACAGTGAATGATCAGAACAAAGCAATAGTCACGTGTGGTGGGACCTGAAAGCCTTCAAGGCAGAGGCATTTACTGGAATTGCTTCCAAAATACACAATTCAAAGTGGGCAGAACAAAGGAGGTTTGGTTTATCTCAGCAAGGAGCCAATTTATACCGGAGAAATGGAGGAGGCGGTATCTGATATCGGAGCGCAGGGGCATATCTGAGCGGTGTTAGCTCTTTGCATCTCCCCAGCTCCCCCAGCTCCACCAGAGGAGGGCTGAGAATGTCTCTGTGCTTGACAAGAGATGAAGCTGACGACCTGTTCTTGTGAGGACCTTCCCCACAGAAGCACCATTTCCCCCCACCCCAAAGCTTTCCTGTAACTCCTCTTTGCCAGCTCCCATTTCACAGGAGTTAAGATGACAAAATGGCACCAGCTCCTTTCTTCTGCCAGTTTGACTTTTCAGTGGGAAGCGCTGGAAATTGAGCACCGTCCTGTGTGTCCCCCCTCTCCCCCGGGATGAGCAGCGGGAAGCGGCACACGTACGAGTGCAGATATTGAGATATTGTAGAACAATTCTTCCTGGCCAAATGAAGTGAAGACAACTGAACCCGTACTTGCCCTTAGCTGAAGGGCAGTGTCAAAACTTCATTTTCTTTTTGATTAACCCTCAGATTAAGTAATTTAAAGGGAAGGAAAGTGATTCTGCTGAGTGACACTAATTTCAGTCTGATTCATTTTACTGTGTTGTAAAAACAATTATGTGCCTGGCACCCTCCAGAACATTGAACACTGTTCAATAACCATCAGATCTACTGAGATGAAACTGATACAGCTTGTTAGAGCATAAACCTATTGAAAATGTGCTTTGCAGCCAGACCAAGCGGACAGTGGCTTTTTTTTTTTTTTGTAATATGAGGTTGGCTGATTTTCCTCAACTTAACGAAAAAGATGCTGTTGCTATCATCTCGTTTGATCAGATTTTTAAAGGATTCTAACTCTCACTTGGGCACTTAATTGGATTAATCTGATTTTTTTCAGCAGTATTAACAATGTGTGGGATTATGTGTTAGGGGCTTTAAAAGGACTAAACTTTTGTAACAGCTTGGGACAGATTTTTAAGTATTTGGCAACTATGTAGAAGCCAGAAATGGCCATCTTCTATTTAAGATGTTAAATAAAAGCGCATTCCCAGTGCACTTGCTCCCAAGGATTGGTATAGCTACCTCTGCTGCAGATCTGGGAAGTGCTTTTGTTAAAAATCACAACAAAACAACTTTTCCCAGCATTTTTCTAGCGTAGTTCCACAGGTGACGCTTGGAGAACGAGTGCTGAGCACCCAACTGGTACCAGTAACAGCAGTAGGCTGTGGACAGGAGGATGAAGATCAGGCAGAAGGAGGCACTGGGTTCTATTTGTCCTGTTGCTGGTAGAGGAAACAAGAAGCAACAGCCTCAAACCTTTTTTTTATCAAGGAAAATGTTGTGAGTGCTTTGGATGGGGACAGTGCCTCCTTATCGACAGTTTCATTAATAAATACAAGTACGTTTTCTGAAATTGAGCTTGAAAAAGAAAGCTGCCTTATCCCGTGAAGCAATTTGTCAGACGCGTGAGGTCTTTTTGCCTTTAACCAGATGAAAATTAGGCCAAGGAAGGGCATATTTGGGAGTAGCTGAGTGCTCTCTTAACAGGGTTAAGTGCAAAATGAATGACTCTCGATGGAGCAATATAAACAACCAGCCCTGCCAAACCCCCAGACTGAAGATCACACTTGGTGTCCCTCATTTTGGCCTCCTCCAGCCTTTAATCTTCATGAGCCCGAGAAGTGAGGCTCTGCTGTACCACAGTAATGTATTTTTTTATACTCTTTACAGACTTATGAAGACTCTTAGATGTACAGGTTTGGTTTAAACATATCTTGCCTTGTGAATAGAAAATTTTCGAGGTGTGGTACAAGCACTCAGTGGTTCAGCTGAAGTTTAGTAAGAACTTTTTTTCCTCACTAACTGTATTCTTTTAAGCAAATCAGACACCACGCCAGCATTCTTAGCAAAGGATTTTTCATTGAGCAAAACAAGAGCTGGCAGCAATCAGATATCATCATAGAAAGCACATAGACATCAAGTTCCAGTACAACGGTTTCATCACAGGACACCTACAAACTCTTATTTCTTTTCTAAAGGCAAATTTCACTGGTCGTCTACTGATGAATGCTACATGCTAGCAAAGCTGCAGAAGTGGAAGAAACAATTGCCTAAGAGTATATTTTTAAAAAGAAACAACAAAATGGCTCTGTCAGCTCCAAGTGAACAACATTGTCTACAGAAGAGAGGATCTCTCTGATCTGGGGAGACAAAGCTTTGGGAGCAGAGGTTTGCTCAAGCCCCATAAGGAAGGAAGTACAATAATTAATGTATTAATGGTATGTCCACGCTACAGGCTGACACTTTAAACAGCCTAGCTCAGATTCTGGAAGTGCTGTAGCCAAGGCAGAGCTGCATGTGCGCTGTCAGTTCCCAGTGAAATAAATTAAAGATATCTCAGGCATTGCTTCACGAAGGGGGCTCCCAAATTAGCTACAAACCTCCAAGCAGGGAAGTTTCTCATTATTTTGGTGGTACTTGCTTATCACCACCTATGTGCCATCGCTCATAAAGACCAGCTACTCCAGACCATCACTACAAGACCGCAGAACAGACATGTGCTTTGGAAGCAGACTGAAATCATACCCTGAAAGAAAGCACACCCTTCCCCGTTAGCTCTTCCCACAGATTCTGTTAAACTGGGCTTGGGGCTAGTGAACAACTTGCAAAATAGATCCTGAAAATCCTCTGCCTGGCAGTATATTTGTCCTGTGTTGTCTCCAGGAACGACATGATGGTCAAAGAGAAGGCAGCAGAAGATAGCGCCTTCCTCGTCAAGGATTTGTCTTCTAAATATAACTTCTATCAAGTCAATATATCATTTCCAAGGCAGTTATCATACGCTGAATATTGCTGATTAATCATCTAGCACACAAAGCAAATCGGTTCCCCTCTTAGCAGTGTTCAATCCTTCATTCCTAAATCACTTTAAAATTAAAATTAGGAATCTTTTGCTCTTTTGATGCTTTTGCCTTAACATTCTATAAATAGAATACTGAGGATACGGTGCTGAGTCAGAGGAAGAAAAATCACCCGCTGAGTAACTCCTGTCCCTCCTTACTACAGCGTGAAGTCAAACCGAGCAAGTGCTGGGGCCCACTGAAATGCACCATTTTTCACTGTACGCAGCTCACCCACTATTTGTTGGATACTTCTGGAAGGTGCTAGTTCTCTGGCAGACAGATATTAGCATCTAGTTTCTCCTTTTCCTCTTCCTTTGTCCTCAAATTTATTTGTAGCTTCCATGGTTTGTAACTTATGACACACTATGCTACCCTTTGTGTCAAATAACTAAGATGCTGCTGCCACAAGCCATTTCATATTTTCATGAGATCAAGGTTTTAGAGGACTGGAATTAGAAATCAGAAAAAATACTGTGAATACGGTCCTCTGAGTGTTTTTTACTTGCTAATCTGACCCTCTGATCTGTTGCAGGGTGATGAGCACATACTGCGGGATCTCTCGGATTGGGGTTGTAGCCATCCAGTGGCTCCAAATCTTATTTGTTTTTTGCTAAAAGTCATCCCCAGTCTGGAGCAACAGAGACAATATCGCTCAGCGTCTCTGAGCTCACAGCTGGACTAAAGGAATGGGTCTATCCCACATCCCAGGTGTAACCCCAAGCACCCACACTTGACTTGGACTGTGTTTGCATTGTGTGGCTCCAGGAAATGCTAAAGGAGAAATTGTGAGCCCAGTTTATCCCTTTGCATGGAATTTTTGCAGAAAGCAGAGCCCACAAACCGGGCTCTGTGTCTGGCCCCTCTGCCTTTATTGCTAGGACTGATAAGATAAAATAACTGATGCGAAAGCCCTTCCTGAAAGAGCCCTCACCTGCCTGCCTCAAACTGCATATAAACTGAATTCCTATGCAATTTGACAGCTACCTAGAACACAGTATGTCCGGTGTGTTAGGAAATGAAACATATCTTACAGATGAATGAGATATGCGGTGCCGAGCCAGGTGAGGGGATGCGCTATGCTCGATCCCAGTGTTTAAGGTCAGAGGTGACATAGGAAATCTTGAGTTTCGCTGCTGGTTCAACAAAGATTTGTGAACAAGTCACTCAAGCTGGAAAAAACAGCTTCTTATCCAGCCTGTAGAGTGATGCCAGCTGGTTTTTTTTATACATATTGCAAAGAGGGACACGAATAAGTAACAAAGTCAGTTTGAAATTATAGCCTCAGGTTGAACCAGAGTCGCCACCAGTTGGTACGTGCTGGGGGTAGAAGAGGAGGAACTGGCATTAACTTGCTGTGCTCCGAGAACCACAGTCTGCCCCTTCCATCAGCAAGTAACTTCCAGCGGGGGTAATGGATAACTCCGAAATACTTCTGTAGGGAAAGAACTGGAGTGAAGCTGGACCTCGCGTGTGTCCCGGAGCACAGTCACTGGTTTTCCACCCATTCAGTGTAGTCTATCCCCCTCTGCCGGCCACCCATCCGGCTCTGGGAACTGCAGGAGACCTGCAAAGAGCCAAACCAACCTGTAACTGGTGGTAAGAGAGAAGCTGATGGCAGCAATGAACAGACTGGGTAAAAAAAAAAGGAAGAAAAAAAAATGAAAGACAAAAAAAAGAGACCAGTTAATACATGCGCATGTTGCGGGATCAAAGAGAGACTTTTATCCTCAAGAAACTGGGGGTTGGATTTGTGATTCAAGGTAATATCAAACCTGCGTATTTCAAAGTGAGCATTGCCCTGGTGTATCTGGGGAAGCAGCTGTGATAGTTACGTTTTATAGTAGAATGTGCTGTTATCCATATTTTAATAATAACATCTTCTATATGCAGCCACATCTGGCTGGTATCACAGCCATATTGCTGCATGCAGTTATTAAAAGTGGGCAGTTTCCTAGAATATTGGAAACGGTGACAACAAACACAAATGTAACCAAACTGGTGTATTTCTACCCTAATATTGCAATAGCTCTATCTCTGTACTGCCTCTTCTCTATATCTTTATAACTGTATTCATGCCTAGAAACTTCTACTGCTCAAACTGTTACTAAGAGCAATCCCATAGCACAGGAAAGGATTTAGGAAGCAAAATGTAAAGAAGAAGCATTTACTCCTGGATCACCTTATAAAAGTTGTGCCTTGCACAATCACAGCACTGCAGCTGATTTATTTACAAGGAAAGAAGGTGGAACATTGCAAGAGAAATGCTTGCAATAGGACAAATATTATGTCTAGGTAAACTAATATAAACCTGCCTACCACAGCTGGCAAAGATAAATGCAGTAAAGATGTAGAATTGTTATGGAATGATGAGCTAAGATTACAAGCAAAGTTTGGAAGGAATGGTAACATCGTAACATCTTACTAGACAAATCAGTGTACCTAGAAAAAGCAGGCAAGCATTTAATCTCAGGGAAAAAAAAAAGAAAAAGAAAAAAGAAACAGATCCAATGTATGCTGTCAAGCTGGAGTACAAACTCCCCTCTGTGGAGTTTTCTTTCCAATTTTGGTGTCCAATTCTGTTACTCACCTGAGTTTCTTCACTTGATTTATTCAACAGCAAAACATACGGTGCACTGGGGAAACACAAAGAGATACTTTGAAGACGTATGTCAAGCATATGAGGTGTACAAGGAAAGAGAAACACTTCCCCCTCTGGGATTAGTTTAGGAATGTTCTCTCCTTTTTACCTCTTCCTACCAGTGTCTTTTTCTCCGGCAGAATTAACTCTGTTCTTGTTAATGGAATAATTTGTCAGATGCATGCATACATTACCCTGTAAATGAATGAACAAGATGCAGGGTTAGAAAGGTATTAGCCTCCTCCCTTCTTCTCTACATGATCCTGGTCACACTGCATAATGTACAAAGCATCTTAATTAAGCACAGAAGATTTAATGGCACTAAATATGATCAGCCCTATACTGATCCCATTACTCTAAAGAACCCAATAAATGAGGCTCAACAGTTTCAATTTCACTTCACTGCAATCTCATCAGCATTCCAATTCCATCACTTCTGAGAAATCAGCAGTTTCAATGGAAGATAGCCCTCTTTCTCAGTCAGGCCCCATTCTACAACCACTTATTAGTAGAGCTAATTCTGCGTTGGAATGATCCAGAACTGCATACCAGAACCTTTCCCAGCCATCAGCTAAGCCATGACTTCTTTTCAGAAGTAAAACAAAATATCTTAGCATTTAGGGCTTCTTTTCCTTCCAAGATTTCTTTTTCTTATAACTTCTTCTTCTTTAATCTTTTTTTTTTTTTTCCCCCACTTATGCTTCATGAAAAATAGTACCAGAATAATACAGAAAGTTAATTAGGTAGGTATTTATGGAAGTATTAACTGTGCCAAAACTTGAGTGTGGCACTGATCTGGATAATATAACACATGCTGTCTTCTACTACAGAATCTGCTCAAATATTTCATGTGTAATTTTATTTACGGCACTCAGATACTACGAAGATGAATTATGAGTATTTATGAAGTACTTAGAGATTCTCAAGAGAGAGATGCTTCGGACAGTGGAACCATTATGATTTCTCTGTATCTCTGTCTGCTTTGTATTGAACTGTCATTAACTTCTGCTAATAGGCTTGTTTACTTACCAAGCTACGATGCAGAAGGTCAGAGGATGCTGAAGTAGCAAAATGTGTAAGGCCCTCAATATAGACAAATATCCTCAGAGGGTCACAGGATGTCACCAGCACATAAATCCTCAGATCAAACTTAAATCTAGCAATAGTAAAAGGCTTGGAAGGAGAACATGAAGCCAATTTGCTTCTGAAGTTGCTTGAAACACATGAACAACACTAGTAGGTCATTAATCGCTATAGCAAAGGTGACAAGATGTTGATGTCCCTGCTGAACTCCCTTCTATGACAAATATTCTTCTACTATAGTCTAACCTGGTGCTGAACTGGGAAAGATACTGTAAACGCCTCATACTGGGGTGTATGTCCCCAACAGTGACCAAACTAGAGCTTGGGTCTGCACTAAGGCAAGTGTTTGCAAGTTCTCCACTTGATTTAAAGCCGTAGCTGGTCTTCGTACAGCTCAGCAAGAGTTTGAAGTTCACTTCAAGCATGAACGTTTGAAGGAATGAAACATTAACAACAGAAAAGGAGCCCGTGGGTCAGTCTGCCCTATCTCCTGCTCGAGAGGATCTGATTTCCTACTTCCTTTTTCTCCGGGCCAGAAGCTCCATGTGTCCTCCCTTCCACCTCTTACTATTTTTTCCAGACATCCATAGACTTTCATTCTTTCCTTGGAACATTCACTAAAAAATAGCAACGAGGTCAATGCAAAGTCAAACAATTTTAGCCCATAGAATATTGTGTCTAAACTTTAACAATCAACAAAAGTAAATGAAGGTTTTACTCCTCAAATTATTGGAAGTCCAAGCAGCTAGAAGCTTACAGAAGTTTTTATATTAGACTTCATTTGGGACATGGCGGGACAATGACCTAAAAGTGTCAATCTAAAACACTTTGGTGGGACACTTATTTGGAATAGGATGATAGGGCTTAATGGGACTCATGAAAAATGAGTATCTTTTAAGTGGTCATTCACTGGTGAGGGATAAAGTTTTCCTTGTCCAATGCATCTACCCTGAATGCCCCGAATTCTTGTCAAGGTGAGTCTGTCTCAAAATATCAGAAGTCATTTCTGAACAAGAGTTTACAGAATAACATGTAAAGTAGACATTTGTCTTTTGACAGCGATGAATTCTTTTGACAGTGATGAATCCGAAGAAAATGACCGGTGAATGCTATTTATGGCCGAGTGACCACATCAAGGCAAGGCTAAACTGGATATTAAAACCCCAGCTCAGTGACAAAGCAGCAATCTTGAAGCATGGAATGGAGGGATTACCCTTGAGATGTGGAGCTGGCAGATCCTATCCCATCCGGGTTTTATGTCCTTCTCAGATTTGGTGATGAAGATGCCCCTGCCCTGACAGCCAGGGTGAAGTTTAGAGGGACAAGTCTTGTGTTTCCCTGATCAGCGATTGGGCTACAAATTGTCATAACTACGAGGAGGG
>JAOXJK010000011.1:6317637-6337333 GCA_025774025.1 Xenus cinereus
GGTGAAGTTTAGAGGGACAAGTCTTGTGTTTCCCTGATCAGCGATTGGGCTACAAATTGTCATAACTACGAGGAGGGAAACGGAACAGAGGGACACCACAAAAGTCGTGAAACAATTGCATTAAAGCTACTTTCTAATGGAGATTTTCTCGGCCTAGGTTTTCAAGCTCTTGTAAGAGTTTTGCAAAAGTGTAACTTTAACCGTCACGGTAAATAGGATTATAAGAATGTTGTAAGATTAAAGAATCAGGACTGCTTTCCTTCAGTCCTCTGCACTTAAAAACCTTTAAGTGAAATTGCTTATTTTTCATGATTTCTTTCCCAGCACTAATTTCCAACAGAGAAAACTCTTTGCTTTCCTCTAGCCCAGCACATTAATCTTTGCCTGGTATTCAGGAGAGGTTTCTAATATGCTGGAAGTTAGCCCCTTCTGACATGCAAATAATACAATTTCAATCCAATAGCCAAAAAATAATCGTGCCAAGAAGAAAGTCAGGCTTTAAGAAGGGCTTAGTCTTCAGGGAGACACTGAGAAAGAAGTTGAAGTCTTTTGGGAAGAGCTTTACCACCCTGCTTATGTTCCCAGATGGCAAGTATTTCCCACAGATCTCACTCCTTCCAGGGAAGCGGCTAATTTTCTGGGGAAAGAAATCCAGGAAGAAAAAAAAAAAGCCATGAACAAATATTTTGATCTTCATCTTTTTGCTTGCAAAAAAAAAAAGGATCATCATATGCATATAGCCTAACCAGCTCACATCCGTAAGGACTTGATTATTTTTCATTTCCATCTGTTGAGAGGGTATAATCTTTCCAGTGTGCCGTTCGCTCCTCGTTATCTCTTGCCCCCCAAAAGTCGGCCCCGCCGGTAGCTCCACGCGCCGTGGGGCAGAGCAGGAGCCGTTTCAAGAGAAGGAAGATTCATAATTTCAAACCCCCTGTTTGGACTTGGAGGGAGACGTAGAATCGCCGTTCAATTAGACCTCGGCAATCAATCAAGGTGGATCGCTTTTGCTCGCTGTGGATGCATTATTTACAAACCGCCTGCTTTAGATGATAATCTGGGCAATTAGTCATAAACGGCTACCGAACAATCCGACAGTTTCTTACTGTTTCGGCAGCTCCACACCAGCTAGCAATAACAAACAGTTCCATTGATATTTCTGGAGAGTGGTGAAAAACAAAGATTCCTGGAATACAACTCTGAATAATGCTTTATTTGTTTTGGGAACGGAGCCATTTACAGAACTTCTTCACGTCCTTCTCGCAAGGCACGAATCCAGAAAATACTGGCAGGAGCTCACAGACATATTAAGTTTTGACTTCTTGCCTAACTTCAGTCATTATGAGAGAAATATGTATCATGATCACAAGCTAGTACTTCAGGAAGATTAAACATTAGGGATAGTACATACTCACAAAGAGCAAGAGTTAGAACAACAGGGGACACCCCAGGGCCAATAAAGAACAGCTCTGACTAATGACTGGTAGCACATGTCTGAAGGCAACTGCGTCAGCGGGGGAATTCCGAGACAGCCTGCCAAACTGTGCGAAACAAGGCGCACGGACACTAAAGCTTTTCATTTCCCACAGTTTTCCAGCGCTGTGTTAAAATAACGTCGCGACCCCAAGCACCAATCCAGGCTGGGGGGACCACGGCCGGAGAGCAGCCCTGAGGAGAAGGGCTTGGGGGTGCTGGTTGATGAGAAGCTCCACACGAGCTTCTGGCAGCTGTCAGCCCAGAAACCCCCCCGCATCCTGGGCCGGGGCGCTCCCCCTCCGGCCTACACGGAGGCCCCGGCAGGCGGGCCCCTTCGCAGGACCGGCCGGCCCCACCGCCCCGCGGCGGCCGCTGAGGTAAAAGGCCAGGCCGCGCCCCACGTCTGAGGGGAATAGACCCCCACCCCTTCCCACCTCCTGATTGGGCAAAGAGACACCCTGCTTCCCCGCCCCTTTATTAACATATTGACGCTCCATTGGGCCAAGCGAGCAGCAGGGTCTCTGATTGGATAAAAGCAGCAAGGGGGAGGGGCGGTGTTGTTACGGCAACCAGAGGAACGCGCGGGCGTGCGCCGGAGTTGCACATGCGCATTCCGGCCTTCCCGGCCTCCTTTCCCGCCCCCAAACCAACGGCCTACTAACGGCGGCGCCTCGCCAAGGGGGCGTGGTCTTATTTGAACGACCACAGCCAATCACAGCTGCGAGAGCCGGGTTGATTTGAATATTGAGGAGGGGCGCGGAGGCTGCGCGGAGGTTTCTGGGAGGCAGTGTTTGAGGCGGGGCGTCGTGAGGCAGTGAGGGGAGTATTTCTGACAGGATTTGTCCCTTTTCCTCATGTCCAGGCGGGATCCTGTGGTACCAAACAGTTCCCCATCATCTCAGAGCTCTGCTCCCCTTCTGCTGGCTTCGTGTGGAGAGCTGGACAGTGGAGAGCTCTGCCTTTGGGCCGCTGTCGCATGCCGTTTTCGGAGGCCAGAAGGAGGGAGGTGAGCGGGCGTGAGGCCCACAGCAGCCTCAGGTGGCACAAGGTAGCAGAGCCCTTTGATCCTCAAGCAGCAGTGGGCATACAGGATCTTCCTGTTAAGAATTTATTTGTGAGGCAACAAACCTTGTCATGAGCCTTATGCAGCTGGTTAGGTGGGATTTCAGGGCTGGGTTTTAAACAGCCAAAGTTCGCAGATTGGTCTGCACTGGCTCTGCCTGTGCTACAATAACTCTGGGCTAACAGTAGTGCACAAATCCTTATCTTAAATCTTTAAAATGGCACAAAAATCATCCTAAATAAAAAATAGTGAAAGAAAATTACCAGCTTTGAGAAACTGAAGTCAAACTCCAAGGTCCGTTGGTGCTGTGCACACAATGGGTAGCACCATTTACATCTAGAATTTACAGCAGTTCTACAAATTCAGTTCTGGCTGTCGTGGAGACAGACTGAGATGGCTAAAAATGGAGCAGGTTGTTCTAAGGTAATTGTTTGACACACAAAAAAAGCGCTTGGATTCCCTTTTTTTTTTTTTGGTGATACTGATTCCTTTAAACTAACCTGTTCCATTTCCATGGCAGCCAGCAGCAGATTTACTAGCATTCATTTTAAATTTTACAATCCTGATATGTGTCATAAGGTTAAGAGTTTTCCAACATTTTCTATAGAATTAAAGATCCAGTGAGCTCCTTAGATTTATTTGAGCAATCTGTAGCATACTCAATACTATGCATTCAAGTGATATATAGGTATATATAGCTTCTACATTAAAGCAGCTTGTAAACACAAGGGTTAGAGCCTTTACTGGGACTAAAGAAATTTTCATTTGGGATTGCTCGATTATGCGTCTAGTCTATATTCATGTCTCTCACGTTTTAGGATAAAGTGCAAGAATTCCATGTTTAGGGGTTGTCTTAGAAAAGTTCACTGAGAAATAGGATTTAATATCTATTTCAAAGCTAATGTCTCTTCTGAAATATGTGTTAGGATTGTAACTCTGAGTATTATAACATTTCTTCCTTTAAGGGCACAGGGGTGTTCTGGTAAGTAGCTTGCAAGAAAAGTTTGTGTGTCCATATTTTGCCTAATTTATGAAAAAAAAACCACTGGTGTAAAGCAACAATAACACCTCAAGGCATGCTTTCTAGGTATAGTTCTGAAAGGACAGAATACAGGTCATTAAAATTGTCTTATATTAACAGAGAAGGAACTTCCTGAAGGTATAAAAACCACTGAGCTGCCTAAAAAAATACTGATGTTCTCTGCTTCGTACAATGAAGAGTCCTTCTTCCAAACCTTTCCTACATTTTGGATCAGATCTGTCCTAACAATAGCCCTCTTTAAGGAAGGATTGTCAAGTCTAATGACTCCATTAAGGCAAGCGTGGGTTCATATATACTGCTACAACCAAGTAATAACTCTTAGGAATTAAAAATCCATATGGCTCTCTCAGCTGTACTACATAACATGTGCAGCAGCTGCTCTCAAAAATACTATGACTGTTATTAAAAAAGGAATTAACTCTACTGAATGGCTTACGAAACTGCAAGTTATTACTAAACAGAAACAAATTTAGTGTAAAAAATGTTCAGAATCTTCAAGCTGACCATCTTTTTTTTGTCTTTTTCATTGTCACTGTTTGTTTCTGGTTGCATTTAGATGCCGTAATCATGACCGAGGCCCCCCAGGAATACACATTATAAAAGCACACGCAATATTCTAGTCTCATCCTGTTACTGGGGAAGGGAAGCAGGCAGGGGACGAGACGTACAGATGTAAGTGCCTCAGGGCTTGAGTTATCAACTCGCTCTCGAAGCAGCTGCTCCCACTGGCGAATCTCTTATGGATCAGTAGAGGAGAAGTACAGCCTGATGAACCCCACCAGGTTTTGCAGGCTGGGAAAACCATTGGGAAGGGTTAAAAACTCCCTGGAGTCGGAAGGGCATCAATCCCTTTTGGCAGCCATCCATTTTTTCTCCATCCTGGCTCACTTCTCGTGCTGTTCAGCCTTCCTCAAAATGAATGGTAAATCTGGTGAGGGAAAGGGGGATTATGCCACAAATTTTCTGAGAGGCTTTGGCCAAATTCCTTCATGTTTGAGTAACTGTTTCCCTGTCTGTAATGTGGGGGTAATATTTAATTAAGTTATGCAGAGAATAAGTCTTGTAAGGCCTCCTTCTTCAATGCTTGTCATGTGAGGTTGTAATGTGAAAGGAGCTATATTTAAAGTAATTAATTTAATATCTGCGTTGCTGATGGCTTTGCTGGATTTTAGACTCTCAGTGCCAGACTAGTAATTACATAAGACTATAAGCCCTGGGCACTCTGAAGCTTTGTCACCAATGTCATTTTTTATTTATATTACATGGTAAGCCAGTGTGCAAGCCTACATTTAAGCCTAAACTGACCTTGCATACAGATTTTAACGAGCTCTGGCGCCTCAAAAGGCAGAGAGTCCTCATGATCTCTTAAATAGGGCCCTGTGCAGTCTTGTCTGCTTTGTGAGTGGGATGGGCACAAGCATTGCTGTGCCAAACGTAATATATTCCGTAATATCATATCGCTGGTGGGGAATGGATGAGTGAGATCAAGTTCCTTCCTAGAAGGCTTTAGTGTTGTATACAGCAAGGTGCGATGATCCGAGCAGGCAGCTGAGCTACAGCTATTTGGGGGATCACTAAGTCAAGGGGGCATACTTTGTAGTAACTCAGTTTCTGGCCAGATCCAGAACTACAGAAACATTGCTTTTCGGATCAGGAGGCAGTGTCAAGTTTTCCCTGGAGGTAATTTGGACTGGCTGGGAAGGTTAAAAAAAATTAATCTTGAAAAGGGAAGTCCTCCTAACAGCAAGAGACAGTCTATGCAGTGCCACTGCCCTAGCTCTGCCACTTAAAATGTGATCAAAACCTAACAAAACCCTCTACTTGCCGAGATTTACTGCTTCACAGACCAACGGAGCGAAATGTAAACTGCAATACATCCGTCTTTATTCCACAAGCATCCCTGGTTCTGTTATTCCCCTCTGCAGTCCCCCTGGATGAATAGCCCTTTCCCCTCGCCACGCTGAATGGCCCAGGTGACTCCAAAACCGGCCACCCAGCAGATGCTTCCGCAGTACCAACTGTTCTGAATCCCCCACCCCATCTCTGGCTCTTATTTTTTTCCCCCTTCTTCCCCCGTGTCCTACCAATCTAGGCTGCCTGGCACATGCTGCAAGCTGCAGTCCCACCGGAGTGATATTGTGATGGAAATGAGGGAGGGGATGCAGGCAGAACTGCACAGATTTACAGCACTCTAAGGGTTTCCATTAAAATCCATGACAACTTGTTATTTATGAGTAGACCAACAGCTCTTCTAATATCCAGGGCCTAGACCCCATTCACTTCAATAATGCTGGTTTGGAATAAATGAGCCAGAGGATGGAAACCAGTTCTGTTAGTATAATGGAGGAGGCTAATAGCTGTTTAGAGAAAACAACTGATGTAATTCTGGGACCCAATCCTTTCACCAACAAAACAATAAAGGTTCGATTCTTCGGTGCGTTTCACATAGTGATTTAGTTCAGTACAAAGAGGGTGATAAATGGCAGCGTTTGGATTTCGTGCCGTTATATACCCACTAAGCATTCCCTATTTGTACTGCTGCACTAGAGATAAAGGGTCTCATTGACTCCTGTGCAAGCAGGAATAGGTCAGTCTGGATCTCCACAGCAGAACAAAGATAAACAACATGGCTTTACAAAATAATTCAAGAAACAACCCCCCCACCCCCCGCATAGGTGTAATATCTTCATTTTTTAGTCTCACAGGAGCCTGGGAGCATTTCCTTCCCCAGATTTTTTCTGAGCTGCCCAACCTGAGCCAGTGGGGCAGTCTGTCTGTCGTTTTAGAACGTTTTTTTCCACCATTCCCTTCTCTGCTCTCTTCCCCTTCCCATCAATGACATGTCAAATACAGAAGTGCCTCCACTTACTAAGTACAGGACTGATCCCTTACATAAGGACTTCGGTGATCAAAACACTTTAAACCCTGGATGTGCATTATGCTGCTCTAAAGAATTATTGATCTCTTCTGGTGTGTCTTAAAATCAAACTGACAAGTTGATTACTGAGTATAACCACTCAATAGCTGGCTTGTACATAGCTTTCCTTTTCCTCCTTTGTTCACCTGCGTCTTGTCTATTTACATTCCTTTTGTCAGGAATCTTTTTATTTCCTTTCTGCGTCCTCGTCTCTCCACGGGAGCCTCATTAAGGTGAAGCGAAGAGAAGCAGCAGCGGCGCTCCCAGACTGCGTTCTGCGGGGTGAAGGGCAGCGCTGCCAGATGGATGGTGCCCTATGCCTCCCCCTCCTCTGCACCCCAAACCTCAGCACTGTGATTTTGGAGGGGACTGACGGTCCGAATTTCCTCTTTTTCCAAAGAGGAAAAAAGACATGGATAGATGAAGAGGAATCAGGAGGAGACCGGGTGGAAGAAAGAGGCTGTTCAAGTGAGGAAGGAGACTGTGGCTGTGCCATTGGGAATCGCTTTCTAAAAGAAGCCGAGCCACCAGGCAGTTCTTTCGGCATCCTTCCAGATACTCCAACTTTGAGGCTGAAATAATTTGGGAATCTGGAATCTGGAATTGTCTCCCTTGGGGCCAATCTCTTTGTTTTCTGCACCAAAAATAACTTTTCCCAGGCAAAACAATGGTCTTTCCTATGAAGTGAACTGACGTCAGTTGGTATGTGATGCCCTCTGTGACCACAGTTTGCAGCGTGTCTGTGGAGCTGAGAGAAGTTACCCTTTGGTTTGCATTTTACACATATAGAAACATACCTGATAATTGGAAAATGATGTGCCATGGACAGAGAAAGATATATTCAAAATACACTCCGTGTGAATGGGAGAGAAAGCTCAAGGGAAGAATAAACTTCTTGGAAAAAGAAGGCAAAAAAATGAGGGAGAAGCAAAAGGACCAAGGAAGGGGAAAAGAGCTCTCTCCTGAGGCTGAGTGGGTTTGCCTGGACGAGGGAACAGACAACGCTGCGCTGCATCGGAGCAGTGATCACTCACGGAAAGCAAACTGGGCAGTTTCTGAGCTGGACCGAACAGATAAACTCCCTACATGATTAAAAAGATATATATTCACAGAGATTTGTCCCACAAAGTATGACTTCTTCCTTTTAGCTACATTTCTAATGAATGCCTATTCAGATGCTACACGAGTTCGGGTATAAACTGTGCCAAACCCCTACTGACTCTCTTGAAAATTTATTTCAAGGTCCTTATCCAATACATACCAGTGGAATATTGGATCTCATCCAAAATATAACTATATCTAATTATCACCCATTTGAGCTACTTCTGTATTAAACCGTAAAATTGAGATAGGATTGAAACCTCTTATGATTCCAAAGGCTAAATGCAGCAGTAACATAAATAATGTTGTAAATTACAAGCAAAATGAAAACTTGGTCAGAAAATATATGATGTAATTTGTGCTTAGGGGTAAATTGGTCCCTGGCTGCCCAGGGTAGGGAAGGTATGACCTGCATCAGGCCGAAGTGTGTAGCTGGGAGTCTGAATCCGTGTGATTATTCCGGAAAACAAATGACATACCTTAAACTACCTCAAAAAGCCAGCATCCTCATGAGATTTATTGCAGTCTGACCCCCTCTGCCGGTCACCCGCTCGCTGCCTGTGTCCCAGGGCTGGCAGCTCAACATAGGCACCGAGATTTGTCGAAAGGATAGGAGCAGGCAAGTGGAAAACGATAGGTACCAGTGTAAAAGGGATGGAAAGGCAATTTGGGGGCACCGACACTTGGCACCGGCAGCTCAAGGACGTACATGGCATCGTGACATAACTTTAACCCCAGGTGACCGGGTTTGGGTTTAACTTACAAGCCACCAAAGCCAGTACTAGCAACGGTGTAGAAAGGAAAGAGGTCTGATAACTGGCATTTGTGGGAACTACCAGGTTTTTTTGTAAAAATTCCTTTTGTATCTCTCCATGTTTGATCTGCTTCTGTCAAGATGTTAAGGCAGTAAAAGAAGAAAAATGTAATTTAGAGTGAGGACGTACAGGAAAAGGTTGGGGGAAAAGCCTTTTCTTGAAAAACAATGGGGCTTTTCCTGAGGAAACAAGTGTTCAGTTAAAAATAAGCCTCATTTTGATGGAACGTTTGATTGTAAAAATTGGGATAAAACTATGCCAGGAATGTTGAGATATAGTAATCAATAATGTCAAAACATGTACAATACCAAGTATTTTTTAATTAATATTTCATCATCCCAAGTGAGGAGGTTTTCAGCTTTTGCTCCTAGCCTTGGGAAAAAAAGTATTGATACAGTGGGTGCTCCTACGACACATCAGAAATTCAGCCAGCTCTAGGTTTTTAGATCAGCGCTGCTGGGGAGGGAGGTGAACACACAGATCCCATACAGCTCCTGATTCCTTCACGTTATCCCATACTATCCTTTGGTCTTCGTGGTATATTCCCAGGCTGTGAGGAGCCACTGAGGATCAACCAGTTAAACGTGTGCTTTCTGTTAAACAGAAACAGTCCCGCTCCCCACAGGGATACCGTGTTGTGTGCTAGAAGTTATTCAGAGAGGTGCTTAAGTACTTTGTTAGACAGAAGCTTCAGCAAGTAATTGAAAGCCGGGAAATAGCTCCCTTAAGACCCCATCAATTCCTCCAGTTTATTTCTTTAAGAATGAACAGACACAGACACCTTTTTCAAAGATTTTCTCCATATAGCTTTTACTTTTGTTTGCTGTTATTTTCTTTTACAGGTTTTTTTTTAAATAATGCTGACCAGTATAGTACATCTCAGGACAGAAATACTCTATTTAAAGCTAGGTTGATAAAAAGTTTGTGTAGAATCAAAACAGTAAAACATTTTGAAGTCTTTATTACTCTAAATACTCTTAAAACTCTATGTAAACGTCTTAGGATTTTCCGTTGCTTCAGATATTCAGCAGAAAATGTAGTCTAATACATCTGGATAATAAACCTTTCCCCATTTGTGGTTGCATGGAAAAAGAGCTGTTAATCATAAATTGAAAATCCTGAAGCAGAAATAAAAATAGTATCTGGATAAGCTGTGCACAAAGCATTGTAATATCGTAAGGCACTTAGTTTTGGATCACAATATTTTGGTTTGAGAGAACAGGCTCTTGTTAAATCAAGGAAGTTTAGAAACGTAAAAAAGGAAATAATCCAAATTCATAATTTCCTTTAAATAAGGATGCCCAGTTTCTGTCCGAGACACCATTTATCCTCTGTGCTGCTTTTTGGCTGCTTTTCTATGGGCTCCACACATACTGAGCTTCCCTGATGCAGAAATTTCAGGTTTTCCTCATCTGGAGATGGATGGAGAAAATAGTGCAAGTGCCTCACCCTAGAAAAAGCTGTGCTGCCGACTTTGCTGGAAGAAGGGCCCTAAATCTTCAGATCTGCAAACAGATCTTTGGTCTTTTTAAAAATACATCTCTTTCCCTTGCTTTACAGTTGATAGTGAAAGAAGAGATGTATTTTTATTTAGACTTTTTACTTATCGGTAATTCATTCTGCATTCCAGAAGCTGAGCAGGACTGAAGGTGTGATCCTAAAAGATTATACAATGTTTCTGGTCTTTGGTTAGTAAACACAGTGCTATATTAAAGAATAAAACCTTTATAATAGAGATGTATCAGCAAAGTGCAGAAAACTGCTGTACTACATCCCATCACTTGGATCCCTACCTGGATGAATGGTTACGTGGCCAATCCTGTTCTAAAGAACGGGTACCACATTCAACTATATTACTAATAAGAGGATTTGTAACTCGTTTTAACAAGCATATATACTTGATCCAAGACACAGGACTTAAGTTTTGTTACGGTTATTCAGTTTCAGGATGTGAGTGCCTGACCTGATTTATGCATTGGTCACGTACTGCGTGGAACAGAAAGCTCAGAATGACAGCACTAGTGGCGTAGTCAGTCATGTCTGGGTGATCTTATTAGCATGAGTCAAGCCTATACAGTGATTTTGGTCTATTCTATACTGCAGCCTCTTATTCTACAGAGAAGATACAAAGTCAGAATTATTCCAGGATGTGACAAAAAACATGGTCATCAAACACCTGCTTATTGGGCGTATAAAAGATCTCACTGCAGACTGGGCACTCCAGGAGATGGCTCTGCACGTGGGCCTCATACTGACGTGTTTCGATATCTTCGGGAAATACTTCATTGCATATGGGGCATTTCCTTATAGAAGCCTGAAGTGCACAGCAAACGTAAATAAAAGTCAGTTTAAAAATTATGTTCAAAGAGAAGAATCAGAAGAGTTTAGTAGCCAGATATTATCACTTTTGGACAAGTCTTCCTGACTTCTAACACTCTCAAGTTTTCAAATGTCTCCAGGCTTTTCTAAATAGCACTTATAAGTCAAGAGCTTCTGAGAGGTACTCTTAACTTTCCATCCTACATAGCACATGTTCATATCTCGACTATGAAATAAGGTATTTAGCAGCTGCATGCTGCTCATTCTGACATTAGATGCTGCCAAGAGCTGGTCCTTAAAGATTAAGGTCAACAGAGTTTCTTTTCTCTTCCTTAACACGTATAAGTCTTGTTAATTCTGTATGTTAAATGTACGTGGCTCCATTTTGTTGTCCACTATCTTACCAGGGCTAAACCAGACAATTGGTTAGAAAACTGAACTTGAAGCTTTTTATTTCAAACCACTAATTCGTGTCCATAAACCACAAATTCATGTCCAGTTGTGTCCATTTTACTTACTAAGTCTGCAGCTCCTGCCCCCAGCTTTGCTCTTGCGGCTGGAAAAAAAGAAGTCAATTTAGCCACAACAAATTGATTTAGCCACAAAAATGATTAACAATGTAATGTGCTGATAACTAGTAATTCTTGAAACATGAGGATGTGGCTCTGGATCTAAACCTCTATATTTAGGACTATGGAAACTGGGCATAAGCCACAGAACTAGCTGTCTCACAGCTGAATAAACTAGCTAATACTTGTCTGTCTTGGCAGAAAATGAGCAGACAGCTGATCACTTAAGACAGCTCTTAACACCTGGTAGCATTTTGCAGCTGCCAAGTCATCTGCACACAAGCAAAGCTGCACAGAGGTGCTGCTAATAATGGCTGTTCTACAGCATTTAATTTGAGAGGGAGGATAATTTGCTGACACTCTTTAACTGCCGTGTATTTGTGCTTACAGAGAGAATGCCAAGTAATCTCACCATGATATGGATCTCCAAACACAAAACCTCCTGCTTCTGGACCTGGAACTGGAGCTTGAGCTTGTGAAACAGCAGAGGAGGAAGAAACCTCTCCAGCCTGCGAGAGATGCCTCAGCAGTTCATTCTCTTCCCTCAGTTTCTGCAAAGGGACAGAAGGGCAGAATGAATTTCCAGATGCTCGGGAGATCCTTTCAGAGAAAAGTAATGTTTTGTATTAAGATGGATCCTCTTATATCAGAATTAAAATTGCTCTGAACTTCTTTTAGGTAGCTCAGCATTAGTCCTGCTTGATAGAATGGGGAAGTGAGGTAAGGAAGGGCACGGATCTATTCTGTGGCCTGCTCAGGAAGGCAGACAAGATGATAACAATAGAATAATACATTTTAAAAGACAGAAGACTATCCCAGAGTCATGCAGTGTAGGGAACAAAACTGAGCAGTCATTGTTTAGACTGGACAAAAAGGCTATGTCAATTCAAACGAGTAAGTCCATTCATTTCAGTGGTGTCAGAATGAAGCTATCATTAGGAGGTTTTGAAAATCCCCATGCTATTATGGATAAACCAGTCTATTCTGCGGCAGGGGAAAAAGGTGGCAGTTTTTGGACCCTTCCTCAGAGGCTGTACAGTCGTGGCAGCAACAACACACTGCGAGTGTACGCACACAGTCGTTTGTACATGCCTGCAGACAGCCTGTCTTTGGTGATGGTCCTCGAGCAGGCACAATTAGTGATCCAGTTGGTGTAAGGGTTAATGGAACTGAACACTAGACTGGGAGATCAGCGTCATATTCAATGCAGGGAGTTGTGCCAAGTTCTCACCTGATTTTCCTCATCAGTTTCATTCTCTTTTGTCTGCAGAATCTGAAACAACCGCTTCTGCTCCTCAAGTTCTTTCATTAACTCCTGGTTTTGTTGCTGTGAAGGAAGAGTGTTATTTGGTAAACCATGGGAAACTGCAATTAAATAATGACAGCTCCAAGCACTGGAGCTCTCATATCCTTGATGCCTCATTCTGCATTGATTACCAACAAATAACTTTCACTTTCAATGTGAGTCTTACCATGTCAGAGTTTATCACTTGGGATATCTCCACGTCACCACTCACGCTCTGTATTTTCATTACAGCATGTGAGGTGACACCTGACCTCCAAAGGGGCCGTATGACAGGTCAAAGAGGGGGAGGTTGAAGGAAAGGAACTCGTACAGCTGAAAAATCCACCCTGGCAGGTGAGAGCTACCCACGTCTGCCAGGTTGCCTGGTGCTGTGAGACTTGCACCGGCGGTGGATAGCCAGTACATCCTCAGGAATTAAATCTTGTAGCTGACTCTTGAATTAAATCAGTAAATTAGACAAGCTGGAGTACTTAGGGACTCTGCAGTCAGTCTCAAAGTATCCCTCTTAAGAATCCTGAACATTTGGCAGCCCAGCAGAGGTAATCACATCATCTATTTTAGGCATCTAATTTTCAATGCCAGAGTAGAGCCTCCGAAAGCTTCCCCAGCAGCACATACAGAGAGAGAGGCACCTTTAGAAGGTCACTCAGGGCAACAGGCTAAAGATGATGTGGCTGCCTCAGTCATTGCCAATGATGGTTTCTTCAGGAGAAAGTAAGGCCACAGCATGCTGCCCTTTTCTTTTATATCCTTTGCATTCCTTCAAGGAGTGATTTCCCACACAATGTGCAAGGCTCCTTATTTTGCTCCTTCTGCACAGAAATCCCAGATTCTCAAGAGCTGCAAAGAGGTGTTGAAGAAGGATGTGGGGCAGAGCACCAAACTACAGAACAGAAACTGTATTGTTTACAGCTTGTTTTGGTGCATTCTGACCATCTTGCATTTATTTCATTGATTCTTAAATGCTAAATTTAAGATATTAAAGATGAGAAAGGGATAAAAATATGAACAGAGAGGAGAAGAGCAGCAAGGTTGCTGCCTCACACCAATTACTAGTCAGCTTCAATGCCACAGCCTCTCTGCTCTGGCTCCCCCAAACACCCTGATACTCAGGGAAGGCTTTACCTGTTGAATTCCAATCGCGCGTAACTGGCGATTCTCTTCCTTCAAACTTTCAAGCTCCTCTGTCTTGTCACGGTTCACAAGAGACAGGCTTTCCACTTCTTTTTCATAATTCAACACTTGAGACTAGGGAGAAAGAAGGGTGGACAGAAAGTGAAAATGGAACAGCTCTGAGTGAGGAGCACAAGCACCTTGTGCTGCAGAAAGCAAAGCTCCAGAACCCATGGCTGCTTAAACGTTTTTTTTCTGCAAACATTTTTCCATTAAAACCTTTGTAGGAACTGAGAATAGTTACATGGGGATGTACCAGAGCCGATGGATTCATCAGAACACAGTGCTCATTCGTACCTTCTCTGAGAAGCTTTCTAAATTTCAACGTGACATTTCCAGTCTGGGCAGTCAGAGAGCAAAGAGAAAACCAGAGACTCTATAACCAGTGGTTATCCCATCGTTCTGGGTCTCCCATGTCCCAGTCCTAAAACCACCCTATTTCCAGTCTGCCTTCTCCTTTCGCTGACCTCCCAGCTACAAGTCTTGTTTTCACCCAAGTACTGAACATAATTTTAGGATGTTTTTCAAAACAGAAGTGTTTTCTGCCTGGATCCTTAGCTAACAGGAGGTGAACAACAGTCTGATTTTGGACAACTTAATGAGCATGCAAAGGGGATGTTTTTAGGGAAGAAAATCCTTACAGTTTCTCTTAGCACATCCCTCTCTACCCTTCCTTCCACAACACAGATTTCTTGAGGTTTCCAGGAGGTCAGATCATATCAAAGGTTGACATTTTCCTAAAGAACCCAGGTAATCAGAAAAGAAACTAATACACCACATATTTGCTCAAGATTGCTCAGTGCTGTCAGAGGCAAAGCAAAGCAAAGGAGGCAGCTCCGTGTTCGCTACCTGCAGCTGATCCATGTGATCCAGGGCTGATTTCAGTCTGGTTTCCAGGCGTTCCTTGTCAGAAGTCACATCCTGAATTTGCAATTTGAGTCTATTCAGAACAAATCAAAACACACCATACTTTCACGGGTGGAAATTTAATCCATAAAGGCAAGACGCTTACATGAAATTCTGCTGTAAATACACTTACTGCTGCAGTTCTGCCTCTCTGCAGTCATCCAGCTCCTTTAGATGTTTATTTTCCTTTTTCAGGGAATTCAGCTCCAGCTCCAGTTTTTCTGTGTTGCTCTTCAGACACTCTAAACTATTCTCCAGCTCCTGAAAATCACAGTGAAGTTGACAGGAGGTAAATGGGACCCGAGCAATAGTCCTGCTCTGCACTGGAACTGCAAAACCCCTCAAATGCAACAATTCCAGGCAGCCCAGCTGAGGGAGGGAAATCTCTTCTTTGCATCCTGACTATTCTTTCAGACCCCGTTTAATTTATATTAAACCCTGAGCAAAACTGAAGGAGGAAAAAATAATGATAATGTGATTTTGGGACAGCCTATAAAACATTTCCACTTCCTGTATGTTCCTGACTCCTGTGTCTGCTGATGCCTCTTGTTCATCATTATTGTTCTTATCACAGTAGGAGTCTTGAACAATTTGGTAAAGGAATAAGCAGATAATATGGGGAGAAACCTCTTTAGTTTTCTCCTGGAAGCATCCAGTGGAACAAGTCCTGACTCAGTCCCACTTTGTCTTTCAGATTTAAAGCTTCTGACTTATTTTATTCACTTTTTTTTTTGTTTACCTGCATCTTGTTGAGCTCTTCCTGCAGATCCATCTTTTGTTTCTCGAGACTTGCACAGCTTGCTTTCAGCTCCTCATTTTCTTTACGCAGATTTTTGTTTTGCAGTTCAATCTCTTCCACTTCTCCCTGGCAAGCAACGAAGTTGTTCAGTCGTAACAGAAGCACTGAAAAGCCACATTCCAAACAGCACAGTGCGAAGAGCAAAGAAAGATGAGCTCTGCAAAAGGGAACAGTCTGTACCTCCCCAGGATTTCACTACCAGCACAGACCAGGTGGCTGCTTCACTCTCCCCAGTCTGTCCAAAACTGACCATCAAAACAACTGGAATACTGAGCACGTACTGCCCCTGATGTTTTAAGGTGCTCGATCCTTTCTGTGTCCGCATGAGGCAGAGGTTTGGGGCTTTTTGCAGTTTGTTAAATTAGGATTATACGGGCAGTGTAGTCATTAACAGAAGGGCTGCGCACAAGACACTGTAAAATAAGAGTGCTTGGCTTCACAGCACCTCTGTTCTTGTCCTTGTGCATGCTCTTACTCCCATCTAATGGGAGACTGTTTCCAAGAAAATGACATTTTCATTTAAAAATATTCAAAAGGCCCTCAAACATTATGTATTAAGTTGCTCCCCACTGCAAGGAGCTCACGATCTAAGTCCTAAATGGCAGGTAGAGAAACAAAGGCTGCCCAAATTTGTGTGACAGATCAGCAGCAAAGCCAAGAATAGAATCCAAGTCTGCCAAGTTCTAGCTTGGCATCCAATTTACTGGATCGTTCCGCGTCAGCAATGAGCATATGCCAATAAAAGCAAAGACAGAAAAAAGCAGGGGAAGAGAGAACACCTACCTGTGTGGTAACCACCAGGATATCATCCTCAGTCTCTGCTCTGAACTGGAAAGGCACGCTGGCCCCCCGCACCACGCCATCCTGGTCAACGTAGCAGAACTGGTAGTATTCATCGTCTTTCGGCAAGTAATAAGCTTCAGACAAACACAACAACCCCGTCACACGCAGCTTTTAATTATTCAAGTCTCTTAACTCTATAGCACAGAAAACGAGAACCTCAGAAAACTGAGACATCCTAGTTGAGTATTGTTCCTGCACCCTTAGTCATTCCCTGGGGCCGTGATAAGAAAAATAAACAATATCACTCACTCAGGATGGCAGAATTTAGCAGATTCAAAATTTTGTGATTAACTATGGGATTTGAAATAAGTCTCCCAAAGCACAGTCCTGCAGATACCCTGTAATTCCGAATGCAGTGCTTATTGGTGGCAGGAAAGGGGGAGTCTGGGTGTGCACGTGCACATATGCCCCCCGAGTGACCCAGGCTCCCCACTCACCTTTGAACTGGATCTGTTGCCGCACAGCGGTGTCACTGCGGGTGTCACTGGGCAGAGGAGCCCACATGAACGTGTAATACTCCCGGGTTGTTTTCCATCCCACCTGCAACAGCAAAATTCTTATGGCATCACGCAGTTCATGTTTATCCTACGGTAATGGGACTGTATTTTCACATAGATCAATTACTGGGGGGATTTTTACATTGATATTCTGACTTCTAAGAGCTATGGTCTATGCATGAGAGGATAATCAGAGTGTTTGATTAGCCGTGAAGCTCTTCAAGTCACAACAGGTCTGGCACTTTGTCCCTAGGCTGAAGATGTTCCATTACACAAGGTTATTACTAAAAAAAAATCCCCAACCCTGTTCTATCAAAGGCCACGCTGTTTGTTGCTGCCTGTTGCTGCCTTCTTGTCCTTGGCACGTCTGGTTTCACAGTATTCACTTACCCGGAAGATGCCCACCCAGTCCTTCCCACGAGGAATGATGTTCTGTGTGAGGGTGTAATAACAGGTTACATCTCCTCCGGGAATATAAAACTTCTCCACGTTGTTAAAGACGACCTGGGAGAAGTGGCAGTTGTCTAAGAGGACGGCAGAAGTGGGAGGCTCATCTGAGGTCTCATCCATCATGGAAGCCTACGAGAGGAAAGAAAAAGGGGATTATCTCATCTTCAGACGCTGCCACCAATTATGCCCGTGAAGTGTATGAAGAGCTACAGCTTGGGAATGAGACAGCGTGAGGTCCAAAACCCCCTACGGACACAACCGGATTTCTCAGCAAGGCACGGGAGCTCACTGGTGTCCCTGCTGCTGTGGCCAGGCTGCTCCTGACACCACGGCAGCTTGCAGATCCTCTTCAGCAGACACGTGTAAGACTCCTTCATCTGACCGCTGCTTCCCAGCTGTGCTGCCTGGTGCTCTGAGGCTGCCAGCGTGGCACAGCAGCCTCTCTCCTCCATGGCACCCACAAACCAGACCCGCTGGCTGTCCTACAGGTCTCCTACACGGGAGAGGCAGCGCTGCCTCGCAGCAGGAGGAGCATGCACGCCTGCTGTGGGATCCCGGGCTTGAAGACCCTGCTGGAACACTGGCTGTTCCCACATGCAGCCCCACATCACGTTTTTAACATGATTTGACACTCCAGGCACATCCCCACCATATGGAGTTAATGTGGGGGTGCGTCAGCTCCGCTGAAATCCAGAGATTAGCACATTGCTTGAGAAGAACTGAGGTTTTGCTGCATCAGTGAGATGCTCCAACAGCAGCACAAGACAAAAATAGCAACTTCCAATCTATCATGCAGTCTCAGCTCTAACACAGTCTCAGCTCTAACACACTCCCCCGTCACTGCCCGGCCGTGGTGAGACACACAAGACACACTCATGCCGGTGACAAGCAAACTCAACAGCCTCCTCGCTTTCTGCATTCCGATCCAACGCAACGACTCGACCTCCAAAGACAGCGTCTTTCAGCTTCCCGGCTCCAAGGGCAGAGCGGTACCTTGCTGAGCTCAGCTCCCATGGAAGAGCACGGGCGGAGAAGATCCTGGTTAGGCAGGTCGTCGTAGTTGTGTCTCGCGAGCCCGTGTCACGAGGCTATTATAGCCTTGCTACTCGTGACTGCCACGCCGAAACCGCAAGATGATTCCCAGTAGCGAAAGGAATACGTTGCATGACAGCCGGGTCATCAAATAGCATTAAAGCTTTTGCATGAGTTATCTAGACTTTGCGCTGCGTCGTGACGCTACAAATCACACAACAGTAAATCTGTAAGTGGGTGCATGGATCAAAACAGTACCCAAACTGCCAGGAGCGGAGGCAGGACTGGAAACAGAACACTAAATCACCCTCTTTGCCACCACGTCTCGCAGGCAGCCAGGCTTCAGCCCTGGCAATCTGTCAAGGGGCAGATCGCTGCGGAGAAAACCCCGCCGCCAATCCCGGACAATTCAATTCCAGGAATCCAAAGCAGAACCTTCTCAGCTGCTCTCAGTGACAGCAGCGGCGAGTAAGGATTGACCTCAGAATGGAGGGAAAGTTCATCAGGAACAGCCATCCCACTGGAGCATTTCAGGTCACCTCTAATCCAAAAATTTCACGTGGAAATGAACTCCCTGAAACCCTGCTCTTTTTTTGGGGGTATCACCCAGGAAATCATCTGTTTTCTGTGCCAAAGAACAGCCTGAAAATCAGGCAGAAGTTGAGGATGCCATTGGCCTTCTTGGTCACAAGGCCACGTTGCTGGCTCATAGTCCATCCTGTTGTCCAGCAGGACTCCTCCCAGCTCCTTTTCCTCAGAGCTGTTCTCCAGCAGCGCAGCCCCCCGTGGGGAGTGGAAGGCAGGACAGGCCGGAGAAATGGACGTGGTACAATCTTCTCAGATACCCAGGACTTCAGGTTCACTTTTAGCCATCCCAGTGCAGCGTAAGAAATGGCGTGCGATTCATCTGAGCCTCAGCCGTCACCAGGCTGGCGTCAAATCCTTCTTAACCTGATGTGCCTTTATGATTGAGCGCATCCTCGGTAAGTTCGCAGACGGCACCAAACCAGGTGGGAGTGATGATCTGCTGGAGGGTAGGAAGGCTCTCCAGGGGGACCTGGACAGGCTGGATCGATGGGCCGAGGCCAGTGGGGTGAGGTTCAACAAGGCCAAGTCCTGCGTTTTGGTCACAACAACCCCAGGCAACGCTACAGGCTGGGGGCAGAGTGGCTGGAGCTGCCTGGTGGAAAAGGACCTGGGGGTGTTGGTGGACAGCCACCTTAACATAAGGCAGCAGTGTGCCCAGGTGGCCAAGAAGGCCACCAGCATCCTGGCCTGTGTCAGGAACAGCGTGGCCAGTAGGAATAGGGCAGTGATGGTGCCTCTGGACTGGGCACTGGTGAGGCCTCACCTCGAGTGCTGGGTTCAGTTCTGGGCCCCTCACTACA
>JAOXJK010000011.1:6345697-6361361 GCA_025774025.1 Xenus cinereus
TGTCAGGAGGATGGGGCCAGTCTTTTTTCAGTGGTGCCCAGGGACAGGACAAGAGGGAATGGGCACAAACTTGAACACAATAAGTTCCACCTAAACATGAGGAGGAAATTCTTCACTTTGAGGGTAGCAGAGCCCTGGAAGAGGCTGCCCAGGGAGGTGGTGGAGCCTCCTCTGGAGACATTCAGAACCCCCCTGGACACGTTCATGTGCAACCTGCTCTGAGTAGACCTGCTCTGACTAGATGATCTCCAGAGGTCCCTTCCAACCCCATGTGATTCTGTGGGTTTTTTTCAGTTCATTTGATCTGAGTCCCTAAGGAAATAAGGCCATTGTGCTCAAGTTGTGTGTGTGTGTGTGCATCCTAACAACCCCTGAACCTGTTCCCTGTTTAAACCCAAATTGGTCAGAGCAGGAACGTTCTCAAAGGCACTTGAGTCATGGTGTGTTTGAAGAAAACAAATGAAAGGGATTCTGTAAGTAGTCTGAGTGTGAAGAGGGAAATCACAGAGAGGGAAAGTCATCCTTTAAACAACAAAATTCACATAAGAGAACTTCTAAGCGACTACCTTAGGGGAAGTTTATGGCTGAAGTTCTGCGCCCTGGAGCCGATCTGTGGTAAAACCCAAGGCAGCGTGTAGTCAGGGTGCACTCGCTCTGGTGCCTCGTGTATTGATTCATTGGATGCTGCTTGTGCTCTTGAAATGCCTCGACTATTTTGGGGGATAAGTTGAAAGAGCTCAGACAGAAAACAGTCAGAGGTGAAAGAAAAATGTCCATCTCTTTATATCTTGCAAATTTCCATCTTACAAGTCTGTCCCCTTTGCATCCCTGCACAGATCTGTTGTCTAGAACGTTCCGTGCCTCGAGGGCTGATGAACGCCAAGGGAGATCTTGACTAATTCCTGTTTCCTTTCTTCAGGGATATCATGTCCATTTACAAGGAACCGCCCCCGGGAATGTTTGTTGTGCCTGATCCCCATGACATGACCAAGGTAAGAGAAGATTTGGAGCTGGTTCAACTTTCCGTTTCTCTGTATGATGCCATTGATGGCTGCTGTGAGGGTTTGCCCAAGTGGAGTATTCCCTTAATGCTTTGAGAGAGATCAGGGTGAGTCTTAGAAGAGCAGGAGGCTCCAGTTTTCTTGGTGACATTGAGGTAGGCTGCATTTAAAATGGGAGGAGGCTCTCAGGGAAACTGGCTCTGTGGAGAGATACCATCACAGGGGTATGAGGAGCTTCCACAGATAAAACCAGCTCTGCTTTGGTGGCCCTGTGAACCAGTAGGTGCTGATCCAGCTTGTTTCATCCTACTGGTGCTTGAAAACAGTCAATAGAGCACCTCAGAGAGAGCTCCATGGAAAGCTGTTGGCCATGGGGGGCTTCTCGGAGGAGCTGGAGATGAGAATACAAGCAGTGCTGGAGTGTCTATAATCCTGTGGAACCTGGAGATGTTTAATGGTGAGCTGGTAGAGAGACATGTCCCTGCACCCGAGCACTGTCACGCTGGGTTCTCGCAGGTCCCAAGAGCAGGAGGGACTGCTCTTGTGTCTAGGTCTGACCCACGTCCTGGCTCCTACCACATCCCCTCCAGCAGACCTGCTCCCGGGGAACACGGGGAGCCCTCTTCTGCCCTGGTTCTTCCCCTCCTGGCTCCTGTGGGATTTTCCAGGACTGGGAGTTTCCAATTATGTCAGAGAGAGCGCAGTGAGCTGGGAGGCAGAGGTTGCTCAAACAAGCATTCATGATCCAGTGTGTTTCTTGGCTGGTGCTGCCCTTTCTCCAGCCAGTGTCACCTGGTCTGGCTCTGCTGGTTTCTGAGAGCTGGGTGGGAGGTTGCTTTGGTTTTTCCTCTGCTGCACACTTCTCCCACCCCCCTGGCACCCCCCAAATTACCTCCTAGTTAAGTGCCTGCCTGGATTAGGAACCCCCCTGGGTGTTTGGAGGCAGCGCAAAGGGAGTGTCTCTGCAGGACCTGCTCATTCCTTGGGGCACTTCCCTGCAGCTCTGCCTTCCCTCAGCCTCAGGAGCTGAAAGTGCCAAAATGCCCTTCAAGGGAAATGCAGATTTGTAAAAAACACCAGCCTTGGGGCGTTTAACTGAAATCCTGGGGAGGTAAAAGGATCCTTAAAGGAGAGTGCTTGGATCACTTGGGGAGGGAGCTTCCAAAATAGCCCAAAGGGAGTAGATTTCCTGGTATACAATCTGGATCTTTGAGGGTAATTAGCACGGAGAGAATAGGGTCTTAATTCTGGATCCTGGCAGAGGAAATTGAGTGATTGGTTTCAATAAGACCAAATCAGCAGGAGACCGTAAAATTGAGGAATGCTCTAGTTTTGGCAGAAATTATGAAATTATTATATTTTTTTTTCTAAAATTAGATATTTTTTTTTTTCATATTTGAAATCTTACCTTTTTTTTTTTTAAAGCCTAGTTTACCAGCTGAACTGTGATTCAGCCTGGTTTGGGCTCTATAGAGATGTATGGGAGGCAGCTGTTGTGGATTCTGGCCAAAGCTTGGGATGGAAACCCGCTTTGCACATTGAGCGTGGCGGAGGGGAGAGAAGTGCGCAGCAGCGGCCCCCGGCTAACGAGGGAAGGAGGAGGGGAGGGTTAAGTATGGCCAGCACATGGCGTGTGGAAGGCGCTGCCTCCGTGCTGCTGCCTGGGTGGAGGTTTTCTTGCCTTCGGTTGGCTTTGTTGAGGATTTGTCGGTGCTGCACAATTTTGAAGTGGTGCGCAAGACGGGCTTTTGTTTTCCAGATTCATGCATTGATCACAGGCCCATTTGACACGCCTTATGAAGGGGGTTTCTTCTTGTTCCTGTTTCGCTGTCCTCCAGATTATCCCATCCACCCACCGCGGGTCAAACTGATGACAACGGGAAATAACACAGTGAGGTTTAACCCCAACTTCTACCGCAATGGGAAAGTCTGCCTGAGTATTCTAGGGTAAGAGGAGACTTTGGCTCTTTTGATGGGAAATCAGGAGGCGGCTGCGGGCTGTGGTCCCGCCTCACGCATCCTTCTCGGCGCGTTGTGCCCTGTTCTTGCCCCAGACCCATGCTTGGATGCACCTTTATGCTTCTGTGAAGTCACGTGCGGAGTCAGAGCCGTAAAGCAGCACAAATTCCTCTACTGAAATAAGAGTCTAACCTGTCTTTAAACGCACGTGAGAAGGGAGCAGGGGAAGCACGACGTTCAGAGGATGCTGCCGCTTTTTTCCTGCTTCCCCCTGTGAAGCCTCGGCTCCAGCAGTTTCTTCTGCTTTTGCGCTTTGCAGCCTGATCCTTAACGTTGTTTGAATGTAGGGTTTTGTGGTTTTAATTTCCTCTCTCTGTGTGGGTTTAAAAATAAATAAATAAAATTAAAAGCCGCTAAGAACTTCCTTGAGAGCCATTCGACTTGCTCTGGGCTTCCACCTACACAGAGTACAGCGGTGGGGGGGAACGGTTTACAAGCACTGCTCCCGTCCTGCCTGTCCAAACAGGCTCTGCTGCAAAAAACGCTTGTTATTATTCACCTGCTTGATTTTTAAATGTGTGAAAGTCCCGGTGGATTGAATGGTCCTGCCAGAGAAAGCCTGGCTGTGGTGGGATTTTCCCAACCCTAGCCATGACAGTTTTGGTTGCCGGTAAAAAAAGGCTTTTTGCGGAAACTCTGGACTGGTGCAGCTGGGGTGTTAGTGCGGAGTTCCTCCTGCTGCAGGGGGACGGTGACAGCAGCCAGGTGAGGAAGGGACAGTGATGGCTTGAGTTGCTGTAGGGATTTGAGCAACTGGCAAGAGTCTGAGCGCTGGTGTGGTTGTAAGGCTGCCTTTGCTGGGCTGTTTCAGCGGTGCTGTGCGTGTGCTGCTTACACCAAAGCTGGTCCAAGTAGCTGATACCCATCAGCTGATAGATACCGGCCCCGGGGCTGGGTGAGAGGTGGGTTGTGCTGGGAAACACCTTCCTCGGCATAAGGAGTCTTCCTCATCCAGCGAGCTGGATGCCAACAGCAGAGCGCTGAGGTGCGTAGGGCACGGCCATATCTCAGGGGTCTGTAACGCCCAGCGGCCCCCACACAAGCCGCCTTGTTGCTCTTGCAATTGTAGCCCTGGCTCGGAAACTAAATTATTGAAGAGCGAACAAAGAACCTCGGCCTTAGCAGAAATGGAAAGCGCAGAGGGAGCTGCAAGTGAAAGGATTTAGGAAGAGCATATGTGGGTCAGCACATCCTTGTTCAGCTCACAGGGAGACAGGTCTGTATCTGGAACTAGGATATTAAGGGCGAGCAGCAGAATGGCTTTTTCTGCTTATGCTGTTCTGTGCAAAGGTTTTTGCTATACTCTGTGTATGAAACAGGCACCTTTTTCCTATAGCAGGGCATCCGTCGGTGCTTTTGATGGCGATCCTTGTGCTGAGTGTCTGATTGCACAAGTGATGGTCTAGTTTCAGTCTTGAAAATCAGATTTTGGTTCTGGTTTTGACTTCTGGTGGTGCTGGGAGCTCGTGTTGCTGCAGGCTGCTGTGCGAGATGATAGCCGTAGCTGCGAAGTGCCCTGTAAAATGCTTGGAAATGTTACTTTTCCTTTTCCATCACACATTGTGTGTGATGCCCTGCGTGTGTTAGCAGTGGAGTGAAGTTTACCAGCCTCTCTTGCCTTGCTTACGCTGAAGTACTCATTTGGTTGAGAGAATAAACTGCTTGGACCCTGAAAACTTTCTCAGTGCCCAGGGCTTTCTGTATCTGTAGCGGCTGTTTCTTTTCCTGTCGCATTTCTGTAAGGTGTAGATGTGGTTTCCCAAACTTTCTGATCTTTGCTAGTTGGAGGGATGGTGCTCACTCGGCCAGTCCCCTGTCGTTAATTGATGTTTTTCTGTTTTACTGCCTCAGCACTTGGACCGGGCCGGCGTGGAGCCCAGCACAGAGTATCTCCTCAGTCCTCATCTCCATCCAGTCCCTGATGACTGAGAACCCCTATCACAACGAACCCGGCTTTGAGCAGGTGAGAGTTTGAGGTGGATCTCTGCTTCTGCAGCTCTTTTGTCTCTTCCCTCCGCGCCTCGCTGCTGGTGGCAAATCCCACTCTGGAAATGGCGACAGAAGTAGGTTATGTTGCTTGGCTATTTTCCAGCTTGCTCTGCCTCCAGTCAGAGCTTGAGGGGGAGTTGAGAACCGGCTCTGAACCAGAGGCTGCTCAGCTCACGTATGTGTAAGGTAACAGAAGAACAAGAGGCACTCGAGAAGTTGCCGGGGAGATGGGATGGCTCTTCGTTTCGCTGCTACATGACTCCTGAAATGGCTTCCTCGGGACATATTGTCACGCAGGAACCAAACTGCTCAGGTTTTCACTGTCTCCAGCATCTTGGAGAGAGGCAGATTTCTGTGCTAACTTTATCAGTTGACCTGTCTCTACAGCTGCGTGAGTCCGAGGCTCTGGAGACATGTAAAATCTTGCCAGCTTTTCGTTTGCAGTATAAATTAGCTCAGAATACACAGCACAGACAAAGCCGTAGTGGGTTCGTGCACCAGTGAAATTCATCGGGCCCAGGAGGGAGAGACGAAGAGCCATCATTGCAGTCGTGTGGACTCACTGGCCCAAATTCTATTTCCAGGAGAGGCACCCCGGGGACAGCAAGAACTATAACGAGTGCATTCGGCATGAGACCATCCGAGTAGCAGTGTGTGACATGCTGGAAGGAAAGTGTCCCTGTCCTGAGCCCTTACGGTACGGAAAAGAAGCATGGAGGGAGGGAGCATAAGAAAGTGGGTGTGGGGAAGCAGGATAAACTTCTCTGGCTGCTATTCCTGGGAGCTGCTTCAGGGAAGAACAAGTCTTTAACTCTCCCTGGTCCAGCGAAGAGTCATTTTGTTTCCCCCAGAGTGGATGGTTGATCTGTGCAGCCGCAAAGGCTGTGTTAATGTGCAGCCTCTGCATTATTATGCATCAACTGATGGCTGCATCCTCTGACTTGTGTGTGAGAATAAATGTGCCTTGTCTTATGGGGGGGGAAAAAAACACGTCTCGGAGGGAGGGGAGCACAGCTGTTGTGGAAAGACGTGCAGAATCTCTCCAGCTGCAGCGATGCTGCAGATCGTTTCGCTGCGTCCTGCCTCGCTGCACCCTGTTAGTTGTCTGGGACACCCTGTGTGGGTGTCCACCCTGGAGTTCCCTACAGGAACTGGAGTTCAGTGGGATGGGGTGACCGGGGACGGTGGGACTGTTACAACATTGTAATTTTGTGTTGACTCTTTACGTTCAGGGGCGTAATGGAAAAATCCTTCATGGAATACTACGACTTCTATGAAGGGGTGTGTAAAGAGAGACTTTATCTCCAAGGACAGACAATGCAGGTGGGTGGCAGACAATTTTCTTGTTGATAACACACTGCTTTAGATAAGGGGGTGTGGTTAGTGACAAGCAACAATGTGCAGCACCTACAGGTACATGGGCTGGGTCTGGATCTTTTTTATGAGCTGTATACTCTAACTTTGAATCATGAAACTGAGACATTCCTGTGGGTAAAACACTACCTTCCCCAAGTTCAGAGTACACACGCAATGTTTTCAAGGCTGTTAGATTTTTGAATGCTGGACCTGAGGCGTTCTCGGAGCAAGCAGGTTGTACTTTCAGCCCTGGAACCAGTACGGTTTGTTTTCGTGTGTATTTATTTGGCATTAAGCAGGGAGGGCACAGGCAGGTTATCCAATGCCAGTGGCAACTGGATTCCATAGCAGCGCTTTCCTGTTGGGACACTGGTGGAGTTTCACTTTCTCTTGAGGTTCCTTTGCTCATACAGCAGATAGAAAGTTTTCTCTGACACTCCTTGTTCTCTCAGATGAGATTGAAAGTGGCTGAGTCAAAAGTTGCCGGGGGAGGGAGAGGTGGGGGCACAGTGACAGTGCGGCAGACACATCTAGACAGGTTGAATACAGGAGCTTGTTTCTGCAGGAAAGTAGACTTTAAAGAATAGATTGCCAGGCTATTTGCATATGAACAGATGTGTCTTCCTCCCTCATCAGCCACCTCTTGTCTGACTCATTGAGAAATTCCACTGCTAAGAAAAGATGGAGGTGGTTGATTTAATGTCTCTGAGCCCTTTTTTTCCTGTCAGTGCCGTCACTTGCTGTGTAATTCATAAACTGAAAGTGCTCCCAAAGGAGGAGAGTTGATGCTTGGAGTGAGAAATTCCTGTAAGGAAGGTCAGTGCCTGACTTATAGCTGTGGAGAGGACTGAAGCCTGTGCAGTGAAGTTTGATGACTAATATTAGAGGGTTGTCAGGTGTTGTTCCCCCCTCTTATTTCTTCTTTGAGGAGCCAGGGCTCAGTTGCTTTCTGCAGGGTTTGTGAAGATCACTGTGTTGTGCTCAGTTCTCAGGGGCAGTGACTGCCGTGGTCTGTTTTTCCGCTCACTTAGAAACAGTAGCCCAGCAAACATGAACACAAGGTGCTGGGGAGATGCTGTTGTCGTCTGCACTACCCTGTATTTAAAATGAAGTCACTCCAGGCTCAGTATCAGTTGAGTGCTTGCCAGATGTGTTGCCTTCTTAACTCTGGGGCCACATGTTGGCTTGTACCAAAGATTTCCGTCAGATGGGACAGCGTAAACTCCACCACCGCCTTCTATAGCCCTGGCAACGTGTCTTCGACCTGGGATGGGGATAAAAGCAGCAAATGTTAAATAATCTCCAAAGACTTTCTGCCTCTTGGCTACGTCTCAGCTGGGGACCTGGATTGAAAATGAGACTAACGATGCTTTCGTTTGGGAAGGGTCTGTAGCACTGAGGGGCTTTCATTGGTGGTATTTTCCCTGCCTCCTTGGGCCTGAGACCAAATCTTGGAAATAGTTTACTTCCTCAAAGCTGTAGAAATCCAGCCTCTGTGTGCTTGGCCTTTCATCTGGTTTTGAAGTTTGCTTTGGGTTTGTAAGGATTCCCGAAAGAGACTCCAAAAAGAAAGTCTTCAGCCTCTGCCATGACAATGGAAAGTTTAGGGGCCCCTCCATCTTAAGATGGGATTTAACCTGGTGCTGGTTTTGGCTGGGGTAGAGTTAATTTTCTTCATCGTAGCTAATACAGGGCTGTGTGCTGGACATAGTGTTGATAATAGTGGGATATTTCAGTCACTGCTGAGCAGCACTTACACAGAGTCAAGGCCTTTTCTGCTCCTCATCCCACCAGAGACTAGGCTGGGGGTGCACAAGAAGCTGGGAGGGGACACAGCCAGGACAGCTGACCCCAACTGGCCAAGGGCTATTCTGTACTGTATAACATCATGCTCAGCAGATAAAACTGGGGGAAGAAGAAGGAAAGGTGGGATGTTCTGAGTTGTGGCATTTTGTTTCCCAAGTACCCATTAGGCGTGATGGAGCCCTGCTGTCCTGGGGGTGGCTGAACACCCACCTGCTGATGGGAAGCAGGGAATGAATTCCTTCTTTTACTTTGCTTGTGTGCGTGGCTCTTGCTTCACTTATTAAACTGTCTTTATCTCAACCCATGAGTTTTCTTGCTTTTCCAATTCTCTCCCCACCCCACCAGGGGCAGTGAGCAAGTAGCTGCATGGGGCTTAGTTGCTGTCTGGGGTTAAACCATGACAAGTCTCAAGTCTTTGACCATTTGTTGCCCAAATCCTTCACAACTTTTTCCTTTCTGCCTCTTCATGGAAGGATAATGCTTTATATTAATAGGTTTGTCTATGGTTTCCTTCCAGGATCCTTTTGGTGAAAAACGAGGCCACTTTGACTATCAGTCCCTATTAGTGCGTTTGCAAGGAATTCGGCAGAAGGTGCAAGAGAAACACCAGCAGGAGAATACAGAAATAGACTCTGAGAGCAGCTCCTCCGAGACAGAGACAGACACTCAAGGTTGCTCTAAAGCTTAGAGCTGCGCTGCCGGTGGAGAGGCCAAGCCGTGGGGATGTTCTGTCTTCGCACTCTAGAGTACCCCTGACAGACTCGACAACCAAACCAATGCCAGAGCGGAGAGAACTGCGGGATATCTTCTGTCTCCTTTTACTGCTCTGGTGGATAACGCTGAACGAGAAGACTTCATGCTAGACAAAGCCAAGCTTGTGACAGGCTACTCTTAAAAGGTACTTACTATGCTAGAAAGCCGGAGCATGTGGCATCAGGTTATTTTTTGGAAACACCTACACTGGTTGGTTTTTTTTTTTTTTTTCCTTTATTTTTTTTTTTCCTCCATTTGATTAAAGAATGAGATCTAGATTGCGAATCCTCTTGACAGCTTTTCTGTTCCTAGACAGTGAGCCCTTTCCCTGGGGCCGTGCTGAACGTGGAGCTGTGGGAGCACTTTGATGAGTCCAGGGTATGACGGGGCCCACGCACCCCGTGCCCGGGTGAAACCTTTTTTTTGGTGCAGGTTGGGAGAGAGATGGAGCCTCTCTGCTCTGTGGAGCCCATCTACCTGATGTCTTTCTTCTAGACACTGTTCTAGACAGACCAAAGATAAAAGAGCAGTGGTGGAATCTGGGCTCCTTTCTGAAAGCTTTACTCAAGCCCTGGGTGACTTCGTCCACTGAGACTTCAGGTGCAAAGGGGCAGATGAAAAGTGGAAACGGCAAGAATCCAGAAATCGAGTGCAGGTGTGTTGTTCCTGGTGCTCTGGGGAAGGGAGGGTGAGAAGAACATTGGTCAGAGATGGGGAGAGCGCTTAGAATTTAAGACGAGTTTGTGTACTATTTCTTTAAGGTATTGATTTGAATTTAGCATCCTAGAAATACTTTATTCTGGCTGCTCTGAAGGGAGCTGTTTTTTTTTCCTTAACTGAAGTATTCTTTACTTTCCACCTCTCCAGTCAGTACAGTATTTTATTTTCCTCCCTTCTTCCTCCTGCCACCTCCAGCCGGCAGATCCAAACGCTGGGATAAGGGGCTGTTCTACCGGAGGAAGCTGCTGTTTCGGGGTGGAGTTCCTCAGAGGTGTACGCCTTGTTGCCGACAAATTCCTTTGCCAAAATTAGCCGAGTGTCGTAAAGTTTAACACTTCAGTGCTTTTGAACGTTTTAAAACAGCAGCTTTTTTTTTTTTTTACTGTGAGCAAAGCCCCTCGGCGAGGCGTCTGTGAGTGCCATTACATCAAAGATGTAGTCGGTGTAACTTGGGTGAAGGCGAAACACTCGGTTTCTCCAGGTGTGTGAGCCTGGGGATGGTTGATTGGAGCAGTGTAACGTTTTGTTGATAAAGAGCTTAATCTACTTTTCTTTTTTTTTATTATTCTTTTTACGGGAGCTTTGATAGAAAGCTGAGCACAAAGTTGCACATTGTCCTGGGTCCTCTCCCGGTTTCCTTAAACACCTTCCCACCAGCTCGGCCCCGTTTCAAACTCCTGATGGTGGTGGGAGAACTTCCAACGCGGTCATCTTTGTTCTAAAGAAAAAAAAGGCAGAAAGAGGGGGCCCGGAAGGCCCCTGCCGTGTGCTGCACAGAAAGGCAATGCCCCATGCCTCACTCAATTATTTTCAGTCTCTGATTTAGATTGACTCTTGCAGAACTCGGAAGCCTGCACACTGCTGCTCTGGCAGCGCCGAAAAGCTGAAAGGTGGAAACATTTTGGAATCGTTAAGGTGCCAAGGTGGAAACATTTTGGAATCGTTAAGGTGCCAAGGTGGAAACATTTTGGAATCGTTAAGGTGCCGTTGGGGAACCTTTTTTTTTTTCCCCCCCCTTTAGCAAGTAAACACCCCTGGGTCTGTCATTGGCTTGATTTCGACTTAAACCCTGTCTTCCCCTCGAGGGAAAGCTGAACTTACATAGGACTCACTCAACACAAAACACCAGACGAGAGTAAATAAAGCGGTGTTCACCTCGGAACCAGCTCTCGGGGAGGCGGCGGGGTCTCCCCAGAAGTCCCGAGCTGCCTGCTATTTTACCGCCTCTTTAATCCCATTGTAAATGTCACGTTGTTTTTCACCATTCAGTAGCGTCGTGGGTAGAGCTGTGACTCCCCTGCCTTCCCCAGGCAGAGCTGGGTCTGAAATCTGTTTGTGATGCATGTGGCGTTACCATCCACTGATACAAGGAAACGAGAAAATGCCTTATTGTGGACACTATTCACATAACTCGCATGTGGCTGTAAAAGAGAAGTATTAGTTTTATAGCTCTAATGTCGTCTGTCCTACCATTTCTGAATGTTTCCATTTCAAAGTGACAATCCTCAAATGACTGCTCTAGACAGAGATGTTTTAGCAACAGATTTTTAGACCTAATTGAGTTGAAAATATATGCACAAGAGTCACTCTAAGATACCTTGTTTATATACTATTGTACATAAGATTTTCTTTTTTTTCTTTTTTCTTTTTTTTTTTTTTTTGTGCAATAAAGTTTGTTTTGGCAGAATCTAGACTGTGGTGCTCCTTAGTGGAACGACGCCTCGTTCACAGAGCAGAGAGGGCTACAGAACGTTCCTCAGTGTCACCGCTGGCTCCGAGATTCTTTAGTCGGAGCCACATTCGCGGTTGCAATAGCAGCTTAGATAATTTCCCTCTTGCCGTGACACAGTCATTATTAGTTGTCTGTAACAGTAAGTGGCATTTCCACCCACAACAGAGGAGAAAATTGAGAGGTAAGCAAGTAGGAATTAGTCCTGTTAAAATTTTCAAGCTAGACGCTTTTTAGAAAAGTTTTATTTCCAGTCCACTGTCGCTGTGTTTCAGGTGATATGCAAATAACCCCACAAGAAGAATTATATACAGGCACAGAACACGTAGCAGTCAAGGTATCGCCTCCTTGGCTTCCTCTGGAGTGATTTCCTGAGAGTAGAGCTCTGTAAAGAGAGCAGGCAGCCAGTACTGAGGTTCTCCTGCCGCCTGCGTATCCAGCCAGGCCATTCCTTCCTTCAGCAAGTGTTCCTGTGCAGAGAGAGCGGAAACTGTGAGTGAAACGTAACTAAATTCCTGAGAAGCTGTTCACAGTAGAAGCCTGACCCCACGTTTACTCTAGACTAAGGGAGGGCGTAGGACTCGGGCTATCAGAATTTGAATTTTACTAAGAGAAATACCCAGCCACGTTGATGTAGGACCTAACAAGATGCAGGTTTTAATGGTGTCACTGAACTCCACTCTGCATGAAAGACCTTCGTACGTACCAGCACTTGCTTGGCGCGTTCCGTCTCCCATTTCAGGCTGGATCTGATCTCGCTGACTGTTACGTAGCCCTTTTTCTGAAATGAGAGGAAAAAAAACCCCATGTGCTTATCATCCCTAGCTCAGGGGAGTGTGGACAGTTTTACTTAGGCCTAGTCTAATCACAGTTCTCTGTCATAGAAGCAATAAGCTTCTTTCAGGGTGGTTTCATTTTAAAATCCCCTGGCTCCGTACCTCTGCCAGCTGCAAGACGACAGTGTGATCCATGTTCAGTTCTGCTGGTACAGACTGGATCAGATACGTTCCACCAACGGGGATAATCCCAAAGCCATTCCCCAAGACCTTCAGTTTCTTGATTGCCCGGAGGAGATCATCCCTGAGAAGGAAGAGGTCAGCGCAAGGCTTTAAGGCGAGAGCCTCTCTCAGACTGCACACAGCGCTCCCTTAATGAGGGAGACTTGACATATAATAATAGCAATAATAGCTCTTTGGAGCTTGCTGCGGTTTCTGGTAACCCACAGCTGAAAAAAAAATGTTAATACATCAATTTAGAATTAGTTTGCCTATCTGTGCCCCCCTTCAGAAGTGGACTTGCATTAGAGACACACTTGGAGCACCTGAGCTGCCAAGTGCCAAACTTTAAGATTCAGCCCCAATTAGTGATCTTGGTGAGCTGTGCCCCAAAATCTGCTTCTGTAGCGACAAGTATCAGCCCCTTCCTTCAGCTCAGGAGATCACAGCAGCTTCAGCAGAATGTAGTTCAGTAGAACTGGATTTGCAGGGGACTAATTGCTTAAGGCAACAGTCCTTTATGCCTTAGGGTTTCCAGAGAAAGGACAGAGCTGCTTCCTGAAATGCTGAAGTCATTAATTGTGGATCACAAGTCCAATTTGGGGGCCAATTAACAGCAGCACCTTCAAATGCTGCTGAGACCAGTCACCCCTTTTTCTTCCTTGAATGCTACTCAATTCCCTTTCCCTGTAACATGCCGACACTCACTGGCTGACATCCTGAGCAAACTTCCCCCTTCCCTTCAGCACTTGCTGATGAAGTTCCTCCAGCGTTATCAGACCTAGGAGTCAACAAAAGGGGACAAAGGGGACGGGAAAGCATTACAGCAGGGCAACAGAATTACTCCAGTGAGAGCCCTCAAGGGCCCTTTGTGTGTTTGCCACTGGCTCCCTCCCCACTGGCCATTCTACAAGGGGCTGTTCATTGTTCCCAGCATCACGGCCTGGGTGAGATAAGCATCCAGTTACTTCTGGTCCCAGAACAGTCAGCTGTTGCCTTCTCCCACAAATGTATGGGACTCAAGTTTCAACTGGCTTTGGTGTAGCCCATTCCTGGTCTCACATTGCCCTTTTGGAGTGAAGAACATCGACTGTCTTTTCATTAGGCACTTAGCACTGGTATTCCAACTCTTCTGGATATCGCTGTGATCCTTCAGAGACAATCTTACTGCAGGGCTCAAAGCAGTAACTGAGCAGTTTCGGGCTCCTTCAAGATGGTCATTGATCCCTGCTCCTTCCCCATAATACTGCGAATTATAGTTTTCTTACCAAATGGGGCAGAGTTGGTTGATTTCTGTAGAAATCAATAAAGCTGGGCGACTGCCAGCGGGGGGCAGCTGTAACATTGTAGAAACCAAACAAGGCTTTTTGGGGGCAATGAAGACAAAACTGCTATCTCGGTTATTTTGTGAAATCTACTAAAGAACGTTACACTGAGTGATGCCACTCCTTTTCCACAGGGAAAAGGCGTCCTCCTGCTCTGTTTCTAGAAATCAGACACGGTGGGATCCTCACCTCCATTCCTGTGTTTCAGAGCCAGGCAAACTTCAATGATCTGCACACCCAGTTCATAGTAAAAGTCTCCAACTCCCAGCATCTCTGACCAGAATCCTTTACCAGCTGTGAAGTGAGAAAGGGGAAAGTGATTGGACCATGGGCAAAAAAACCCTTGACAATTGTTGATGCCAAGCAGGCTGCTCACAAACCTCGCTGCGAGGACTCAGATCTGTCAATGAAAAGTCTCCATTTTGTTTCTTTCCCCCACCTTTTTAAATAAATAGGAGCCAACGGTACATTACACCAATTCACAAGCCCCAAGAATCAAAACACCATCAGCTTTCCTCAAGGACAACTTCCACCAGCTTCACTACGAGCTGTTATGAGAACAGCAAGACGAATCCTTGGTCATTAACCCCTGGTGCCTGTTCCTCACATGCCAGAGGATCCACTCCGATGGTGGCACACATGTCCTGGAACTGGACCCGGAACTCGGGGTTTTTACGGATCTCTTGCTTGTGTTTGCTGGCAAACTCTTCTAAGTTGGTCTTAAACATGTCCAGCTGCTTTGACATCTGAAAAGAGAATTGCAGAGAAGCGTTTCTATCTTAATGCTTATTTAATGCAGTTTTTCTGCTAACGCAGCCCCCCACAGGCACTGAGGGAGCAGAGTCAAGAAACATGCAGGTCTCTGACGTGCTGCACACCCAGTGCCCCTGGCTCCAGTGGTCTTAAAGGAAGGAAACAAGATAAAATTACTCAATGGAGTCAGGATTCTCCACATGTACACTTTTAACACTGAATGCAAACTAAAACAGTGGGGATAAGACAAGGCAAAGGGCTGTTCCAGCCCCCAGAAGGGGGTCAGTGGTGATGTATGCGGGGCAGAAACAGTTCTACAGAAAGATGACTTTGCTGAGGTCCTGAGAAGAGACCTGTAGCAAACATCACAGCTCTCTGATGGAAAGGCAGCCTAAGGGGGGCTGTCAATATCCACGCTGCTCAAGGATAACGCTCCAGACACTGAAGCACAGGGGGAAATGAAGCCCAGGTTTTCGGCTGAGCTCAAAACAAGATTATTCCCACTGCCAGGGGAGCTGCTCCCACCTGGGCCAGCTGATCTTCGGCCAGGACCGTCCCTCGCTCCTTGTACTTCGCCTGCAGGAGGAAAACGGGATGATGGAGACAGTGCTTCAGGTGGACCAGAACCCAAAACTGGACGGGGGAAATGCTCCTTGAAGATGGATGAACCATGAGGACCCACGGCGCAGTGCCCTGGGCAAGCAGGGAGGCTGCCAGGAAGCTCCGGGCACCCTGGGCTTGGAGCAGGGCTGGTGCTGGCCGGGATGGCAGATACGAAGACGGGGATGGCCCCACACCTGGCACCCCCGGCCACAGGGCCGGTGGGTCTGGCCCCCCTGACACGGGACCAATGGACCCTGGCAGCTCCCTACCTGAGACCGGTGAGGTGGCAACCCCCCCAGGGCCTGGCAATCTCCCGCAGGGCTACTGAGTCCTGGCACCCCTCACACAGGCCCGGTACCTCCCCCCACGGGCCTGGTGGGTCCCGATTTCCCCCTGACATGGGACTGACAACGCCCCTGCAGCCTGGCACCCCCTCATACGGGTCTGAATTGCCCCCCACGGGCCTGAACCCCCCCCTCCATGGGCCTGGCACACCCACCCACTGCCTGGCATCCCCTCATGGGCCTGGCACCCCCGTCATGGGCCTGGTACCCCCCTCCCACGGGCCTAGCAACCCCCCACCGGCCTGGCACCCCCTCATACGGGCCTGAAACC
>JAOXJK010000011.1:6361461-6379236 GCA_025774025.1 Xenus cinereus
GCCAGGTTGGAGGGGGCTTGGAGCAACCTGGTCTGGTGGGAGGTGTCCCTGCCCAGGGCAGGGGGTGGCACTGGGGGCTTTAAGGTCCCTTCCAACCCAAACCACTCTATGATTCGATGACAACCGGGACTAAGAGCAGCCAAGTCAAACTGTGCCCTGACAAAGCACCGTCCCCACAAACACAGTGCACAGCTGGGTGCCAGGGCCTGCACCGCCCCAGCTGGAGAGCCCGGAGGCTGATGGAGGTGGACACTCTTCAGGGAAGCAGGTCAGGAGTGGCTTTGAAGGCTCACCAGCAGGTCGCTTGATCAGACAGGCGCTCAGCATGAACCAAAATGCTGCTCCTTTTGGGAAACCATCACCTGCCATTGCCCAGGAGAAGCTCCCAATTGTCTGAAAGGATAAACGTGTGTGTGTGTGTCCCCTCCCGGGTCTGCCTGTTTCTTGTCTTCTTTTCTCCCCTGCCACAACTGGGCAAACCCACCCGTGGTTATGGATGCACTGTGCAGTTCCAACCCGGATTTACCAGTCATTACCTATTTGGTGTGCAGAAACAGGAATTATGACAAAGTACCGAGGCCCATTCGTTTTCTGAGTTGCAATCTCTTTATTTGGTTAAGTGGTCTGGGTCAACAGAGTCATGCTCTCCTCTACCTCCGAGAGTTTCCTCAGCATCTGGCTCACCTTGGCCTCGTCAAACTCCAGGCAGAGGAACTCCGATTCCTACAAAACAAAAGCGCAAGAACGATGGTTGAGAGAGATGCCAGCTTTTCAGGCGCACAACAGAGGGAGAAGAGGGAGTTCTGGTTTCCTGATGGTTTGTGTCCTGTGTCCCCTTTTATCCTGTACCACTTCCAACAACCTCGGCAGACCCCGAGACCGGCTCCACCAGCGAGAGCCAGCCAGCAGCCGCCAAAGAGGCCACGGGATGGTTGAGCTGTGCCCGCCTTTCCTTTCAGCGGAGGTACCAGTTTGGGTTTCTCCTTAGCTGCAGACTTTCACAAAACTCGTAGAAATTGAACTGTGTCCGAGACCTCCCCTTTTCTTTTCTATCTGGTGATCCCCAAAGCTGTTGCTGGCAGCTACAAAGTGGTTGGAGCCACCGCACAAAGCTCCTCACACACAAAAACCAGACTTAATACCGGGGAAAACGAGAATCCAAACAGTCTTGTTCTCCTGGAAGTTCAGGAGAGTTTTCTATTCTCTTACACATGGGCTCTACTGTCAACGTAAATGTAGAAGCAAGTGAAGAAGCAGCACCCATTTCTCTGAAAAGTCCTGCCACATCTTAAAAAGTAGTTATTCCCTGGCAGGATGGATATCGGGATACATCAAAAGGATCTTGCCAAAGGCCCAGAAAATAAAGAATATCTACAAACAAAAACAAAACAAAAAAAAAAAAAGAAGATGAAGAAAATATAAAAAATATATATATAAAGTTCTAATGACCTGGAACTCATTACTAAACATCAACGTTAAAAAGGCCTCCTGAGCTCTCGGGTCCATCAGCCCTACCTGCTGGTGTGCCTGTAGTTACAAAACATTTCCTGCAGTGATTCTGGCAGAAAAATAGGGATTGCAAGGACTGGGAGTGTACTGAAGGTCGTTCCAGGTGAAGCACCATCAGTGACAGAGGAACAAAGTGAAAATATTTGAAAAATCAAGTGCAGCCGGTACAGAGGGAGGTTTCCTTATGTGACACTGGAGTAGTTGTAGCCGTGGGAACCCCTATATAACCACAGGATTTCTGTACGTAACACGGACCCCGTGGTGCTTCTAAAAGTAAAAAGGGACCTCCAGGTCTCATATGGTTTCTACCAGACTAAAATGCCTATCCTTATTTCAAAACACGTTTTTTTCCATACAATTAGCATCCACCCAAATCACTGCAACTTCATCCCTTGGGTTTATGGGATTAATATCTAACGCACGAGGATAAAATCACCGGACAAATTAAACCCATCGATTTTTACTCAGCACATTTTAGAACCGCTACAAGAAGCATTTTCTCCCGGGCATCAGGGACAGTTTTACCCTTTACCCTCTCTCGCTCTCCCAAGGATTCCTGGGTTGTTTCACTTTTTTTTTCTAAGAACCAAACCAGCAAGTGAGCTACCAACCGAAACGCCGGCAGAGGCAGCGAGGGGATCATTTTGTGGGCAATTGTCACAAAAGGCACTGCCAGAAGAACGCGAACGGGAGAGAACGGAGGTGCCAGAAGTCAGCGATGGGAAAGCCGAGCCTGTGAAGCGCGTGGAAAGGTTGTCCCAGACATTAGGCACACGGGGAACTACCACAAGTCCAAGGCAGAAATCGCAATGGGGATTTAAACCTTAAAACCTGAAACTTTCTAAGAAAGAAGTACGACGAGAGCAGCACGCACTGCGAGCTTGTTTTTGTCTTCAAATATCGCTGTCTCTGCCCTAATGCTGGTACCGAGGTGCTGGTGAGTCACTCTCTGTAGCTTCCACTGGATGAGTTAAGTCTTCCTGAAATGTTTCTTATCTTATCTGCTAATGACCAAACCAGCCAACAGTCCAAGGGGAAAAGATCAAGATCTGTATTGAGTATGCATGTGCTTCTGATTAGAAAACGCTGTGTAGAATTAAGGAGAACTTTGACTGAATGAAGTATCAGTGAAGCTCAGTAATAGTCATGTAGCTAAATATACACCACAGAATCACAGAATCCTATGGGGTTGGAAGGGACCTCTGGAGATCATCCACTCCAACCCCCTGCCAAAGCAGGGCACCCAGAGCAGGTCCCACAGGAACGTGTCCAGGCGAGGTTTGAATGTCTCCAGAGAAGGAGACTCCACCACCTCCCTGGTGGACCTATTCCAGGGCTCTGCCACCCTCAAAGTGAAGAAGTTCCTCCTCATGTTTAGGTGGAACTTCTTACGTTCAAGTTTGTGCCCGTTCCCTCTTGTCCTGTCACTGGGCACCAAGACTTTGTCTCTCTCAGCCTTCATTTTCCTCACCGAAGCACAGGGTGGGCTCACTATTCCCTTGAGCCTCCTCGGGGCCCCTCCCCTTTACCTTTTGCATCCCAATTTCTTGTGTTTTTTTTTCTTTCTCTGAATGCCTTTCATGGCAGTGTACAATGCGCAGGAAAAAATATTTCCTGCAATGAACATTACCTTTTCTCATTAAAAAGGGGGAAAGGAAAAGGATTTACTCACCTCCTTTCTCTAGACAGTAAATTTTTGAAATTTGCCTTCCCCCATCTTTATTGTGTTGATGGTCTGAAGATATTTTTGCAGGACCAAACTCTGGCCAAAGCTCTTAACGCCCCAGTCAAGCCCAGCCGAGCTGCACCGTGTGAGCGCTGGGTGGTTATCTCAAGAAATCCTAAATTCACGGACTGAGCCCTGCAGCAAGTACGTTTGGGGACAAGGAGACCTGTAGGGACACTTGTAGCTACGGGAATAGTTTGAGCAGCCACTCACGTTGGTCTGCAGAGATCAGTCGACATCAGCCATGTCAGAAACTCCTGGTTCACCACGTCCTTCAAACCTTCTGAACCTTCCAGAGAGGGAAAACTGCAAGAAAAGCGCCACGTGGTAAAGACGGAGGGGAGGCAACGAGCCAGACGCAGAATAGAACAGCCTCGTACCCCAGTCCCCTCGAATTCACGGGGGTATTTTATTTTCCTCGTCGTCTGATACCTGCCTCGGATAAACCCACAAAAAAGCTTTTAACCTCTTTCTGCCGTGGTGAGCTCCCTGCGCACGGCAGTGCCTCGGTCTTGGCGTGTTTGGGCTGCCCCACAGTGAGCGTGGGCACGTTCTGAATGTGTCTGGCGGGCTTGGGGAGATGAGAAGGAACGGTGGGGTGACCCCCCTGCACCCCCACCTCCTCTTACACCCAGCAGGCACCCAAAGAAAGGCAGAGCGTGGGTGCAGCAGCACCGAACTCACAAAGGAGAACCTTTGTTCCCAAGAAGGACTTTTGCCCGCAAGTCGCATTTTTTATTTGCAATTAAGGAGATGAAAGGAAACACTAGGGGGAAAAAAAAAATTAAAAATGAAGCTAATCAAGCTGATTAATTGTTAGCGTCAAAGGTTTCCCTTCCCTGCTTTACTCCCCCCCCCGAACAGGTTAGACAAACATCTGTCGGGAGCGGTTTAGGGCAGGCTGATCCTGCCTGGGAGCAGAGGTCAGACCCAGTGACCTCTTCAGATCCCTCAAAGCCCTCGTTTTCTTTGATTGGGTATTTTCGGTACGACAGGCAATTCTCGGTGTCTGATTTTCTGAGCGCTCGGCCCGAGACACCTCTGTGAACCGTAGCTGTGCTCATTTCCCCCACCCCGGGTCATCCCCCGCACCCTGGGTTCTAAAGCAGTTTTCATGCAAAGGCTGTAAAAGACAACAAATGCCCCCAGATTCTCGTTCTGGGTGACTGTCCCATGACTCCCCGCAGTTAGAAATTCCATTTTTTTGCCCAGAAGACACTAGGATTGTGCCCGAAGGATGTGGGCTGTGTGCGGTAAGTGCCTTTTTTTTTTTCTTCCCCTTCTTGCCACCATTTTAAGACTAAAGCAGCAGCAACCTGTTAGGTTTTGTAAAATCCCCTTCATGTTCAAGGAAGGAAATGCATCCCTCATTTATTCGTGGGTGGTTTTTTTAAAAATTTTAAATATAGAAAGTCCCCGAGAACAGATTTTTCTCTGGACTCATGTGTCTAATTTGCTTTTCGAACATTTGTGGCATAAGCTGAGACTGGGGGAGGTGAAGCGGGCTATTGACAGGCTGTGGATGTGCTGACACAGCACAAAGCCGCCGCGCCGAGACGCGCAAGTGTGCTCTCGGCCAGATGGCTCGGGAAACGGAGGCACGAGCTGCGGCAACGCAGAGCTCCAGATGGACCCGCTTACCTTGCCCAGAGGTACCTGTTCCCAGCCGGCTCGTACCGCCATCGTTACCCTGATCGTCATGAATTTTGAAGATTATTATATCTTAAAAAAATAATAATAAATCAATCTGTGCCCTTTACTGGGAACACTCGGATGAGAAACAAACTGGGAAATTCCTCCTGGGTCAGGAGGCATCTCTCCTTTGTGGTTTCACGTTTAGATGATGGGCTTTTCATATTAAGAGTTTGTAGCAGTGATGGGAGGAAAGAACTGTTTCTTTTTTGAAAGAAAATGAACTGGTCAATATGCTGAGAGCGTGAAGGAGCGGGGTTGGTTCCCCCCCCCAGCTGTGGGTTGATTTGATCAAATCAAAGTGTTTTGCAGAAATGTATCAATTTCACCTGGGTTTTCACTGGAGAGTTTTCTTTCGAGAGGGCTTTGTTTTGATTAGGTCAAAGCATTTCACTCGGGCTTCTCCGTCTGGGTGCTGCTGGGGTGTTAGGGAGCTGTTGGGGTGTTAGGGAGCAGATGCGCTTCACCCCTGTCAAAAATCCATGCTTTGACCTTATCAAAGTGCTGGGTTTTGATGAGGCTGCGCTTACATTTGCAAAACCAAAAAAAAAAAAAAAGACTCAAATCACTTATATTTAGAGAAATTTCATAATTAGAAAGGCTTTTTTTTTTTGTCTTCGTTCTTTTCCTCACTCGTGAGTCAGAATTACAAAATGTGAAATTTCCTTTTGAAATCAAAATCCTCTCATTTTCCTACGTGGCACCATTACCGTTGATACCTGCCCCAAAATATTCCTGTGAAAGTTAAAACCCTCGAGGACCTCATCCCTCCCTGCCACCAGATTGTCCTCTTTCTGTTCTCCCATCTCACCTGGGATTTTTCTTGGCTTTCAGAAGCCAGGCGAAGAACTCTTTGGCTTCCTGGGTGTCCAGGTCCAATCTTTGGCCGTTCGCAGCTGATTCTTGGGACTCGGCTTCCCTCTTGTACGGCTCGATGATGTTGCTGGAAAGGCGAAATGGGAAAAGATGAGCCCCAGATGCCACAAGAGGGTGCCCAAATCCTGCTTTTCCACAAAACCCAACTCCCTCCCACTCCTTCTAACCATCAGCCAGAGAAGACGGGGAGAGGGAGCGTTGTGCTGTGTGCCGACAGACCAGAAACATTTCTAGGACTTAGAAAAATAAAGGAAAAAAAAAAAAAAAAAAGAAAACCAACTCCCTAGAGACTCACTGCTGCCGTCCAAGAAAAATATCCTCGGCTCTACATTCTTCTGTAGCCATCAGTTGGCTGACGACAGCCGTGAGTTTGGATCGGAGGAGCACTGAGAGTCTACGCACTTACTCGCTTTTCTTCTCCCGTCTGGCTAGCAACCACTCCACGAAGTTCTTCTTCAGCATGTTGTCCATCGTGCGGCTGTAGTCGCTTGCCAGGGTGGCCTCAGAGTAGCGTCTTTGCACTGGTCTGGCGCTGGGAGTCCTGAGGCTTACGCTGGGGGTGAGAGCACAGAGGCAGGGTGAGCCCGGGAGCACACACCGTGCTGAGCTTCGCTTGGGTCACACGTGGTGGCCCACGCCGTCCCTGCGGTCACCAACAAGGTTTTGGGATCGTTTTCAGTCTCTCCTGGTTCAGGTGGCTGTGCCTGCACTGTAGCGGGAGGAGGTGGCCGGGGAAGGGGCTAACGTGCTCCTCATCCTTTCTGCTGGCTGCTCACACAATTGCAGCGTGAATTTGGGAGCTCGGGAGGAGATGAGCTCGGGATATTTGCCCATAGTCTGGAGTCAGTGTGGTTTTCCCTACCGTAGCCCAAATTGCATGGACTTTGGCTCCGAGCTAAGGCACCAAGCTCAGGCTCCCTCCTCCAGGGAGTTTCACTCCTGGGGCCAAGGAAACCTTCTCCTCTGTCCTGGAGAGACTCTGGATGGATGTCGGGAGACAAGGACTGACCTGGAGACCAGCACTGACCTGACAGTGGCTACTTAAGTTAGCAAAAGATTTCAAGGCTCATCCTTTTTTAGTACTATTAGCTGGGATTGCAGCAGCTCCTACTGCTCTCATAAGGATCCTTTTGGATATTCTCAGGTGGTAGTTGGAAATTTTGCAGCAAGAGTCAACGAAAGAGAGGGAAAGTCTTTATTGTATACCTGCTTTTTGTAACTGGTCGTATTTTCAGAAGCTTCCAGATACTGGATGCCCCCTAGCCTCTTTTATGTGAGATGATTACATCTCATTTCTAGTTCTCAGCCAACCACCTTCTCTTCCTGGTTGACTTCCAGCTTGTTCCTCCTAACCCAGAGCCATGAAATTTGTAGGGAAAACTTGGGAGTTCCTGGCTCTGGCTCAAAGGCTCAGGGCTTTAGTTTGCTATCTTTCTTATCATTTGCTCATCTCTATACGCTTGGCTGTCTCTATTATCTGAGATCTACCTCAGGACTCATGTTCTCACTTACTTATCAAGATGCCAATGGAAGAAGTCCATTTGCCTCCAGTGGGGAGCTGGAAAAGGCTCAAAATACACCGCGAGCTTTCCAAAACACTTACCCTGAGACGTTTTCTTCCATCAAAACAAACCCCAGAGAAGCAAGGAGCAGAGAGAGAACTTTGAAAGACAGCATTTTCTTGGCTGGTTTCTCTGTTCCAAAGCAGAGGGTGATCCAGATGTCCGGCCCCTGTAGCACATGGGACACACGAGTGAGAGGACAGTGAGCCCGGAGGGACGTGCGGTGGTTGGGCACGCGCCTGTGCTTGTAAATGTGTCTCTTCAGCCCTCGTGCTTCCAGCAGCCTTCTCCATCCTACAAAGCCCTCTTCTGCCGGTCCCAGTTAAATTACTTTTTCAATGCCCACGCTCTTTCCCACCGTGGTGGCTTTTAATGTTCGTTCCCTATACTTTTATTGGAACCATCAAATTCATTGTGGGTTGCATGTTCCTGGAGGCAAGGGCTTTGTCTTCCCCCGTGTTTACAAGCCGACCCTGTGGGTACCTCATTGTGCTTTAAGGGTCGATTCAATCTGGAGCATGTGAACGGGGAAGGGAAGGTGGATCAGGCAATTCAGCAGCAACGGCGTCCTGCCTATCCCAGGATTTTGGGAGCCTGATCTAATTTCTGGGGAGATTTTCCGATGGGATGGGTAATGCCTGATGTAGGGACCGGAGCCAGAGTCAGCGACTATCAGTTATGAAAAATATCCCGCAGACAGTGACAGGATCGGATTCCAAGATTTATTAGTTTCAAGCTGTTCCTAGTCCTCACGTCCACGGTTCGGCTCAACAGCCCTTGGACATTTGAGCTCTTTTAATTACTATTCCAGCTCTGCAAACTCCGTACAAAAACGGTTTTGATCATGGCTCACGGATATGTTTTGTTGTCCCTCACCTCACTCTTTGTTATAGATATTTCTGGAAACTGCATTGCAACGGAGAGCTGCTGTTAACAGGAATCAAATAGTAATGAAAAGGAAAGGTCTAGGTCAGGATTCAAGTATCCCATCCTCCAAAAACATATTCATACATTGATGTCTGTACTACTTTACTCCTCTGAGTAGTTATTTTTACTCTCACAACAGCCCAATTATTGTTTTGGAGAGAGTGAGAATTCGCAAGTTTGGATGTTGTTCGTAATTGTGGCATTTTTTTTATTTTATTTTATTTCTGGAAAATTGTGACAACTTTTACAAATGTTTTCAGCCCTTCCTATTAAGTGAGAGAAATACTAAATGTGTTACATTATGTCATCTGCATCAAGTTCTGCAGAATGCTCTTAAAAGTAAAGGTGTGATATTCTGAACACTTGCAAAATCCTTAAAATACTTAGAGCTAAAGCAACAAAAGACAAATAGTTACAGGGTGTGTTAACAGCAGAAATAAATTCCATTATACAAAACGCTGAGGAGTAAAGTGATAATAATTAAAAAAAGCGCCATGGTTAAATAACTGAGCTTTTCGCTTTTTTTCATTTCATATATTGGTGATATAACTGTGGGTACGGTGATGGATCTGAAAATAGGTAAGTTGTGCAAGAATATTGTTCTGCTTAAGGTAATTATTTATGATGCTACGAGAGGAAATATGTTGTAGCCTTAATTTTGAGAAAGGGCAGTACTTCTCCTCCACAGAATTTACCCAAAGAGGGAGGAAGAGCACTCTCTGTCTTCAGAGACTGTTGAAAAACCACTTTTGAGTTAACACAAGACCCCTTTGGGTGCGTGACACCCAAGTGGAGCAGTCGAGCTCAGCTCACCCTGCCTGGCACCGAGTTTTGTGATACCAATACTCTTTTGGTCCTATGATTTAACTTCTTCACAAAAGAATGAGCAGCTGGTGGGATCTTTGCTCCACGAAGGTCTTCCAGCCCCCTGTGCAAGACTCTCTGCTTTGGAAAAAGCATTATCCCTGTTTTAGCCATAGCTGGGAGGACCCAAAAAGCACCTAAGAACCAATTTCTCCTCGTTTCCCTGTATGGGTGCAGGTCCCAACCTGACACTTGCCATGTGCTGAATCTTTCTCCGAAATAGCAGTCTTTCCCTTTAGGACCCAACACGTACGCTGCTGAGGTCTTTTCTGCCAAAACTACCGAGAAAATGGCCAGTTTTGTACCACTTTGGGAAAAAATTCAGCCAAAGGCACAGGCTGGTCCCGCTCTGCTGCGCCTACTGCCTGGCACTGGCTCGCTCCCGCTGCTATCTTAATAAAAAAGGTCTTAGAAATTTTAAAAGAGAGACTGACACAGAGCTTCTTACCTTTCTCTGAAGCTGCCCGGAGGATTTCAGCCCGTTCTGAGTGCGGAGGGGACCCTTCAGGGCTTTTATATATGTTAGTCGTGCGGGACCAAACCCACTTCCCCAAGGTAAACAGGAAATCAAGCACCTAATCAAAGCAATTCAGACCCACTTAGAGCTGCTTCATTAGGTCCATTGACCTACGGAACAGGAAAATAACCTTTTAAAATATGTTTACATTAATGGCAATTAAACATTGCTATATCGCAAAATCAAGAACGAGCATGGATTGTGGGCATAATACATATGGCGTCGGTCTAAACCTTAATTCCACGTAGCACCTCCGTCCACGGTAAAAAGATCCTTAATTTCCATCTTTTGCAGAATGTAGGTCTTGTCTTAGGGAGATCCCACCTGCTCCTTCTCTTTCTTACGGGAGGAATACCTTCGCTGAAATCAATAGCTCCCATCATTGTTATTTTCGTCACCGTCAAGTCTGGGCATCCCAACCTGCAACCCCCAAACACTGAAAACCAGCCTCTGTCCCCAAAAATGTGCACTCTAATAGGAGAAAACTTGGGAGGGAGAGCGGCAGATGGGAAAACGGTAGGAAACGGTGAGGCAGTGTTGGTTAACGAGGTGGAGGGTGGTGGCACAGCAGGCGCCCGTCTGGGGTGAGGGGCAGCAGCTGGAGCCGAGCACCCATTTGGGCTTTTTTTGCCCCGAGTGAGTGATGGAGTGTTTCCCTGGGGCTCTGCAGCTGCTGGGGACACGGGTCAGCGAGGCCACCGCCTCCCCCTTGCCCTTGCACAGCTGGGTCCAGGGGAGCAGATGTTCTGCAGATGTTCACCGGACCCTCGGAGTGCAAGGGGTAAATCCATTCCCCGCCAGCTCTGCCGGGACCGTGTGCCGGGTGGGATATTTTCCCTGCTCTCTGCCCTGCCCCGCTTCCCTGGGTGTCTCCGGCGGAACCGCACCCGCTGCCTTTTAACACCTAAATCCTGCTTCGTGCCTGCTCCCAGGCGTGTACCTGCTGCTCTGCGATCCCCATCACACCCAGCGCCGGGGCTGTTGAAGGAGCGGAGCAGGATTATGTCCGTGCCAGCCAAAATCCCCGGCCAAGCTCCGCTCCCATCATTACGGCGGCGAAGCGGTGCCCGTGGCAGGCTGTGCTGCCTCACAGAGCTCAGTCCTCTCCGAAATTTGGGTTCCCTCGAGCAGCCTCAACTTTTGCAGGAGGTTATCCAAGTTGCAACCTTCCCCTCAGGTCTGCCAGCCTGTTTTTTTTTTTATTATTTATTATTTTTTTTTTTTCGTGGAGTTGAGCTGAGCTGCTGGAACCCCACACACCTGGATGTAGGAGGGGTGTGTGTGCGTGTGTGTGTATCCTCCCAGGTTTGTGCTGGCTCAGCTACCTCAGGGATTTGTGTGGGAAAGACGGAGGATTTTTGGTTGACAGGGCTGAGCCAGAGGCAGCCCTTAACGGAATTGCAGTAATAATGGCAAAATGGAAGCGCTGGTGGTTTCGGCGTGGGAGAGGGTTTCGCCGCGCTGGCACTCTGCCCCCGGGGCACCTTGTCCCAAACACGTGCAGAAATCCAGCGTGATGAGGTGTGTCTCTCCATCTATAGACCATCCCTTTCGCATTTCCTTTCTAAAAAGTGGGGGTTTATTCTGCTCTTCTGGGAAGAGCTGCTGGGACAGGGCGTCAGATACAGGCTGGTCTCAACCGGGACCTGTGTTCCTGCACCAGGAGACCACAGGATGGACCTCATCCAGCCTCCCCCGAGCTACTTCTCCAACTCCCCAGCAAAAAAAAAAAAGCCTTGCTTCTATATTGCATTAAGATAAAGGCTCAGAAGGACATTATTAGCGTCGATTAAGAGTTCGGTGCTATTAGGGGGTAATTACTACGTTCACAGGAACTGCTTAACACGTGGCTCAGTCCTTTCGCCAGCAGCACACGAGCGTGCCAGGGGCTCCAAAAGCTTTTCGCCCATGCAAGAGCGTGGTGCCTGCTGTAATAAATGATGCACTATAATAGTTACAAGTAACCAATTTACACTCCTAGCACAGTTGCTAATCAATAAAGCGGAATAGTTTATCCCGGCGTCTTTATTATATGTATTCTAGGTACTTCACTCCCAGCCAACTCAGATATCTTGTTTCTCCAAAGTGCAACCTATTTGTTTTCCTCTCATTAAGTGCCTCTGTAGGATATAAAGTTAATAGAGTGAAATAAATATCCAGCAACGTTCAATGTTGAGCCAGGGTTCACGGTTTCGGCTATTTCAGGGCACCTGCTGGTGGGTGCAGTTTGGAGAGCAGCATCCCGCGAGAACTTCTCGATCTTTCAAACAAAATAACCCCCAAACCCCAGATACGCAGAAGTCCTTTCCAAAGCCAGCTGGGCGCTGTCTGCGTTTCGTTCTGTTGACGTGATTTCCACTGGTCGATGCCTAAAATGCTGAGCCCCTGAGCGCCCGCTCAGGTCTGGGAGGTGCAGAGGTGGGGAGGGAAGTGCCGACGGAGAGAAGAGCCATGTGCCCACATCTGCTGTCTCTGGGGCCACGGGGGGGCTCGTTAACGATGCCAACCTTGCCCCTCTCCAGCCTCAGCCCCTCACGGCAGTGCTACCCTTGTAGCGTCCTCCGTGGTCTCCTGCCTTCTCGGATAAATCGTTTCACAAACTTCAGCCGGGTCCTGGCTGGGGACAGGGGACACTTTAGGTTTCTCCCAGCCGCGGCATCTGCCTCCTTGCAAATTCCACGGGAGCCTGGGGCTGCCCTGCTTCATCCCCACCGGGGTTCGTGAGTGAGCCCCGCTCTTCCCCGCAGCGGACCTGGCTGGAGGAGTTGGTGTTTCAGGAATTCGGGAACGCGTTGGGAAGATCACAGCTGCGCTCCTGAAACGCTCCTTCTGCTCGGCTTCGAGACACCGAACCCTCTCAAGGGCAACTTTGATGACAAAGCATTTTGAGTATTAGGTGTCCCTGTAATCATGGAAAATAGGGTTTGAAGTGACCTTAAGAGGTCATCTGTTCCCTCCCCTGCTCCCAGACAGCCCCAGCTCCGCTTTCATCGCTCTGAAAGGACGAGTCTGCTCCGTTCCCGAAAGTTTTCAGAAATGGAAATGCTGTGAACTTCCCAAGAAACTTCTCAGTGTTTAGTTCCAACATCTCGCCTTCAGTGGCAGAGTTTACCCCTCTCTCCTGTTCCCGGCGGATGCGGTGGGTGAGATTTCTCCCTTTTCCTCCGGAGCAGCGCTCGTGGGTCGCTGTTTTGTGTGGCACCGCTCAGGGCACCTCAGCTCTGCCAGAGACAGATTTCAAGGTGTTGTGCATCCCTGGTGAAAATAACACTTTCTGCTCCATTTTGTGTGCAAGCTTTAGGCTGATCCGAGATTCCTAATTGTGTCCGGCTACGATTGATCAGCAATAGCATTTGCTCTACTCCTCAAATCACAGGGAGAGAGGAAGGAGGGATTTTTAAGTTTTCCACCCCTGAAATCACAGGCATTGGAGTGTCATTCAAACTCCGACCCTGATTCAGGACCGATTCTGTTCTCAACTTAACTTTGCTGCTGTCAAAGGCACAGAGAGGCTCAAAGCTTTTCTGGGGGGCTCATTTCTCTCCCTAAACCACCAGCAACGATGTCTCGCAGAGGAGGTAACTCTTACGTGGCGATTTTCACTCACCCTGTTCCACCTGATGGCAGAGCATAAGTCCTAAATATGAACTTCTCTCCCCCAAACCCTGACCTCACAGCCTGTCTCCAGCTTTCTCCTCCCTTCTCGAGGCTGCCTGGGGTTCTGGTGGCCACTCACAGCCTTGGCTACCGGCACGGCATCTTCTGTAGCCCGCACGGCATCTTCTGTAGCCCGTATGGCATCTTCCGTATCCCACACAGCAGAGGCTGGTGCTGTCGGGAGGGGACCAGGACTCTGCCAAGAGGCTCAGACTTCCCAAAACGTGGCGAAAGCGGCTCCAGCTGAAGGCAACAAGGGTTTTGCCTGGCTCCTCACCCTGTGCTTAACCCTACCCAGTGCTCATATCGAGCTGTGCTGGGGGGCACTGGGTGGATTTATGGGGCATCTTTGGAGTCCCGAACTCTATCCTCTCTTCTGGGCTGAGACCTGCCTCCCCCCTCCAGTGCTTGCAGGAACGGAACAGGTTTTTTCACACTGGCAAAATACCAGATATGGTTTTAAATGCCAATACTCCCTTTTCACTGCAAACAAACCCTAGGGCCTTTTAAGGATCCGGCAGTTGTTCTTGACGAATTCGGCTCACTGGGGTGGCTGTCTCAGAGCCTTCCTGATTGCCAGTTCTTTTTTTGGGGAAAAAAAAAACGCAAACAAGTCGAAATCGGGACCACAAAATATGGGGAATATGGACTTCTCCTTGTTGTGTGCTCTACCTGCTTCTTATTTTCTTAAATGCTTGTCGTACCCCCTGAGAGCAGGGACCTACAGGACAGTAAGTGGTCTAACAAAAAGCCCACCACAGCACCTGTAACATCTGCATGGGGAAGATTTATTGGAATCACTGAATGGCATATAAAAAATGTTACAACTGGCACTTTCCCCTCTGCGTAGCGAGCTCTGTCGCTGCTTCCAGAGGCTGCGGAGATGACCCGGACTCACTCCACCATTAAAACTACCTTGGCTTTCCCCCGTTAGCCCTTTACCTTGCGGCGGCTTTTCTTGATGGGAACTCCATCCTTTATTCCCCCACGGAGCACGGGTAGAGCCAGAACTAACCAGCTTGGGGAGATTAGAGCGGTGGAGCTGCGGGAAAGGAGAGGAAATAATCAACCCCGCTAAATCCCAAGTGTGTTACCAGCAGGACGAGAAACTAGACAACCCGGTCCACGGCAAGGCGCCTGCCCAAGTGGCTGGTTCAGTAACGTGAAATTATTTCCATCTCCTGCCCTTGCTGCTCTCCTACCATCCCCTTTCCGGCAGCCCAGCGGTGCGGGCGCCCCGGCGCAGGCGGTGGGGTACGGGTCAAGGTTTCGATTGTGAAATGACCTATATATTTTTTTTTTTTTTAAAGTGAACCCACAACAGCGAGTTATTGCCGCGCAGCTTCCCACCTCCCCGGGATAACGCTTGTTTTGGGTATAAAGAATTAGGCAAAAAAAAAAAAGAAAAAAGAAAGAAAAAAAAAAAGGCAGCGCGATGGTATTTAGTGGCTGAGCCTCTCGTTGCCTCCTGCCACAGGGAGTTTGAAAAGTGGAGGGATGAAAAGCTGCTCTTCAGGGGGTTTAAATGGTGACTCAAAATTATAGGGCCCCCAAATTTTGGAGCCTAAATCTGATATAAATGCATTTATTTCAGAGGCGGGGGGGCGGAATCTGATACAAATACCTACGGTTGCTGCAAGGAAAACATCTAATCTGTGCTTTATAAGCGCTGCAAATGTTTGGAGGGGGGTTCAAAAGAGCAGCTCCTACTTGAAATAAGGTCAGGGGGAGTTCAGCAACGGCGGGATTCATCCCCCACGATGCTTTCTCAACCACGTTAGTTTGGTTTATGGTTGTACCAAGACCCAAGCTTTCCCCAGCCATCGGTAGGAGGAATGGCTGCCCCAGCTCTCTGTCCAGCTGCTCCCCGTGATTTTTGAGGGAGAAAACGAGAAAACTTAAATTGGCAGGTTAGAAGGGTTCTGGTATCAAGAAGCGGTGGCATATTCATTTGGGGGAAAATTGAAAATTAAAGGGACTCTCTGAACACCAACATTTCAGGGCTCATCCTGATCAGCGTTTTCCTTTCCTCGCTTTTGGACTTTACAACTTACCCAAAGAAAAGGACAGAAAAACCCCAAACCGAACCATTTCCATTGGTGGGGGGTGGAAAAAAAAAACAAACCAAACAAACCCAAAACAAACCAAAAAACCAAAAGATCTATGCCAAGCAGCTTTGTTGGGTGGAAGTTCGAAGAGTTCTCCCCGGGTTTGCAAACCCCAGAGGAGAATTTGGGTGGTTGTTCCAGGAGAAGCTCAACCAGCCCCAGTCCTGAGCGGGGCTGAGCACCCTGCCCTGGTGGGACCCCAGAAACTACCCCCAGCAGCTGGAGGTGGGGGGGAAGGACGGGGGGGAGGAACAAATAGTTGTTTGGTTGAGGTTTTCTGTTGGGTTGGTTTTAAAGAGCCTCCAGCTTTTTAGTACCAGAACTAAAGGATTTTTCAGGATGGGAGTTGATTTGGAAGCCAGAGTTTATTGAAGTATTTGCTTTTTAAGCGGAGCACTAAAACGTTTAGGGAACGGGCAGATCTTGGAGCAAGTTGGAGGTTTAACCATTTCCCCCTTCAGCACTGCTGCCCCTCAGCCCTCCAGGGAAAAGGGGGGGCATTTCCCATGGCTCAGCCCCTTCCTTGGGGCTGGGGATGCTCCTCAGCTCCACCAAGACAGCATTTAAACGCCAAGAGGGTGTTTCGAACGCCCAGAGAACCAGGAGGTTATCAACCATCTACTCCAAACCTTAATTTTCTTTTCAAGCAAACTCTTGCATTTCACAGCAAGTTTGATTCTCAAACAAATTTATCAACATGAGCTTCAATCAACCGGATCTTCTCAGATATGAGCTGCTTTTTCCAGTCATGAATATTTTCCACATAATAAAAACTGAACAAAAGGTGGTTTAAACTGGGATTCCACTTAAGGAAAAGGAAATATTTCCCACTGTAACCCTCACTCTCCTTATTCTGTTGAATTCTCACCTATGTTTTAAGGACAGACTTGCTCCATGCTCAGAGTATTTCTGTTAGTTGAGATTTGATTGAAACAGATTCTATGAAAACAAAATTCTTATTTTTTTTTCCTTTGTGACCTGTTATTTTACTGAAAACTTTCAGCCCATATTTATTAAATAGTAATTAATACATATTTTCAAACTTTAGAAAATGAAGGGTTTTTTAAAAGTTTCTAGGGTTTCTAAGTGCATCTTTGATGTTTTCCAAATTAAACACTAGTTATATCACCAGAGATTTAAAAAAAAAAACAACCCACAGGAAAAAACAAAACAAAACAAACAAATTAAAGAAAAATTCAAATGATAGCTGGCAGAAAAATAACAGAATATAATCTGTTCTTGTTTACTGCTAATTTAACATTTAAAAAATTATTTTAGATATTTTCTGCCTCAGATCAACACCACTCCAGCAGACTGCAGCGATTACAGCCTTTTGTATCAAACCCCCATTTCAGTGAAATTGTGGCTGCATTATTTACCACCCAGCTTCAACCTTCCCTCTTAAGAAATTTCCTCAAACTGCAAAGTGGCAACAATTACTATTTGAACTTGTAAATAAATTGTAAAAAGTCATTAGGACCATTTCTGCCTGATTCCAAGATTTAAATCTTTAAAAAAACCCCACTTTTCCCCAAAGCAGATTTTATGTATAAAATCAGAAGCAGCTTGATGTTGAGACTGAGGCAGTAAAATCTGAAAAAGTTTGTAAACTCGCATGAAAAAAAAAAAAAATTAAAATAAATTCCTCAGAGTGATTTTTTTAAAACCACAACCCAGTGAAAGAAAATTCTGGGGGAGGAAAAAGGCCAAGGGGGGGTTTCCTAAGGGACAGTGCCTGGGTACAAACTGTTGCTCAGCCCTTCCCTGGCTCCAGAAATCCCACCGGATTTCTCCTGCAGTTGCTGGGAACATTTAAATCAGGGAGGGGAAACCTGTTTCCCTTTTTTTTTGGGGGGGGGTGTTGCAGGGCTGGTTTTGCCCTGGGGTTTGGGGCTGGGGGCAGCTCTGTGTGTCCCCCCCCCCAGCTCCTGCACTGGGGTGAGCTCAGCTCTGTGTCCCCCCCAGCAGATCAATGATTTAGTCTCTGCTCTTTGCATTCTCTAAATACCTTGCATCTGGAATGCTCCAGCGAGGGGAAGGAGGTTGACTGATAGCCTTTCTTGTTTCAGATCTAAATTGAAGACTTCCCTCTTTGTTTGGATTTTTTTTTCTTTTTTTTTTTTTTAAATTCTTTCCCCTTTTTTTTTCTTTTTTTTTTTTTTTTTTGTTGGTTTCCTTCATTTCATTATTGCAGAGGATTATGTTACATGGGGGAAAGGTACTGGGTAAACCAATAAAAGCAACAACAAAGGTATTCTGGCCAAGATTAGGAATAGATCCGAAACAGATAGAGGATCAGTTACTTCAGCTGTGATTTTTGGGGAGGGTGGGGACACC
>JAOXJK010000011.1:6386176-6398700 GCA_025774025.1 Xenus cinereus
GGAAACAAAAAGTGAATCCATCAAGCAGACATTCCAAATATGAGGAATGTGGAAGTGAGTCGACCAGAGAGAATGAAACCAAGCCTTTTGGGGGGGGGGAGGCGAGAGGGAGTTGGGTTGATAATAGCCTGTAGACTTAAAACTAAACATGTATTTTTAAGTAAAGCTGATTCACAAGCACGTTGAAGTTTTAGAGGGTCCTTGTGCTCCTTGAGCAGTGGTGGGAATTAATAAATGTTGTTAATGACGTGAGGATTTAGTGTAGTGGATAGAAATGGATGGAGAAATCTTAAAATTGGCTTTTTTTTTCTTCTTAGTCTTTGTTTCAAATGAGTGTTTTCACACCAGAGAAATGGTCTCTTTGCCTGTGCATAATCGTGCAATTAATTGTTCATAACGAAATATCCTGAAATTTTTTGATAAGGACGAGTGGGATTTCTTTGTTTGTCAGTATTGATCAAAAAATGCGCCTTTCTTCCTCCTGACGTTTGGATTCTCTGAGAATTGTACTGAAAAAAGTTCCCCAGTCCTTCTCCATTAAAATAAAGACACTGTCTCGAGTACTGAGACAAAATATGCTTTTAATCCAGTCCTAAGATGGTTCTCTTCCCCTTAAAACAGGTCTGGCTTAAAAGTTATAGTAGCATTAATAAAAATTAGCAACACCCTTGTTTACAGCAGGGCTTGGGAATTGAAAGGCAGGATGAATGCTCCTTTCTGAGGATGTTGAGTTTAATGGGATTTGGTTTGTTGCTACTTTTTTCTTTTTTCTTTTTTTTTTTTTTTTTGATTACCAAAAAGGGTAATAAACTTGAGTTCTTCTTCTTCGCTTTATTCCTGTGAGCCCCCAGCCCTGAGCCGAGAGCTCTCTGCTGCTGATTTTACACCTCTGAGAACTGTAGACCTCTGGAAATTAATACGGTTTTGATCATTTCCAGCTAGAAAAGCTAGAAATAATTTGTCGTTAAATTAGTCATTAATAATTCGTCAGTAAATTTCATCCATGAGGTCTAAAGCTGAGACAGTTTAATCAATTTTAACGTATTTTAACATACCTAGGAGAAGGAATGTGTTTACGAATTTACAGCCTGAAGTGAGAGAAATGCCTTTATTTCACCTCTTTCCAGCTGGCAAATATGTCCAAGAAATTGTAATTTAACTGTAGACTTTGTAGCCTCAAGTTTTGAATCCGCTGGAGACGGAGCCCGTCCTGTGTAGATGCCCTTTGTTAAGACTTTGGTGATTTTTAAATTCCAAAGAAATGAATAAATTGAATTCCGGAGAGAACCTCAGGGGCGATTGCTGGGGCTGAACCCGCTTCTCCGGTTGAATTTGCTTCTATCTTTGTCTTTTAGGTTAAAACCCAAGCAAACAGAGATATGGCTAAGGGAAGTTGGGGTTAAAGTACTTGCTTTGAAAATTGAGACCTTTCAGAATTGGAAAAAAAAAAAAATAAAAAAATAAAAAAAAATGGAGGTTTCTGCCTGCCCCAGCCCAAGCCCCCAGCGATGTTAATGTTTTCCAGAGTTCCCGGGAGGGTTTGGGGCGAGTTCAGGCTGCTGGGGATGGTCCAAGGTTGGCCCAGGGGGTGGCAGCTCCAGGCTGGAGCAGGAGGAAACATCTCCAGCCCCTTCGCCCTGTTGGGGACACCGGCTCCAGCCCCCCCTCCCTTCCCCTCCCCGCCAGGTTTGCTGGATTTAGGAGTGGAAGGTGCCTCTGTCGATGGAGGTGGAAGGTGTGGTTTTGTTTTTTTTTTTCCCCCTGTTTCTTTTAATGATGCCACTGGTTTTATGGAAGAGTTTTGATGGGGAGAAGGGGGGGACCCTAAAGCAAATATAGAGGGAAGCCCCCGGGGGAGGCTGGTGTCTCCCCCTTCCCAAGAATTAAGGAGGGGAGGAGGAGAAAACTGAAAAATTGAGGAGCGTGAAACCTGGAAGTTGCAGGTTTCTTCTAAAACAAACAAACAAAAAAGCCCTTTAAAGAGGTTGCAGAGACTTTTCTGGGGTTTGGTGGGTTTTTTTTTTGGTGTGTTTTTTTCACCAGAGAGGAGCTTTTCAAAAGTTTTAGGTGAAAACTCTCATTTCCACTGCGACTGGAGGCATTTAAAAGCTTAAGCCAGGATGTGTGCTCCTAAATCGCCCACTTTGGAACATCACTGCCAGTCGCCTCGTTGGGGGTGTGGGTGAGAGGGGCTCCCAGTCGCTGGCTGGACCCTGATAGACCAGGAGATACTGGGGAAGGACCAGCAGAAGAACTAGTTTGCAAGGTCTGCTTGTCCTCCTGACTGCCAGGCTCCTCCCTGAGCGATGGGTTTTCAGCCTTTGTGCACCTTTAAATTCTTATTCTGCCCAGTTTGAAGCATGGAAGTGACCTGGGAGGGTCCAGCACTGAGTATCTGGGGGGGGGGTGGTGGTAAAAAATGCGCTTGCCCAGCAAAGTTTAAAAAAAATTGAAGAAAACAAGTGTCACAAGAGAAAAATGCATCAGTGATGGGGCTGGTGTCCTACATCTGCTTGGGATGGCTCGTAGCTGCTGCAGAGAGAGGCAGGAGTGTCGCAGAGGCACTTATGGAATAGTCTGCTCACCAGGAAAGGGTTTTTTTGACCTATTTTTTTTTAGGAAAGGAGAAGCCCAGACCCGCGAGGGCGTTTGTCCACTCCAGAGATGCGCGGTGTTTAATCCCAGCTGCCTTCCAGGGTCTCCTGGTCGTATGTGGGAGCCCTGCGGGGAATTCATCTCAGAGACCTTTGCTGGGTTTTACCTGAAAATTGGGAGTTTATCTTGGAGGTTGTGGAGCCGGGGGGGGGGTTGTAGGAGACAGGGTTGGAAGGTTTTCCACCAGCAAGAGGTGTTAAGGGGTGTCCGTGCATCTCCATCCCTCTCTCTGACTTTGTCCTTGCGTGTTTTCTGGTGAACCGCGAGATGTTCTGCCCAGGCGGCATCGAGATGGGTGTCCCTGCTGAGGGGACAGGCTGGGGGAACGTTGGGGTTGGCCAAGGTGACCTCGGGAGGTCCCTCCCCACCTGAGTCCTGCCCTGAGCTGAGCGAAGCAGGCTGGAGGGTTTTACATCACCTCTGTCTTGGTGGTGTCCCTGGGAAACGGTGGGAAAGTTAATGTAAGGTGGTGTTTTAAGCTGGTTTTCTTAAAACCAGTGTGTGTCTTCTGCTTGTGGTGGAATAACCCACTGAAGGGGGGTGGAAACCAGTTCCCCATCCATTTATGTCCGGTGTCCGTAGCCTGCTCTTGAAGATGCTGGAGCCATCTTCATGTCTTTAAGTATATAGATTTAAAAGGAAAAAAATCACACTTTAGTTGAAACCCGCTTGGTTTTCTCCTCTGGGGAGAGTTAGCCATGGATGGGGCTTTCTGGGAAGGGTCTCGCGAGGGTTGGGGTCCTGCAGCCCATTTCTGGCTCCTGCCAGCCCTTCCCGTCGGGGACACTGCCCGACTCTTGTCCCCTTCCCTGGGGTTTGGCTTCCTTTTATGAGCGTGTGAAGTGAAGCCGGATGCTTTTGGGTATCGCTGTGGCTTTTGGGGCGGCAGAGCCTGTTGAGAGGTGAGGCTTTGGGGTACCTGGGGTGGGCTGTGTGTGTTGGGAAGTCATCTTGGGAACCCGTTCATCCTCCCCGCGGTGGTGCCTCGGCTCGAGCCCGCTCCGGCTGCCGGTACAGCCCCTTGCACGGGAGCTTCCCCAAGGAGGCTAATAAAACCCGAAGAGCCGGGGGGGACAGTTTATTGAGATTCTGGCTGGAGGCGAGGGGCCAGGAGCTGGTGGAACTCGGTGGGAGGGAGTGGGGACATCCTTGGGGATGGGGACAGGATGGGAGCAGGTGGAAGGGCACTGCCAGGGCAGCGGCACGGGGGCAAGAGCATCCCTGCTTCTCTCCCACCTCCTGATGCGAAAGAAAAGGGTAGAGCAGCCTTCCTGCCAGGAAAAAAAAAAAAAAGAGGAAAAAAAAAAAGGAAAAAAAAAAGAGAGAAAATAAACAAACATAAAAAATCTGTCCATCCGTCTCGGAGGAGCCCTCGCGATCCGTCAGGAAATGGGTCATTTATTTTATTGTAACTGACACTTGGGAGCCCTGACATGGTCAGAGCTGAAATTTCACACTTTTCTGGCTACTGTAATTGTCTGGTCCCGTACGGAGCAAACCGCTTTAAGAAAATAAAACCCTAATCCGCGGGCATCCCCCCCCCGGCAGAATGCCGCTCTGAGTTTTTATTTGGGAAAAGTTAAATCCACCAGGTTGGCTCTGAGATGCTCCGGACGCCGTCCGCCTACAATAAAAGCGGCAGCCGCCCCGTGCACCGGGAACCGCTGGGAGCTGGCAGAGCTCCACGCAGCGCGCGGCGAGATGCAAATCCCGCACGGTCCGGGGGTATTGCCGTGTGTAAACAGCCCTTGAGATTACAGGGAAATTGATTGGCACAAAGAAGGGAGAAAGTTTTGACTCCGCTGCAGTTTCCTTTTTTTTTTTTTTTTATTTTTTTAATTTTTTTTTTGACGGAGTTAAAAAAGCGGAGATCCTGGGGGAGCAGCCTCCCGGACCGGAGTGTAAAAGAGACAAGAGAATTGTGATCTAGAGCCAAATAAAAGGGAAGAGAATTAAAAAAAAAAAAAGGGCTCTCAGGGCCAGATTTTCACCCACAATTGGAGCCAGATTTTTCCAACTTGCATTTAAGCGTCTAAGTAAAAGCTCCGTTTTCAGAAGCGATTAGCGCCTGACGTGCCGAGCGCTCTTGACAAATCTGACCGTTGGGATTCCCTCTTATTTCTGGAGATTTGGATCCGCCAGCGGACACCCGGGAGGTTTCAGCAGTTCCTGGTCCCCCCTGGGTCCTGCCCCTTCGCCCCCCAGTGCTCCCAAGGAGGGGCTGGGTGCTGGTGGGTCCAGAGGAGACACTTGTCCCCCTGCTTTTTAGCTGAATGGAGAGCCCTTGCCTTTAGTGCTTGTGGTCAAAAGTTTGGCCAGCTATTTGGGAATTTTGGGAGCGTGCACGGACAAGGGATGAGGAGCTGTGGATGAGGTGCGGAACCTGGTCTAGTGGGAGGTGTCCCTGCCCAGGGAAAGGGTTTAGAGCTGGATGATCTTTAAGGTCCTTTGTGACCCAAACCATTCGATGATTCTATGAATAAGGGAGGTGAGGATGCAGCGATTCTCGAGATGCTCCGTTCTCCTTCTGGCTCTACATTTCCTCCGGTGTTTATCACCTGGCTTTGATTGGACCCCTGTGCCATCCAAGGCGATGGGATCAGATCTTCTGGTTGGGTCGCACACAGGGAATTCCCCGCAATTAAAGACGGTCGGTATTAATTAAGGTATGAGGAGCAACAGCAGCGTTTGCCTGCGAGGTGTCGGGAAATGCTGCACCCTCAAGGGGTGAGGGGGTGACCTCTGCCATCCTGCCCTCTAACCAGGGCTGTCTACCTCAACCAATGGGTTAATCCTGGTCATGTCCAAGCAGACTTGATCACCAGAGTGGGGAGTTGTGTATGTGTGTATATACGTGTGAATATGGATGTTTTCTTTGCCATGAAGACATTCACGTGTGTTTTGTGACCTCCTGTGCTTCAAGCCTCCGGCATAAAAGTGTTTACAAACAAATTGATCAAATGAGCAAAGCCTAAAAGAAAATTGCGATCTCTCTAAGGGAGAAGAGCTTGTGGCTGCGATAGGCTTTTACAGAGTTGTTTGTTGGGGCGTAATTTCACGAGAGGCCAAGAACCTCCTATAAATGTCGTGCTTTTAGGCTGGGATTCACAGGGCTCCTAAGGATGTGCTTTTAAAGGGGGAAACCATCCTTTTGAAGTTAATGGGGCTGCTCCGACGGTAAAATGAGGCGCGTGCTGAATTTGAGCCTAAACATACAACTTTATATGAACTTTATATAGTCATTGTTTAGCGTTCGGTTACAGCTGAGCTAACAACGCAACAAATTTCTCCCGACATCTGCAGCCTCCTCTTGCTTATGGCAGAGACGCAAAGTGGCTGTGACTTTTATACGTGGTACGTCTTGGGGGTGGAGGGGGAGAGAATATTTGTGACTTCTTAAAAGCTATGGCTTGAAGGAAGAGCTTCCCCCCGTGAGCCCTTTATCCGTGATGTTGTTCCCGTGCCCGACTGGCCGCACACCCCTGCGTGCCTGGCACGAACAGTTGCACGGCGCCAATTTTATATTTATTTCCCCCCCCCAAATAAGTTGCTCATGCAACTTTGAAAGCTGCTTCTTGCTGCCGTTTGCGCCAGCGAAACTTGGCGATGGGGAGGTTTACAGAAAGCAGGCAGGAGAGAGAGGGCACGGACGCGTCTGAGGGGAATTGGCTCAGGAAAAAAATCCAGATCAGATATTCCGACGGCTTTGTGCTGGGTTTCCCTAACGATGCATTGAATTTATTTGGGGGGGGGTGTGTGTGTTTGTCGGCTTGGCTTTTCGTGTTGCCTGTGCCGAAGCAGTGGAGGGCTTTAAATGGCTTTGCTCCGGCACCGCTATTTACTCTAATAAAAATGAACAGCAGCAGTTCTTTGCTGTTTTCTAGCTCCTGCCCTGTCCTACCCCCAGCCTCAAACTTTCCCTTCTCTGATTCATGACCCCCTCTCCCCTGCTAAAAAAAACACCCCAAAACTAACAAACACGAGACATCTTGCCCCATCTGGAAACTTTGCATCTCCTCTGCTGCTGGTCCAGCTCCGGTGGGATGAGGGAAGGAGCCGGGGGGGGGTTTAACCCTCTCCCAAACCCAAGGAGGAGCACAGCCACGTCCATGTGGGCTCCCTGGGCACCACTGGCTGCCCAAGGTGGGTTCATTGGCATCTTCCCTCCTGCCCCTGAAGGGTGGGGTTTTTTTTGGGGGGCTCTGCATGGAAAACCTTAATTTCTCATTTTTCAATGGAAACGCTAGGTCGCCTGTCCTTAGAAGAGTTTTGCTTCGCCCTCACCTCCTTTCTGAAGGGGAAATGCAAGAGAAAACACTTCTGGCTTCAACCAGATTTGGTGAAGAACCCTGCTCTTCTATTTAAAATTTATGCTAAAGAAAAAAAACCCCACTTTTTCATCTTGTACTTTTTCATCTCGGTTGCTTTCTTCTCTTTACCTTCACTTGAACGGAAGCATTTTGATTTCACTTGTAGCTCTCAGTGGAAAAACCATCTCAGCTTTACCCCAGCTGCGCCACCAAACCTGCCGCAGATCTCTGTGTCATCCCAACGATGGTGGTGCCAGGGCTGGAAGGGGCTTTGGGGGCTCCTGGCTGGGATCTGGATTGGGATTTGTGCCCGACGCACTGGGGACAAGTGTGTTCCTTGCAGCCCGGGCTGCTGGAGGTCTGACACCCCCTCCCATCATCTTCCCACCCAAACTGGGAGGACTGGCGGGGCTGAGCCACGGGTTTTAACTTGAGTTTTAGTAAAAGGGTCTCCACCCTTGAATTAAGTTCATAAGATAGTTAAATCTGTGTTGTAACTTCTGGATTCTCCCTTCACGAGTCAGCTTTGATCTCGGAGGGCTTGTCTGCCTGCGATCGCTGCACTGGTTCAACCTGATTTGGCTTAAAACAGGCTGGGTGCCCCTGGCGCCGAGCCCCGCACGGAGACTCTCTTAGATCGATTTTTTTTTTTTTTTTTTGGATCCAGTTTTATCTGACAAATCCCTACGTGCCAGGCACAAGGGGCTGTGGAGTCTTGCCACTCTCCAGCTGCGGAAGAGGAGCCCTCAAAGCCACCGGTCCCTGTGCTTCCTCCTCCTCCTCCTCCCGACACAGACCTTGCTCAGAAAAGCCTCTTAGAAGTCACAGGCAGTTTTGTTTCCTCTTCCTTTCTCGTGCTGGCGTGTGCTTGTGCATCTGAGGTTGTTGGGGCCCTGAATCCTTGCAGCTCCCCTCGGCTTTAACGAATCCCTCCTTATTTTCCCCTGCTCCAAGTGCTCCAAGCCCACGGGATTTGTGAGACCTGCGGTAAGAGGTCAATACTCTGCTGTCTGGGGAGGGGCTGGAAATAGGGAATAAAAAGGTGGCCCTGACCACTTTCTGTAGGGAAAATGATATGAAGTGTATCTTGTCAATCACCCTGGCAATGATGCTTAATTATTGAGAAATTAGAGTGGTGTAGGACCCACCCGAGAGCATGTGCTGATGGGGTTTGGCTGCTCGACGAAGCCTGAGCTCATCTCAGAGCATCCCCCAGCCCGTAGCGCCACCAGAGACACTGGAAACCAGTTAGAAATGTGTCTGGGCACAGGAGGAGGGCAGAGGTGCCCTCTCGTGGCAAGGAGAAGTGGGCCAGAGGTTCGTGGGTGGTACCCAGCTGCCTGCTGAAACCCCATCCCCAGCACCCTAACGAAGGCGGTAACGAAGGGTGGGAGTTGGCGTGGCCACGCCGTGGGTTTCACACCACCTCAGCTTTTATTTTGTGCATCGTTGGACTTGGGGGAGGATGGTGAAGATCATCTTCCAGACGGTCCAAAGACCTGGTGGATTGAGACATCTCCTGCATCGGTGGCTGATGTAGCTCCTGGAGGCTTAGGTCCATGCTTAGGACCTTTTCTATTCAAAGTTGGCCTCGGTGGGTGAAGGGAGATGCTCTGAAATGTGCAGAACACATCAAAATACAGAATAGTCTTTATCTCGTGTGCTTTTATTCAGGTTTTTATATCGGCATCAGGGATGGAGGCACCTTAACACCTGTGTGGAGTTGGCTGTGTGCCCTTTGACGCTTGAGGACATGCAGATGATGCTGCATGTTCCTTTGCCCGGCTGCCCTAGTGTTTGTTGCGTTGTGCTGTGCTCTGGTGATGGTCCTAGAAATGCTCCAGGGTCGATGGGTAAAAGATTGGGTGAGGAACAAGTCCCACTTCTGCCACCCCTCTACGTTTCATGGTCTGGAAGGAAATTTGCCTTTAAACATCACATTTCTTGGTGTGTTCATAGTCCAACCAGTGCCAGCGCCAGGGGTCAGGTTTGATTAAGATTAATTTGAGAATTGAAACTTTAATTTTTTTCTTAAGGGATGGAAATCTCCCCCCACTGGCTGCTGGGTCACAGTGGGACTGAGCTGCCCCACGGCTGGAGGTGGCCGTGAGGGAACTGGGGTGTTCTCCTGCCACCAGTTTGTTAGAAGCGACGTGTCCCGCTGAGGTTTGGGGTTGGGTTGCCGGTTGTGGGAACCCACCAAGTTTCACTGGGCTTGGCTTTGGGGCATGTTGAGAGCATCAGAAAGAGCTTTTCAATACGTGGCAACCTGCCAGCAAATTAGAATGGAAAGATAATGCAAAATGGATGCATTGTATAAAACTCATCCATCTTTCCTCTCTATTACTTACTGTTAAACTTGTCCTGTCCGCAGATACTTGATGTATTGACTTTGGCAAGGACTAACTGCAGAATTCTTGGGGGATGATTAGAGCCTTCCTCTGGGCAAGTTGAGGATAAGGGTTTTTGAGATTTCTTTCGAGATTTCTTGCCATCTTTTGAAGCACCGAGGTACTGCCTCTTCTCGGAGGTTGGCGCTTAGCTGGGTGTGCTCCATGCCAGCACCATCTACCTGGGGTCGGTGGGGGAAAATGAGGAGTGGAAAGGTAGCGTGGTGGTTTAATAGAGGAGGGAATATAAGATAGAGGATTTTTCCTACTTTGGGCATCAACTGGTCCCTTCCTTCTGCACCCGAGATGCAGCAGGTCTTCAAAAACAGCAGGAATGAGTTCTCCAAGGCTTTCAAAGGATGCTCGGGGATGACTTCTCATTCTCGGCAGCTCCCTGAAAAAAATCTAATCAATTATTAGGCGTGCTTCTCCGTGTACAAAGCATTTCCAAAAAAGAGCTAATGGGGAGAAACCAATTAGACAGATTTATTAGCCCAAGATCAAATTCTGGTTGCTGAGATGATTGATGGAAAGGATTAATCATGACGTGCTTGCTTGCCAGAGATAACTACTCTCCAAGGCGAGTGGGTCTGTGTGAGACTCTCGCGTGGATGATGTGTGTCTCCAACATCCCATGGCTGGTTCACTTCTGCATCCCTCCAACTGCAAGAAGCCAAATGTCTTTGTTGGCTTGGCCTCTTCTCCTCAGGAGGGGCCTCTTGGATCGTTTCTCTTCAAAGGACGAGCCCAGTTTTCTCTCTGCTTTTCTTTCTGCTACCGCTGCTTTAATCTTGTCATTATACATATTTGCATATTTCTTTCCCAACCTCCTCTGCCTTTTATTCCACCCCCAAATCTCGTTCCCATCAGCCACCCTGCAGCTCTGGCTTTGCTGTTGCGCCGGCGCAGCTGGGACTGTCTTGCCTTGGCCATGTCCCCCAGCGAACAGCAACCACTGTGGCCACGGTGGCTTTTCACTGGTTCTAGAGAAGTTGTTTCTTTATGAAGATGTAGGATGTGAGGTCAAGCAGGTCACCGGGGCTGGAAGGAAGGAGGATAGCAGCTCGAAAAAACACGACATTCTTTTAGAAGAAAGGGTGTTAGAGTTTAAGAGTTTGCTGCACTGATGACGTTAAGTTGAGGTCTGGTGGGAGAAGGTGTTTTGGAGGCAGAGGGATGGTTCTCTGGGAAACCTTTGCTTTTTCTTTATGAGAAAAATTGTTGTTTAAATCTGTGTTTCCTGAGCAGGCTGCAAGCTGGGTCCCTTTTCAGGACAAGAAGAAGGATGCTCTTCTTTCCTATTCCATCCCTCCAGGATTCTGCTCAGTTGTAGCACATTTGGGAGCTTTTTGATGGGGTTCTACCACTTTTTTTTTCTTGCTCTGTGGGACTATACCTGACCTGCCTCATTTCACAGCCCAGGTCGTAGTGCAGACCCACCTCAAAAAGCAGCTTCAGTGGTGAAATCAGGCTTTGAAGCAAGGGGCCAAGGTGGGGTTATGAGGGGCTCTGGGGAGTGCTGCAGTGGGGGGACAGGGGATGGGGGGTGGCCTGGCCAGGAGAGGGCAGTGATGGCCTTGACTCTGGCAGAAGAATTCAACACTGTAAAAAATGCCCTTAATTTAGGGCTCACCCCCCAACCTTTAGGAAATGCTAGCGCAGATATGAATTTTTTTACTTATATGCTCAAATTGAGTGTTCTTGATGTTTGACATTGTGGCGTTAATGCTCAAAACTGATATGATGCCTCTAAATCTCAAAGCTCTGGTTTTAGGCTCTTTGCAAACTCAGGGAATGACTTTTCCATGGTTCCTCCCTATTCCCATATTGAGTTTTTTCTTCCAAACCACAAAGGCTCCAGAAGTTCATCCTGGACCTGCAGTACTTCCGTGAGGAGCTGAGTCAGGAGGTTTGGATTCATAAAAAAAAAAAATATATCAGATATCTGTCTCAAACCTTAGTAATGTTGCATTTGAAGAAGGAGTTGAGGTCGTTGGCCTTGCTTGAGCATCATCTGGTGTATTTGGTGTGTGATATGTTTTTCTCCTGCCTTGCCAGTGTGTGAGCAGTGGTCCAGTGAGGACCTCGCGTCTCTGGACCTGCTTGGGCGGGGGTCCATGTGTCGGTGGGTTTAATGGTAGAACAACAAACCAGCACGTGGGGAAGCCGAGGGATGTGTGGGCTTGGAGGGCAGTGCAGAAGGTGGCAAATCCCAGGTGAAGTGGCTAAAGCCCGGAGGCAGATCCCGTCTGGATGGCGCTGGGTTGTGCTCGGAGGTGCGGTGGGGACCTGCCGTGGGCTTCCAGCAGGTACCTCCCTTTTTGTGCTTTTGTCTCCTTGTCAATGAAGGGGGTTCAGGGATAATATTCCTGCTTCGCGGAGATGCCGGCAAATTGAAAGCCTATCAATTTATAAGGGAAAAGCAAGTAATTTCAGCTACAACTTTTCTCTGAGTCCCCCTGGCAACGTTTGTGTCTTAGCAACCGCATTTTCCTATTTAAAAATGTTTAAAACATTAAAAAACAACAACAACAACACATTAAGCACAGGATTAAGTGCTTTCCTGAATCAAAGCCTAACTAGATAAATGAAATGCTGTTAATTGAATCAGGGATGCACTGTGTTTTCAGCCCCCAAATTTGCATAACATTTGCATTTGATTGAAAAGCCATCATTAATGTTGTTCAGTTCTAGTAGGTCCCCCCATGTCTCTGGCTTTGGCCGTCCTCCTCCTGCCCCGAGGAGCTGCGTAAATGGTGTTGGTAGAAGATGGACGGGATGGGGCTGGTGCTTGGGGTCAAGGAGAGCCCCAGCGCTCGGTCCCTCAGCGTGGTGTTGCCGTTAGTCACCTCTGCTTTGAGAAATACATGGTGGGGGACAGAGAAGGTCCAGGAGATGTTGGATGTAAGGCAGACGCTGCAGCCAACATCCCATAGAAAGCGTCTGGTGTGTGTGAGGCTCCAGGGTGACTACAGAGCTATTGCAAGTCCAGAGGCGGCCACGGAGATGCTGGAAGGGCTGGAGCCCCTCTACTGGGAGGACAGGCTGAGAGAGTTGGGGGGTCAGCCTGGAGAAGAGAAGGCTCCGGGGAAACCTTAGAGCCCCTTCCAGTCCCTCAAGGGGCTCCAGGAAAGCTGGGGAGGGACTCTGGATCAGGGAGGGGAGCCAT
>JAOXJK010000011.1:6398892-6411817 GCA_025774025.1 Xenus cinereus
CTGGTGTGGTGGGAGGTGTCCCTGCCCAGGGCAGGGGGTGGCACTGGATGGTCTTTAAGGTCCCTTCCAGCCCAAACCATTCCGTGATTCTGTTGCTGACACCCCAATGCCCGATGGGGGCAGAGGACCAGCAGCTCCTGCCGCGGTGCTCAGGGTCAGTCCTTTCTCTGGCAGAAGTTCACTAAACCAGCCCCTTGCTTTGGGGCTAAAGAGAAATCAAATTGTGTGGACAAAATCTGAACCAGTGGAGGAAGAGGAAGGAAATCCGTGGGGCTGGCTGCGCCGTGAGGTTGTTTTTCCTGTGGGGGTATCTGCTGTGCAGGGGGTTGTTGCTCTCTAAAGATGAGCCTTGTAGAGCATTGTGCTCCCGCGGTGCAGGCGGTTGTGAGTGTCCTGTGATTCCCGTGGATCACAGGGAACGTCGTTTGGGGCTAAAGGCTCAGAATGCAATAGTTGGGGTGACCTGAGCATCCTGCACCCTCTGTCCTCCTCTCCTTCCCTGTGCCCACCGCACCGATCCCTCCAGCTGCCTCCCGGTGATGCTCAGGGCTGAATCCTGTTGGTAAAATAACCCGGGTCCTTCCTTGAGCTCCTGCTTGCAGCGAGGCTCCGTGGGGCAGGGGAAGGAGGCGCATCCATGGGGTGCGATGGGGAGATGTGGGGGTTTATCCCAAGCTCTGCTGCCGACCTGCTCAGCGGCTGTGGGTGCAGAGATGCTCTTCTCCCCCGGGAGAGAGCAGCCGGTCTCAGCTGGGACCCGTGGCCAAAACTTTCTTGGAAGGAGGTGGCAGCAAGTCTCGCTGGGGGCGGGGGTGTGCCCATGCTGGTGATGGGGCGAGGAGAGGCTCTGTGTCCGTGTCCCTCCTCCTCCCCCTCCCCGAAATCATCACCTCAAAAACACCCCGTGGGACTCGTGCAAAAGGGAGGGGAACCCTCAAGCTGCGTGGCCTCTGGCTCGCGGTGGCCAGCCCCAGCCTCCCGCTGGCCCCCGGCCAGGCTGCCTGCTCCTAACTAGCAAGTGCCCCTTTCTTGGGTCCCTGCCACCGCCACCACCCGTGCCAGTCCACTCCGGGGGAATTACCAGCAGATTCTTAATTAAGTGGGAGGCTCTGGCCGCCCTCTTGAAGGCGATCTCTGGGGACGCATCCAGGGGTGTGAGAGGAGAAGGGATCCCGGTGGCTGGATCTGAGCTTGGCTGTTTCCCAGTAAGGTTTAAAAATTAAAAACCAAACCAAAACACCCCCCACCCTGACCTAATTTGGAATTCTTGACAATGATGCTTCTGCCTGCTTGAGCGATCAGGGTTTTCTGTGACGGTTGCAGGGAGTACCAGTCCGTTCGTGCTGCCCATGTGCCGTGGGTACCGAAGGGTGAGCAGCTCCAAGGATGCGGTGGTGGCACCGGGAACCAGCGTTGCCGTGTGGGTTGGAGGGGGGCTCCGGGCGTGTTTGGGACACGGAGTGGTTTCCAGCTGGCTCCAGGGCTGCCGGGAACCAGCAGTGGGAGTTTTCTGAATGAAAACTGCTGCTTTTTCCTGTTTCACCTTGATTTCTCCCTTCTGGAAAGAGGTTCTTCCTGGTGCACTTTGGATTTGACCCACGTGGTATCGATGGGCACAGCACGAGAAATGTCCAGGGTACCTGGATATCGCAGGTTCCTCCACGGTACTTCCCTCTGTCTTTTTGCTTTCCCCCCCCGAGGGAGGTTTAACCTTTGGCGTGTTGAGCTCTTTAAAGAGCTGGTTGGAGGAAGACCCAAGGAAAGGCTTTGATGGAGCAGAACTTGGTGCTTCCACTGCTCGGGGGTGATGAGAGACTGACCTAAGATGCTCGTCTGTGGTGTGGCTCCGTGATACGGGTCCCATCCAGTCTCTGCTACGGTCCAGTTGCATCAGGGTGGATGGTTTTTTTCCCGGTGAACTCAGCCCACGGCTGGGGAGGGTTTGTGGAGAGCATCAAGGGAACTTCAAAGGTCTTGCTTTGCCTCCCGGTTCTGTAGGAGACCCAGAAGATCTGCACGGGGCTGCCGAGTGCGTTGGCTGGTTTTTGAGGGCTGCAGGTTGGGCATTATGGGATGCTAGAATCCCATTAGCACAAATAGCACTGTCAGTGCGGAGCAGGAGGAGGGTGACACTGAGATCCATCCCTGGGACTCATGGTTCCTCTCCCCTCACAGCCTTGCAACCATGCACCCTCCTCTCTCCACACCCATTTTTTTTCCTCTTCTTTTTAAATAAAAAAATCCACCAGAACATGGGCAGAAACCATCCAGATTCGCAAATAGACGTTTTTTTTACCAGGTTGATCAGCTCGCTCCATCTCACCCCAAGGATCTGGGAGGCTCCTGCAGCATCCCTGAGAGCGGTTGCCTTCTCCCGTGGGCTGGAGATGCTGGGGCTGGTCCGGGGGGGCGCGAGCACCGGTCCCGGCTGGAAGCCAAGACCGAGCGGAGGATGCGAGAGGGAGGAGCTCCCGCTTTTGGCACATGGTGAATAAAAAGCCCAAGGAATCGCCGTCTCGCGGAGTTATTTATTTGGAGTAAAGCTCCGCTGGGCGCGGAGGTGGGAGCAGAACCGGGCTGTCACGTTTGGTGGTGCAAAAAGAGTTGGCATTCCGCACCGAGGATTTTAAGTACAGCGAGACCTGCTCCTGGCAAAGCAAATAGCGGGGTTTATTTATTCATGACTTCCTCTGTAATTCTAACCACAGCCGCTGCCGAGAGCGCCGACGGAGCCGGATTCGAGCCGGGGCTGCTCAGCAGAGGGGGAGGTTTCCACTCGCCGTGGGGGCAACTCCACGTCGAGCCAGACCTGGTTGAAGGGGTGATGGATGTGGCCCCGATTCCATCCCACCTGGGCACCCTGGGAGGTGGGTGGATTCCTCCCAGGATGGGCCAGGAGTCAAGTTTTCCAGGTGCCAGCTCATCCCGGGATTTCAGGGGATCCCACTCGGCTTTTGTGCGGCTCGCTCGGTTGGGCTGATAAAAGACCCATCTCCCTCCGAGAGTGGCCTCACCGGGGATTTAATATCCGTCAGTGATGGAGGCCGCTAGGAGCGGCAAATAATCCCGGTGGCGTGGTCGCGATGGGAGGAATTACCGGTTAATTAACATATTAATAAAAGCACAGCGGCCCTGGTGAAGTGCAGAGCAGCCCCTCGCCTTGCCCGCCGGCCGGCAAGGATGCGGGCGATGCTTTGCCCGGGCAGGCTCTCCAGCAGGCTCAGCGAAAGAAATCCGATTTATTTTATATTATTTTTTAAAATTTTTTAAATTTTTTTTTTTTTAGGGGGAGAAAATTAGATGCCACCAGCAGAATTACGGTGCGAGGACATAAATGGCTCTTTTCTCTCCATAGCACATTGGATTCCGGTCACGTATGTGCCGAACACATGCTCTGCCCGTGCAGATGCTTGTAGCTATCTGGAGAAGTTTCCGTGGCAGGGGTGGGCGGTGGGAGACCTACGGGGTTTCCTCTATCGCTTCAAATCCTTTTGACCCTCCCTGGACTGTGACATTCTTCGCATTCTGCATTTCTTAATCTCTCTCCCATTCATTTTGGGATGCGGATTAGCATGTAAAGGAGAGGTCTGGTTTCAGAGCACCGTCTCCCCCTTTTTCTTCCCGCAGCCCCCCGCAACCCGCAGCAGTTTTAAGGGTCGAATTGGTTTCTTTTTCCCCATCCACCCTGTTTTCATCTGTAGTAGCGACAAAAATTTGGTGTTCCGGAGCCTTCCCGGTGGCTGAGCTGGCGGGAGCACTGAAAATCTTTTTTTAAAATTTTTTTTTTATGCTTTGTTTTGACTTTTAGAGAGGAGAGCAGCCCCAAACCTGTCCACCCCATCCCTCCAGGCTGAATCTTTGGTGACTTTGGGTTCTGGTTTTCTTTGAAACCAACGGACCCGGCCAACCCTTTCGGGGATTTTGGGGTGTGTGGGTTTGCATCGGGAGCACGATCAGAGGGGACGCTCGAGGAAGCTGCTTTTACCTGGCGGGATGAGGAGGAATCCGTACCTGTGTGGCCAAATCCCACTGATTGCTTTGGGCTGGTTTGTGCCGAGACAATTTCTTCTTCTTCTCATTGACAAATGAGCTCAGCCACCGTCTGAAGTTGTGTAATTAGAAGATAAGGATCTGGAATCTCATTTTCTCTCCTTTTTTTTTTTAGTTCACGTGCTCGTAAACACTTTGAATTTGAAGCCAGGTCTGTGATGAGCAGGTCTGAGGGTATTTACTCGATGTAGTGCTCTGAGCTCCGAGCTGCCCACCGTGGTCGTGGCGGTTTATCTTCCTTTTCTTTAGGCGTCTTAAAATTCAGCGGTTTTGGTTATTCCTGAAAAACAGAGGCCAACGGGGGGGGACGACCAGCCATCCGTGGTGGGGCTGGTGCAGTTTGCCTGTGGGCTGCAGCCACAAAGGTGCCTCCTTCAAACACCTTGGACACCCGAAGGTGTCATTGCTTTTTGGTGGGGGGCTCTTGGGGTGTCCGGCAGCGCCTCGGGGTGCCGGCGGCCGCTGTGACGTGGTGTCGGAGCCGCCGGACGAGCCCACGGCTGCTCTCAGCTGTCTGCGGCAGCTGCGGGATGAAGCTGGGGGGGGACGGCACCCCCTGGGGTAAATTTGGCATCGGAATTAAAAAAAGAGTTTCTATTTTGGGAAAAGTGAGGTTAGGAAGAGCCAAAAAAGTGAGCGGAGAGGCAGGCTGAGACCACGCCGGGTGGTGGAGCTGGGATGCCCGTGCCTTGATCTCTCCCCGGTTAAAATCCAGCTGGGTTTTTGGATGTGGCAGTGACGCTCCCGACGGGTCCCGCCAGCGGTCGGTGGCATCCCGAGGGTTGTCCCTTCCTGCCTCCGGGGCAGGAAGGCAGGTTCTGGGAACGTACGGTTCTCTTTTTTCCTTTCTAATCCTTCCATTTAATCTGGCAAAACTCCAGCCGTGTCCATGTCAGGGCTCCATCCAGTGCCAAAGGGTCGGGGGAGAGATTTTTGGCGTCATGTTCTCAGTGAAGTTACCGGCGTAAATAAATCCAGCGCCAACCGGGCTGGGTGTAATTAGCCAAAAGCTATCAGAAAGCCCGGTAGTGTATGGAAATGCAAAGCTTGATGAGATCCATCAACATGCAATGCAACAGTTCAATGCAAAGTGGCCGCGTTTCGGACGCCGAATCTGCTTTTTAATCACTTTTCCTTTATTTCAGGAGCCGGAAAATTCAAATCCGGAACATCCCACCCCAGCTGCGATGGGAGGTAAGAGGAGCAAGCGGAAAAGTATAGCTCAGATTTAAGGGCTGATTTTTCCCCACAGGTTTCTGTACTTGGGATTAAAGTTGATTTATCCTTTTCTTTGTTATTAATTGGGTCTAATTATACTAGATCCTTGCATCCACGTAGCTTATTCCTCCTCCATTACAGGAGTAAATTCAACTGGTAGAAGCAACATAAGCTACACCAACAAAGTCCCTATTAATAACAGGGTTTATAAGATTTATCTATTGTATAAGGAACAAAATGGATCCTTTCTTCCCGCCGGCTGCCGGGACTTCTCCCCGATTCTCCCCCCTCAGCGTCCTGGGGCAGGCAGGAGCTTCCTTCGTCTAATTGCTTGTGAAATCTTAATGACTAGAAAGCTGCCTTTATTGATTGATTGTATTTCCCTGCTCTGTCCTGACAATCCCAGTGTAAAGTGGGGTGGGTTTATTTTTCTCCCTTTTCCAGGTTCTGGATGGTTTGCTAGCCCAGTATGGCACTGTAGAAAACTGCGAGCAAGGTAGGACTGAAAAAAAAGATGCCAACTTGCTGTTATTTAAGATATTTTCTGCTCCAGCTATTTTTGGGGGAGGGCGAGGAGAGACACGCGGTTTTTCCTTTGTCAGCAGAAGCAGCGGCTAAAGATGTCAAAAGGTCTCAGCCTGGTCGCTGGGGCTTTTTTTTTTTTTTTTTTTTTTTCCCTTTTTTGGTTCCCAATTGCTTAATGGCCGGTCCCGTGCGGTGGCTTTGGGGTGACCATCGTTCCTGCCACACCTGTGGGTACCCACCAGCAGCCCGCGTGGCGGGAAGGTGCGGGATGCTCCCCCGAGCCCGACGGGGACGATCTGTCTCCTCTCCGCAGATTTTTATCTCAGCCTCTAATGGTGAGGAGTTGAGACGGGGGAGGCTTAATATCGCCCCCGGGATGTTTAATGAGAGTAGAGTTACCATAACCCTCCTAGAAACGGAAAGGCGGGCTCGGAGGAGCTCCTGGGAGCATTCCCGGGCTCCGGCGAGGGATGGCAGGATGGAATTGGCTTTGGTGGCTTTGCTGCAGAGCACACGGGCGTATGGGGATCCTTAAATAAGGCAGGAGGGTTTGTGCTGCCCGGGGTAGTCCCAGGGTGGCCTGAGCCCTCGGACACTCTTCTCCCTTGCGGGAGAAAAACATCTGCAGATCCCTGGGGAGCCCCGGCGGGGACTTGTCTGAGAAGGGACTTTATGCTTTTTTTTTTTTTTTGGGGGGGGGTGTTGGCCTGAAGCGTTTGTGCTGGTTCTCTGATTTCTGTCTCTTTTGCTCGCAGTGAACACGGACAGCGAGACGGCCGTTGTCAACGTCACCTACGCCAACCGGGAGCAGACCAGGCAGTAAGTGCCCCGTGTCCCCCGGGAGCTCGGGCTGCCAGCCCCTTCCTCCCTCCCAGAAACCAGGGTTTCCAGTGCTGGGAGTCAGATTACCCCAAAATTCCGAAATTTTTGGCTAAAAATGCAGCAAATCTTTGAGGAACCCCCTAGAACTCTGATTTGTTCTCCTTCACCTTCAGGTAGACATCCGCATTTTAAGGCTTTTTTTTTTTTTCTGCAGTTCAGAGAGTAAAAACGTAACTTCTTGCTCAAGGAAAAGTGGAGATTTTCTTGTACTTACATGATTTTGGGAGTTATGTTTCCAGAAAAAGTAATAATGAGACCAAATATCACAGGAGCTGGGAGGTGTCAGGCAACAAGTGTCCTCTCTGGCTCATGGACGTGTCATTTGGGGACTTTCAGCTCCGGTTCCCACCCTGCCCAGGGAAAATGAGAGTTTGCACTAAATGCAAATGGAAAACGAATTGGTTTTTTTTTTAACTGCTGTTTATTTCACTTTCCTTTTGATCCAACGGAGGGCTCGAGAAAGCTGGAAAAGGGACAGGATCAGCCCTTTCCTTGGAGAGCAGCCTGGAGGAAAGCGGGAATTGATTGATAGGTTTTTATTCGGGAAGGTTTCTGCCACCGAGGCAGCTGCGTCTCAAATGTGGCCACCGCGGCCACGCTGACATCCCTGGGGACATCGCCTGTGGTCACTCCACCAAAGCTCTGGCTTCCAAAGGGCTGCTCGGCCGATAATACTTCAACTGTCAACCCTAAATTTGCTGTGGTGGTGTGTGTGGCCACAGCAAAACTTCACGGGGGGAGCCACCCTCTTGTTTTACTCTCTAATAACGCGGGGCAAGGTCTGGCCGTGGAGCCCAGCCAGGAGAACACTCCTGGTTTGTCCTCCCATCCCTTGTCCATCCACCCCAGCCTGACACTTTGCTCCCCGTAAGGTGAAATATTTTGGGTTTCTTGCCCCGGGAAGCACCCAGAAAAGAGTTTTGTGCAAGTAGTTTTCCTCTTGGGCCTGAAGCCCTTCTCCTCTGCATTTTCCTCCTCTGGGGATGCGTGTGGTTCATTGAGCATCTTTCTCTGCTCCCTTTGCATCCTGCAGGGATCGGGCTGCTAGCAGGGAAAGTCTTGGTTTGAGCCTGTTTTAGGGGTTTTTGGGTGGTTGGTTTGTGGTTTTGTTTTTTATTGTAAGAGTTGAGTCACCGACTGCTTTCTGGAGAGCTGCAGTTTTGAGTTTCTCCGTAGAAAGCCAGAGGAGAGGTTTGAAGGAGCGGCAGAGAGCGGTCTCCAAAGCTTTGGCTTTGCTCTTGCTGCCAGCCCCATCTATCGACAGCTTCTGGCTCTTGCAGCCCCTGAAATTCCGCCGGGAGGTGGATTCAAATTATCAGCCAAAAATCATAAGGCGGAGGAGACATGGGAATCACCCCCTGCACCATCCTGCCCTGCACCCATTGCTCCCACCCCCTCCCATGGGTGCTCGGAAAGGTTTCCCTTAAAATACTTTGACTCATCCAGGTTGGGTGGAAAGCCCTGCCAGATCCTCAGAGCATCGGTGACATCTCTTTTCCCTGCTCCCGGTGCTTCTCTGCTGGGCGTTACACCAGGGAGGGCTTGGCCCATTTTGGGTTGAGCTGATGGGTTGCCGCTCAGCGTGGGAGCGTGCCAGGAGGGACCCCCCACCCTAACCCTTTCTCTCCTTCTCCCCTTCCAGAGCCATCATGAAGCTGAACGGGCACCAGCTGGAGAACCACGCGCTGAAGGTCTCCTACATCCCTGACGAGCAGTCCATGCAAGGGCCGGAGAACGGGCGGCGGGGCGGCTTCGGGGCACGTGGTGCCCCCAGGCAGGGCTCCCCCGTCACCGCGGGGGCACCCGTCAAGCAGCAGCCGGTGGATATCCCCCTCCGCCTCCTGGTGCCCACCCAGTACGTGGGTGCCATCATCGGCAAGGAAGGGGCCACCATCAGGAACATCACCAAGCAGACGCAGTCCAAGTGAGTCTGTTCTCCCAGGAGCCGCTTTGCACCTTGTTGGGCCGAGTGGTCTGCAGTGATGTGAGGCTGAATTTTTTTGGAGAACGGGCTATTTGAGGCCCTTCCTGCTCTTCCACCGTGCAGGGCAGTGTGTCCAAGAGCCACCTTCCCATGCCCTGCCCCAGCTAGGGCTGCGCTTCCCAACGTGTCTCCCTTGGCTGGGCTGGGACCTGGGCAGGCAGGTGGGGAGGTCGCTGCTTCAGCCGGTCCCATTTAGCACGAGCCTGTTGAGCTTCACCCACCCGCCCTTGCACTTGGCCCACAAGCTTGTGTTGGCTACAGCTCTTGTCCCCCTAGGAAAGCTTTATCTAAGACATTAAGTGATGGACAGCCCACCCCATCCCCCAGGCACGTGCTTGCTCCACTACTTAATCGCTCCCGTTGCTTAAAATAAGTAGATGCTGATGCCTTATTTGGATTGCTGTGATTTGAGCTTCTAGCCACCGTGTCCATGTCGAGTGTGGAGCCCAGAATTAACTCCTCTCTCCTTCCCTGGGTGCATATAACCTTACGCTCGGGCGGTCGGTCCGTGGGGACCTGGGGGGAGCGGAGCAGCCGGGAAGCTGCAGAGCTGTTCCCCAGCCCCAGGGCCCATCCCCTCTTTGCAGGATCGACGTGCACCGGAAAGAAAACGCGGGAGCTGCAGAAAAAGCCATCAGCATCCACTCCACCCCCGAGGGCTGCTCCGCCGCCTGCAAAATGATTCTGGAGATCATGCAGAAGGAGGCGAAGGACACCAAGACGTAAGGTTTTCCCCCTGTCTTTCTGTGCACGTGTGTCCCACCCGTGGCTCTTCACTGGGAGCTGGTACCATCCCAACACCCGGAGCCGGGTGATGCTCCCATGTGTGCAGGAGCTTTGGCTGGGGGGGCCAGGGGACTCCAAGCAAAGGGACTTGAGGTTCTCCCATCCCTCTGTACCAAATCCTTCCTCTTTTGGCTGCAGTAATCCTTCATGTTGGTATTTTTTCCCCATTCTTCTCCCAAGAGCTGACGAAGTGCCTCTGAAAATCTTGGCCCATAACAACTTTGTGGGGCGCCTGATCGGCAAAGAAGGGCGAAACTTGAAGAAAGTGGAGCAGGACACGGAGACAAAAATCACCATCTCCTCGTAAGGCTCCTCGGTCCCTTTGGGGAAAGCAGGGCAGACCTTCCTCAGGTCCTCCCCGTCCCTTTGGTGTCCCCTCCCCGTCCCTTTGGTGTCCCCTCCCCATTCAGGGTTGCAGAGCTCAGGACCAGCTGGTTTGTTGGCTGGGACTGGCCTTTTACTCTTAAGCCATGTTTTTGGGGTGAAGGCAGAGTGGACTTCCCAGTGCCAACCATGATGCTGGTCCCTGCTCTGTCCCAGTACGTGGTGGCAGTGTCACCCCATGTCCCTAGCACCCCAATAGCACCCATGAGAAGGACCAGAGGACCTGGTGTAGTGCTGGTGGAGCAGGGCAGGCTCTTGGCGCTGACGCTGGCTCTCCCATCAGCTTGCAGGACCTGACTCTGTACAACCCTGAAAGGACCATCACGGTGAAGGGCTCCATTGAGAACTGCTGCAAAGCGGAGCAGGAGATCATGAAGAAAGTGAGGGAAGCCTACGAGAACGACGTGGCCGCCATGAGCGTGAGTGGGGTTTGGTCCTGCCCTGTGTCTGGGCTGATGGGAGCTCTCTAGGAGGTTGCCCCGATAAAGGCAATGAGCATTTCTCCTCTCTCGCCCTCAGTTGCAGTCTCACCTCATCCCTGGCCTTAACCTGGCTGCAGTTGGCCTCTTCCCTGCTTCCTCCAACGCAGTACCTCCTCCGCCGAGCAGCGTCTCCGGGGCTGCGCCGTACAGCTCCTTCATGGTACGTGAACAGCCGGCATCTGGAACCTCATCATAGGGTCATGGAATCCCAGGTTGGAAGGGGCCTCAAGGACCATCTGGTCCAACCTTTCTTGGCAAAAGCACGGTCTAGATAAGGTGGCCCAGCTCCCTCCCCAGCTGAACCTTAAAAGTGTCCAATGTTGGGGAATCCACCACTTCCCTGGGGAGATTATTCCAAAAATTTCCTTTTATGTCCAGTCGGAATCTCCCCAGGAGTAACTTGTGCCCGTGGTGAATCCATGCTGGCTTTTCCCGGTCACGGGCTTCATTTGATTTGTGATACCCCCAGGAGAATTTGTTCTGTAACTTTCCCAGCGACTGAAGTAAGACTGGTGGGCCTATAATTTCCTCCTTTAAGCCCTTCTTGTAGATGGGGGTGACATTAGGTGTCTTCCAGTCTTCTGAGATGTCCCTGGTCTCCACAGCTTCTCAAAGATTATGGAGAGTGGCCTCACAACGATGTCAGCCAGCTCCCTTAACACCCTTGGGTGGATAGCATCAGGGCCCATCCATTTGTAGGGGTAACTGCTCCAGCTCGAGGATCTCCCCTGCATCTAGAAGACCCTTGTGATGGTCAGGGATGTGCCTTCAGCATCCCCTGCTGTCAGCAGGCAGGGCAGGTCCAGCATGGGTGCAGGATCTGGTCTTTTAAACCATTGGAAATGTGGTGGAGAAGGTGCTCAGACCCCAGGTCAGGTCCAGGATCTTAAACTATTGGAAATGCAGTGGAGAAGGTGCTCAGACCCCATGGAGTCTGGTGGTGGCTCAGCCCTGCACCCTTGGGAGAGGTTTGGGCATCACTTGGAGGGACGTTTGGAGTCCTGATCTCTGTGGTGGCACTGTACCCTGAATGGTGACACTACCCTGAACGGTGACTCTGTGCCTGCAGCCTCCGGAGCAGGAGACCGTGCACGTCTTCATCCCCGCGCAGGCGGTCGGTGCCATCATCGGCAAGAAGGGCCAGCACATCAAGCAGCTCTCCCGATTCGCAAGTGCCTCTATCAAGGTAGGGTTGCCCCATGGGGACCTTCCCTCTCCCAGCACCCACTCAACGGGTGCTCTTCTGGCTGGGAAAACCACCTGAAAAGCCCAAGCTGGGGGCCCAATCCTGCTCCCCACCGCAGCCACCGTCTCTCTCCCACCTCTAGATTGCCCCTCCAGAGACGCCGGACTCCAAAGTGCGCATGGTGGTCATCACAGGCCCTCCAGAAGCTCAGTTCAAGGTTCTCCTGTGCTGCCGTCACCGTGGGGGATTCAGGGTGTCCCTCTCCACTGCCCTGTGGAGCTGGGAAGGGAGGAGCAAGGGGGTGACCTCAGTTTTGAGCCAAATCTGCGGCTGGGTAAACCCACCATCAGTTGTCCCAGGGGTTGAGCTGGTTTGAAACCCTGAGGAACTGGAATTTCATGGGATCCTGTCCCATCCTGGGTCCTGGGGATGGAGATCCACCGAGCCAGTGGGGATGTCAGGGGGTAGGACATCTTGGGTGATGCCTGACTTAATGCTCCCTCCACAGGCGCAAGGTAGGATTTACGGGAAGCTGAAGGAGGAGAACTTCTTCGGACCAAAGGAAGAAGTGAAGCTGGAGACGCACATCCGGGTCCCTGCCTCGGCCGCGGGCAGGGTCATCGGCAAAGGGGGCAAAACTGTAAGCAGAAGCCATTCTTGGGTGGGGTGGGACATCCCTGGGATGGTGGGCTGCTTTGTGCCAGTGCCTGGGGACATCCCAGGGATGGGGCTGGCCTTTCCCAGAGGGACAAGGTGTGACAGGGTGGTCTTTGCCCAGGTCAATGAGCTGCAGAACCTGACGGCAGCAGAGGTGGTGGTGCCACGGGACCAGACCCCTGACGAGAATGAGCAGGTCATTGTGAAGATCATCGGGCACTTCTACGCAAGCCAGGTATGGCCCCAGCAGCTCCTGTGCTAGCACTGGTGGATTCTCCTATGGCTAGTTTGGGGTTGTGTCCATGTGTGTATCCTCCTGTGTAAGTTTTTTCCATGCCTGGCTGGTGGTGTTTGCAGGAGTGGGTGATGGTGAGCTGTGTCTTTTGTCATAGATGATGGTGAGGGACGGTGGGGGAAGCAGTGTGAGTTGTGGGAGTGTGTGCACACACAGAGTGTGACCTCCCAAACCCAACTTCTGGAGGAAACCACACTAAAATGGTTGGAGTGGGTCCAGAGGAGGCCATGAAGATGATCAAAGGGTTAGAGAACCTCTCCTATGAGGACAGGCTGAGAAACTTGGGGTTGTTCAGCCCAGAGAAGGGAGACCTTAGAGCTGTATCTGAAGGGGGTCTACAAGAAAGCTGAAGAGGAACTTTTTGCAAGAGCATGTAGCAATAGGGTGAGGGGTAATGGTTTAAACTGAAAGAGGGGAGATTGAGCTGAGATGTGGGGAAGAACTTGTTTGGTGTGAGGGTGGTGAGAGCCTGGCCC